>CAXKWD010000003.1:121360257-121965065 GCA_964059195.1 Ectobius pallidus
CGGTGCGTCGAACAGTAAATTTTATTGTTTTCAAAAGTAAAGCCCATTAAATTCCCTACAAACTGGTGCATTCATATTTATCTATTTGTGTCACCGTCTCCGAGAAATGAGCTGCGAAAATGGAAAACTTGCAGAAAAATTTGAAGCGCCTCACGTTTTATGTCAAACTTGTCCTTCCAACTCTTTTTCCTTTCATTTTACAGAAAACCCGTGAGAAAGGAAGTTGTAGAGCATTAAATTTCCTCCAAGAATGTATATATATACACACACACACACACACACACACACACACACACACACATACATACATACATACATTTGCTAATTTATCTTGAAGCAGTCAAAAGGTAGAACGTTTTTAAGTTTCGGGGTCAATTTCGAGATTTCGCTAGTAAAACTGCTCATCATTTTATTTCCGTTTTCAAGGCATTAACTCTCTGTATCAGTTATTTATTGTTTATGTAAACATAAATGGTATTTATTACCATTACCGCTACAGCTAATTATATATACAGGGTGTTTCAAAAATACCTTTACAAACTTCGGGCATGGGTTCCTTATACCAAAAGAAGGAAAAAAGTTCATATGAACATAGTCCCATAATCCTTGTTTTCTCGTTATTAATTTATTAATGGAAGTTTGCGTTCAACGACCCTCGAGGTCCGACCTCGCAACTTCATTTCTCTATGCACTCATTCATAGAAGACATTGACTCATTGTATCTTATGTACTGTACAGTAGATGGCGAAATGTAGCCGTGGAGACTTATTTACATTTGTCATTAGTCTGTTTCAACGCTTTAATTGTGCACACGTAGTGAGTTAACTGCACGTGTTTCGTTCAACCATTGGCAGGATATGCATTCCGTGAGCAGGCAGACATGATTTTTATGTATGGTCGCGCGAATGGTAATGGACGCGAGCAGTGAAGGAAGTGAGAAAAATCCAGAGGCGGTATGCTATCCAAAAATTTTTCCCTTACATACAACATTTTGCTATCGAGAAATATTTTTAAAACATAGAATCTAGTGGTGTAGTCATTAAGATGGCAAAAAAAGGCCAACACATGTTATAGTGACAATGGCTACCGATGAAAGCTTACGAGTTGAATAATCATGAAAAGTAATTATTATTTGACTCAAAGGAACATTAACAATTTGTATTAAATAGCCATTGATTTTCATTGACGGAATGCCAGTTTACTATAGAAACCAGTGCCGGTATGCCATTGGACCTTTAAAACCAGTGACGGTATTCCATACCGGCGCATACCGCCTCACATCCCTCACTGGACGCGAGGCTTCACGGTTGTATTAGATGGCGTTTCTAGACCGAAGACAACTGAGTCATCCAACCTTTGTTACTGTTTATTGTCGCGATGCTGAGACAGGAACCGTTGCACCACATACTATCGATCGAGGAAGACCAAGAGTTGTTCGTACGCCGGACCACGAAGAACAAGTTTTACGGCGTGTCGAAGACGATCCAAGTAGACTATCAGTAAATCTCACAGTACAGCATGGAGGGTACTTCACGAGCAGCTCCTGTATCCGCATCATATTCAACGTGTGTAGGGCCTTTCGCCTGCCGATTATCCACCACGGGAGAACTTTTTCCGATTGAGGGCTTTAACTCTGCATTGCGTTATTTATTGTTTATTTACATAAATGGTATTTATTATCCATATAAATAATTATATATATAATATGAAGTGTGTACTTTATCTACCAGAGGTGCAATGTGGCTAATAAGTTAGTGTCAAACACTATACCTAGCACGTTTTGTACTGTTAGCAGGTAAAATGGGTCATGTGGTTCTCCTGATATGCCCCAATATCCGCTGTAAATGCATGTCTAAACCTATATACCAACATACAAGAAGAACTCTAGTTAAAAAGTGATCACCTAGGAATGAGAGGTAGAGAGGAATAAGTAATAACACTAAGACAAATTACACTACAATTGTTTTTATTGACTAAATACTTGAATTAGCTAACAGTGTTAATGTAAAAAAGAGGTTTACACAACCTAATTTCCGTTCACCCTTCCAACCTATCAAACATTTCAAGCTGTTCATACTCCTCACCGTCCAACTCTTCCAACTCCTCTTGAACGGGAGCACTGTCAGTGGAACTGCCGTGGCAATTGCCACAGACAGGTGAGCAGTGGATGCGGTTTTCCAGCATCCATATCTCATACCGCAGCCTATGGCATAATGACAAAATATGTAGCAGAGCATGCTGCCAGGTGCAATAGGGACCTTGATCTTAATAGGAGTCAGTTATCCCCATCTTCTCTTGTCTAACCCTAAGTTTGAGAGATTATTTTCCAAACCACCGTTGGACCTTTAGAAACTCTGCACAAGTGATGTAAAGTAGTAATGAACACTAGTTCGCTTTCATCTTGGCTGACGATTTGACGAAGCACATGTGTACCTGTGAATAGAACATAACATAATATTTATTTATCAAACAGCATGCTTCAACGAAGTTAGTACATCCGATACAAAATGAAATGTACCTATGATGATTGAGGCATGCTCGTGAGTTGGGGCCTGATACATCAGTAGAAACATTATTGCTCCCCAGCTTCAGCAATGTCTCCTGGCGTGGACGTGGAGTCGTAAAACACTTCAGCGATTTTTTTGTTTCATTAGGATACCGCTGGAAACATTTGACTATGGCTGCTTTACTTTTCCCATAAATCGCATAAGTGATAAGTGATATTATTTATTTTTAATAAGTAGTATGTTACTTCAACACATTATAAAGAGAAAAATATGAATGAAATAAAACTGTAAGTGTTATAAGGTTAGTTTATTTGAAAAAAATAAAATAAAGATAGAAGAAATTTCAGAGTCATAACAAAATTTTTGAAATGTGCCTTCCTAGCCTTGATGGATGAAAAACTTATTTATAATAGAGTTGAAGTCTATAGTAGCAGCCACATCACGTTCAATTGATAAAATTGCTAAATTACTTAGTCTTTCTTTCGCCCGTACACCGTAAACTTTTCCTGTGTGCTCAGCGCCACGACCTATTTCGTATTGTCTATAAATAGTTTAAAACAAAACGTTTATTTCATTTGTAAATAATATTACTGCAGTATTTAACAAATTAATAAAGACAATTTGACCAATAAAACCTTATATTTTGCCTGAAAAAAATATTTTTTCTTAACTAAAAAAATACTTTTTCAATTTTGGCGCCCCCTTCTTGACGGCGCCCGGTGCGGCCGCCCCGTTCGCACCCCCCTTGGTACGCCACTGAGTGTATGTTCTCTCTCTCTCTCTCTATATATATATATATATATATATATATATATATATATATATATATACAGGGTGTCTCAAAATAATGTACTAACACTTTGAATGAGTATAAAAACATTTTTTATGAACATAGAGACAAGTTTAAAGGCTTGAATTACAGAAGAAACATGTAATTAAAGAATCATGTTCGCAATGTTCAAATTGATGACCGTCATTGTCCAGACAAAGCTGATAACGCAAACGTCACGACACAGTTCATTTGGAATTTCGCGACATTGTCTTTCAATTTCCAATTTCAATGCATCAATTGTACTTGGTTTTGTGCGATAAACACTGTCCTTGAGGTATCCCCATAAAAAGAAGTCCATTGGCGTGAGGTCTGGGGAACTCGCAAGGTATTCAATGCTACCCCTTCGTCCAATCCGTGTGTTTGGATAAGCTGCTTGTACTGTAGGTGAGCTCTTACGTCTCGATGGTAGTGTAATCTGTAGTCTGTACATCTGTAATTCAAGCCTTTAAACTTGTCTCTATGTTGATAAATAATGTTTTATACACTTCAAAGTGTTAGTACATTTTTTTGAGACACCAGCTTTGTCTGGACAATGACGGCCATCAATTTAAATATTGCGAACATGATTCTTTAGTTACATGTTTCTTCTGTAAGTCAAGCCTTTAAACTTGTCTCCATGTAGAGAGAGAGAGAGAGAGAGAGAACATACACTCAGTGGCGTACCAAGGGGGTGCGAACGGGGCGGCCGCACCGGGCGCCGTCAAGAAGGGGGCGCCAAAATTGAAAAAGTATTTTTTTAGTTTAAGAAAAAATATTTTTTTCAGGCAAAATATAAGGTTTTATTGGTCAAATTGTCTTTATTAATTTGTTAAATACTGCAGTAATATTATTTACAAATGAAATAAACGTTTTGTTTTAAACTATTTATAGACAATACGAAATAGGTCGTGGCGCTGAGCACACAGGAAAAGTTTACTGTGTACGGGCGAAAGAAAGACTAAGTAATTTAGCAATTTTATCAATTGAACGTGATGTGGCTGCTACTATAGGCTTCAACTCTATTATAAATAAGTTTTTCATCCATCAAGGCTAGGAAGGCACATTTCAAAAATTTTGTTATGACTCTGAAATTTCTTCTATCTTTATTTTATTTTTTTCAAATAAACTAACCTTATAACACTTACAGTTTTATTTCATTCATATTTTTCTCTTTATAATGTGTTGAAGTAACATACTACTTATTAAAAATAAATAATTGTGAACATTAAACTGTGTTTAAATTAAACTCATTGAACCTTGAACCTTTTAGTGTTAGGGGGCGACTACCATCTAATTAGCCCCGGGCGCCAAGTAGCCTTGGTACGCCACTGCACTCCTTGAGTAGAAGGAAATAATTTGAAAACCTGCATAATACAAAAATTAAGCTTCTGGTGTAAAAGATATAGCAAATAAAAAATTCCACTCATTGTTCTCTTTAAGATATGTTTTCGGTTTGGGCACTTTATACTATTAGGTTTATATGATATAATAATATTGATTATATTTTAAAGTATTCAAATACTGTAATATTACTAACCGCAAGCCAAGCCGCTAGAGCCCCAGCTCTCGAATGCGTATCTGGCTTATACCGTAATTATTATTTGCCTAACCCGTTATATTTTTATTAATGGAATAGTCTTAATAAATCCAACTCGAGTAGGCTACACGAGTTTCATCAGATAAATGAAAAATGAACGAATATAGGTGTACTGTACGATTGAACGTGCGATGACCTCCGACCGTGAATTTCTGGTGCCAAGATGCCGCTGAAAGTAGTTTTGCAAACATAAATCCTCCCGCTGCGGTCTAGACAGCCTTGGCTCAGATCAGGGTGGGAACGGCTTATATCATCGATATTTATAGATGTATTTACAAGTTGGCAATGATTATTGTTATTGAAATATTATATAGTTTTCATTTTGGTAGCATTTGATCACCTGTGTTTAAGCTAAGACTGAAGTAGAAGAATTTTAGTAGAAGCAATTTGTTGTTAGTAGCTAATAGTATTGGTATCAAACGGAATTACTGTGATCATGTAGAAGAGAATATAATATAAATATTTATAATCTGTATAAATGCTGTGTTTGGAAAGAACAATAAACTTAAAATAAAATAAAATTTGAGGCTAACAGACTGCGTCCTAGTTTAGATGGCTGGACATCACGATCTAATCAAGCAGCTTACTTTTTTTAATGTTAAAAAAACTACTTAACACATACATGCACCCTAAGATGGAAATCTAAACTAGCCAGAATCCTCAATGATTTTAGTAATCCAGGGGTGCCCAAAGACGCAGACAGCGTCATTGAAAATGTTGCAAAATTAGCATTTTATGTTAATAATAAAAACGGTCAAGTTTTATAACTTCAAAAGGTAACTTAATAAAAACTCTTCTAATTCTTTAGAAGTAAAAAAAAATATACTGTACAACTAGTGCCAGTTATGTATGTATCATGTTAAAGCAGCCTCATTAAAATTACTTTTACAATTAATAAATTACTGTTTTATTACAAATACAGCAATAGCTTTCCCTTGGAAAGAAATTTTAGTATAGCCTAGGCCTACTGTTGGGGGGTTACTTTTCAAGTTGTTGGGGTGGTACGAAGTTGGAAGGGGGTTACTTTTCATGAAACTGGAAAGGGGTGAGTCATGAAGTTAAGGGCTGGTCAGCCCTGCGTAATCGAACTACATTTTCTTCTATTCCTTGCGGTTGTTTTATAGGTTAAAAACTGAGTAAAGTCGCAATGTAGGATACCCCAATTTTAAAACAGATTTTCTGAAAACACCCAATATCACATGTATCTTGTTAAATATCGTTCTGTGGAGAGATGTCTTGGCGAACGATTTGGTCCAATCCACCCGCCCTAAGTGATACACTTTCTTTTATAACACGATCTAGCGGGGGGGGGGGGGGGGGAGCGAAATTTCCGCCTTACTTCCATCGCCGAGTTTTGAAAAAACTCTTGACTGGATATTATAGGTGTGACATCACCCCTCAAGAACAGCTAGAATTATGGGTAAACAGGTTGAAAAACACGATTTGTCTCGCGGAAGACATTTACGAAACGGGAGAATTCAGTATGCCCTACTAAACTGATATCACTGTTCATACCCTAAGGCCGGGCGCAAGTTGAGACGCAGTTTGGTGACGTGAGGTGACGCAGAGTGACTTCTAACCTAACTTATTACTTTTCAATACGTCAAATAACAATACTGCAAGAAAAGAAGTCAAATTTTAATTAAGGTGTCATTATTATTATTATACAAAGAATTATCAAATATTACCAACTGACAAACAAAAAGAGATACAATGTTCAATAAATGTTCATGTGTATAATAAATAAAATCAACTTAGTATTTGACAATTGTATATAGACATACTTTAATAAAATGAATGTATACAATCCAAAATTTTTATTCACAATCGGATTCGAAACAATATATGGTGTTTATTAAGACTACTAGTATACAGGTTGAATTTCTTACCAAAACTTGAATTATCTTATACTAGTTGAATTCATACACTAAGCTGCATAATGAAGTTTATCAATAATAATGAGAAAATTATTGATCTTTTCGCGGAAATTAAAACAAGAATAATCGATTTAATTTTTAAACGAATAGATCATGCTTGAGCTGTAACAATTTAAATTACAGTAAGTAAAAAAGTTTGATTTTGTTCTTTTAGGGTCTTTTCAAGTTTCTGAATCAATTTTCTTTTTAAATATGTATATTTCCTTTTGCACAATATTCAAAACGAAGGCTAAACATTTTATGAAGCAGCAATCGCACTAATTTTAGCTACGAGTCGACACTGAGAAGAATGTATTAATTTCCTACAAATTTAATTTTTTTTAATGTAATGTTGCGAATACTTACATTCAGCGATCATATATACATATAATTAATAATTATGATACGAAAATTCATCATTAAGACATAATAAATATATAATTTTTAATAAATATAATACCCTTTAATTTCTTATTTTTAATGTCACTATAACACTCAATCATTCAATTCAATTTAAATTAAGGTTACTTTTCAAATTCCGGTGAGATACTAAGTTTAACTCTGAACGGGAAAACATTATAAAGCGAAACGGAACTAATTGGTAAAATCATTTTGAGAAAATGTTTCATTTCAGAAACGTTTGTTAAGGAACATGGAGCAATTTTACTGTACATAATTATAAAACATTTATGAAAGTAAGTTGAAAATAAATTTCAAGATGACTCCTTCATTTTATTTTTAATTACAAATCTGAAACTTCCCAACTAATTAATTCTTATGGTTTATACTAGTTATGATATACATCTGTATAGAAAATATACACTTTTATGCCTGCTTATGCAACTTTTTCTTTTCGTCGAAAATCTACTGCATATAAAATGTTATCTAAAACAAATGAAGGGTACAGCGGAAAACGAAAAAGGATAAAAAATTGAACACATTGTATAGAAATTAATTCAAGAAACGCTTTTGATTGAAAAGAGCATAGCAACAAACTGATAAACAATAAATATGAAGAGTTGAAGAGGGTTTGTTTACTTTCAGAGCGGACATCAATCTTTCAAACTGCATGGAGTACGATCCTTTTTCCCCTATAATATTACCGCTTTCTGCCTAAACTAATTCCAAAATTCCAAATTCACTATTAGAAGGCATTATTATCTCAAAGTCCATAAAAACGGACACTACTATAGCTTTTCCCTTGTTCCCTTCAAATAAATCCATCTTATTTCAGTATAAAAACATTATAAACAACTTTATCACATTTCTTTCCAATGCCCTTCGCAATTTCTTCCCAAATCTGAAATTTTAATTTGACGTGTCGTACAATTTTTTCTCCCTCGACCTGCCATAATTAATTTATCCTCAATTAATTTCTTCTCAATGTCCATGGTGGACAAACAACTTTTCACGCGCAGTGAGAAGTCACTAGTGAGAAACTGTGGCACGATCACAAACGTCCGCAGCTCGTGACTCGTTGAATCTGCTTCACTTCACCCTGCGTGCGAACCTTCGTTGTTGTATTTAACTCTATGTTAAACTTACGGTGAGTAACCTCTACCTCACGTCACCAAACTGCGTCTCAACTTGCGCCCGGCCTAACAGAACCTGTCACCAGGGCCCTATCCTATAAAAGTATGGATTTGTATTACAAGTGCTTTTATTAGCGATTCGAAAGTATGGAATTTTATAAAGCTTTACAACTGTAAACTTAATACTAGTTACAAGAGAATCGGAGACAAACGAATACGTCACTGTTGAATTGGATAGCTTCCTATATAACTATTACTGTAGCCCGGCACTTGTAAAACTGAGCAGCATTTTTACAAATGGATGAAGACTCGTAGAAGGAAATACCAGTGCCCAAGCAGACGTCAGCCATTGGGCTTCTAACATCTTTTCTCTGATTTCCCTCTTTCCAGACGATTTAGGTCCCGGTAATAATGTTATCACAGAGACAGGCACAATATGAAGAAAATTTTGCCAAAATATGAAATTTATTTATGCTAAATATGAAATTATGAAGAAAAAAATTAAAAATATTATGAAATGCAATAAATCACCAATTTTATCATCTGAATATTTGTTATTTGATTTAAGACAACACACAAAGGAATATCTACCATATTCACAATGAGAGGGTAAAATAAAAACACTAGTTAACTGGTAATTAATACGTTAAATATTCACAATATTCTATTCACCTACATTTTTCACATCACATCATCACATCAACTAATATTTATTACAATAAGATAAAAGCAGCTTTTTAATGTTTTCTGGCAAAAAGTACATCTTCTGTCGGTAAGAAACGTCTGAACTGTGTGTGTGTCTTTTTAATTTTCATTTTTTTTTATGTATAATGCTATTTGTGTGTTGTTTCAGCTGAAACTTTGTGTTTGCAGATACCAGTATTAAAAAATAAATTAATAACAAAATTATTATGTAATTCAGTCACCCATTTGTTCAGAATAAAGATAACGGCGAAAGCCAAATATTAAGTGCACTTTAAGCTCCGCCCACTCGATCACTCAATATTCACATTTTGTTTCTCAGGGAAGCAGGTGACAAACTATCCTTGTATATTGTCGCCGACACTCCCGACAGTACCAAATATTAAAAATGCGAGAGTGCCCCTTGTAACAAATATTAAAACTGCTAGAGTGCCCCTTGTACCGAATATTAAAAATTCTAGAGCACCCCTTGTACCAAATATTAAAAATTCCAGAGCGCCCCTTGTACCAAATATTAAATGCGAGAATATGTGCCCTGTACCCAACGGTTTGTCAGCCTATTCATCCTCAAAGAATTCGCTAGATCACTGCATAAAATGAATTGCTTCACTGGGGGAGGGCTGGCCGGGATATGTCTCATGCGAAGATGCATCTTATATTTGTTCTTTCCCAAGATATAAAATGTAGCGTAAACATAATTTGAATGTTAGTACAAATTTGTCTTTAGATAATATTACACAGGTAATAAACAGGACTATATTCCATACTTAACACTTTTGTTACAAAATGTGCACATAACAATCGTTCCATCTGTTTTAAAACAGTTTAACTCTGTCACCAATTGCGCATTCCAGATTTAGGCACACGATCCAAATCACCACGAATCGCAAACAACACATAAATGAATATTCCCTCCTCCCTGCTAGTGAGCTGGTTCCTCTAACTGTAAACATCCCCTACCCCCACCCTTGCTATCAAGTTAGTTTTCGGAATGCAAAAAAAATTTGACTACCTCCACTCAATATGTAGAAATTCCATTCCCGATCATAATGGAAGTAGGCTATTATTAGAACGGAATGGTGTACGGTACCTCTTAACAGTTAGAAGTGTTGCCAAATGTCTTAGCTTTCTAGAGTTAGCGGTTTAGGGATTTGAGATGCGATTCCAGGGAAATTTTTCAAAACATTTTAATAATGTGGAAAACTCAATTCATTTGTCAAATAAGTATTAATGAAGGAAAAATTTGCAAATCATACAAAATATGAAGCTTTATGAAGATTTTCACGAAATATGAAGATTTTACCAAAATATTATGAAATATGAACTTTTTTCTTGCTTGCATTGCCATCTAAACTTCGTGATTCGTAAAGATCCGAGTTTTCAGAGTGCTAGTAGCCATATTTTAGAATATGAAATTTCATATTTTGCCTGTCTCTAGACTTATCAGTATCGTGATACTATTTTTCCGAACTGAACAGTGCAATAAATTTTACAGAAACACGTCTCATAGGCTTACAAAGATGATTTAAAGTGTGGAGGTGAGACACGGGCGAAGACTTACCGGTTTACGTTAGCAATATTCAAGCACGCTTGTTAGTGTCGTTCGTGGCTCAGTGGTTATAGAACTAAGCTATGGTGCGAGAGGTCGCAGGTTCAAACCCCGGTGGTGACTTTTTTTTTCATAATATTTTTAAAGCCTAATTGCATTGAAATGTATAAAATTTAAGAATTCACTGCCATATGCTTATATTTTTTGTTTTCATAACATTTTAAAAACGTAAATACAATGTTCCGTAATTTTTTTTTAAGAATTCGCTGCCACTACCTTGTACCCTATTATTTTTTGCTTTAATGTGTTTTAAAAACGTAAATACAGTGTATCATATAACATTTTTAAAAATTCAATACCACTACCTTATAATTGTTTTTTGCCTTGTTTTTAAAACATTTAAATACAGTGTTACGTATAAGATTTTATAGAATTCATTGCCACTGTCTCGTACTTTTTTGCTTTTATAATATTTTAAAACTTTCATTCAGTGTAACATTATTTAAGAATTCACTTCCACTACCTTATATATTTTATAGTAATTTAAAAACTTAAATACAGTGATTGGTATACTATTTTTAGAATTCACTGCCACTGCCTTGTGTTGTTTTTGTTATTTTTTAAAACTTAATACAGAGTACCATATAACAAATTTAGGAATTCACTGCCACTATCTTACATACTTACGTATTTTTTAAACTTAAATACAGTGGTCCGTATAAAATTTTATAGAATTCACTGCCACTACATTGTGTTTTCTTTTGCTTTTATAATATTATAAATACTTGAATTAAAAAAAAAAATACACTGCCACATCTTTATTTTCTCGTTTACTTTGCTTCATATATTTTAAGAACGTAAATACACTGTATCGTTCAACATGTTAAAAGTTTACTGCCACTACGTTATACTTTTTTGCTTTCAGAATATTTAAAAAACTTAAATACACTGTTCCATGCAAGACTTAACAGAATTCCCTGCCACTGCTTTGTGTGTGTGTGTATTTTTTTCTTTTGTAATATTTTTAAAACGTAAATAAAGTTTACCGTATAACATTTTAAAAATTCACGTCCACTGTCTTTATATAATATAATAAATTGTCACAATGATTCAGACTACAGTCTACTGAATAAAACTTTATGAATTCTGTCATTACCCTATATAATTCTCACCAAGAATTATACAGGGCAGTGACATTGAATTCTTAATATTTAATACAGTACCGCTACACTAATTAAAATTAAAAATATTATGAAAAAAAATTAGTCGCGACCGGGGTTTGAACCGGCAACCTCTCGCACCACAGTTCAGTACTATAACCACACAGCCACGAACGACATTAGGTATCTGGCTTCCATGTTGGCAATCTGAAGAGGTAAGGCTTCTCCATCTCGCGTCTCGTGACTTCGAATAGCCTTTGTAGGTCTATGAGATGTGTTTATATAATATTTGTTGTAGTTTTCGGTTCGGAAAAATGGTATGATGATACTGATAACATTAATATCGAGACCTAATTCGTCTAAAAAGAGAAATATGAGAATAAGAGAGTTTGCAGTCGAAGGCACGCAGATGAGTGCAAGAGCGGCCCTCCCTTCCCGGTCATGACGTCAGTGATGACGTGGTTGTAAAGGCGTGCTGTCTTTTACTAACTACAAATTACAACTGTAATAGCTCTATAGTATTCCATATTTTCACTCTAGTATTTGTAAAGCTAATATTATTTGCGATCTCTTGTAGCTTTATAGTATAGGGCCCAGGGCGTATAAAGCACGCCCTGCTGTCACTAAACACCATACATGCGGGAGATATAATATGGCACATTTACGAAATTCAGCATGCCTTACTAAACTAATATCCACTGTTCCTAACCTAACAGAACCTGCCACTAGCACTAATATCACCGTTCCTAACCTAATTACCACTAAACTAGAATTAGTCGTAGATATAAGTTTCGGATTTTACGTTTTTATTAAAATTGTTAGAGCCTATTTTTTCTTTCAAATATATCATGCATTCCATGAGTGAGTGAGCCTATGAGTTAAATTTAAAAATCTTGAAATCATTGCTGTGAGCAGCTGTAGTGAAATCCCAAGATATTGAAATTGCATGTAAAGGGGAAGAAACATTCTACAACTTTTTTCTTTAGCTTATCACCATCAACTTAGGAAGGTAGTAGTCACTGGGTGGTAGTGGTACATAGCAGGTTGTCAGGTTGGCATTGGATGACTTTTAAAGTAGACTATGTTTCTATTGTGTAATTTAGTCTGTTGCCTATTTTTTATACACTTGTCTTTCACAGTAAGTGTCATTTTTGTTCTATTGTAGTTCTGTTTAGGGTTCATGTCAAAGGTGTTGAACATGATTTTATGGATTACAGTTGTTGGACATGTCCCGTCCGTCAAATATAATTTATTTTTTAAGAATCTTAAATTTGTTAGTGATCCTACATTAAAACATGCTGTGTCTAATGCTTAGAGATTTAATTTCACGTGTAAGTTACATTTGGTTTTACATACATACATAACTCACAGAAATAATGTCATGTTCTATACTCTCCAACACTTAATGCTCAATTACCTCATTATTTTTCTGCATTGCAGACAGAAATAGTGGTGGATTATTAAAGTTGCACGTTATTCTTATTTACCAAATAACAAAACTTTGGACTCTAGGAATAAATTAAGGATTTAAACAAGAAATAGGGTACTCTTTTTTAATTTCCTAATTCTGTGTGTCCCGTACCTCACTCGTGGAACGCATGATAAATACTTTAATTTTCAAGAAAAGTTCCTTTAAACTTTCAGTTATAAAAACCAAATTCTAAACGGTTCGATAAAATTGTAAAAAAGTCCTTATTTAAAAAAAAAAAAGTAAACACTAAGAACAGTTTACCTACTGCAGTTGTTCACAGACAGACAGACATTCCAAAAACACTTTTTTGCGATATCTAGGCATAGTGAAGCGTGGTTTCCCGGTGTTATCTCGATTTCGATTTTTTGTCACGATCACGATACTTTCTAGTACATAATTATTGAAACTACAATGTCTTTCAATTCCAGCTCAAGTAAAATTTTATATGTTGTAGTTATGTTTCTTATTCTTCATTGCTGCAACTATTAAGAAGCTTGGCAAACTTTGTCACTTAGGATTTGTTATCAAGAAAGCACAAATAAAATTAAAGATGGGCCTACATTATTACATACGTATACACCGCAAGTATACCTTTTTTAAAAATAAAAATTAGCATCATTAACCTTTAAGTTTACAGAAAACACATTTAACAATTAGACTGCCTTGACATATAACTGCGTCACTTTTGGAAATCATATAATATAAATTAATTAGTGTAATCCTGTACAGGGTGGACTAAATGAAACAGCCCACTAAATAACGGTGTTTTTTTTAATATATATAAATGTGCTATTGACGTATAAATTCGTCGCCTGAAAAAATTGCATGAAAACAGAGATATAACACATGGAGTAATGATTTATGTGGGCCTAAAATGTGAGGGATTTTATCTTCTTTCCACATTGTTATCCATGGGAAGTAGCTAGTCCAGCAAATTTTCTTCTCTTAGTTCCAACTTACAGCCCAATAATGATTTCACTCTTTAAAATGGGTAATGACTTTTGTCTCACGCATGTTTAGTTCATCTGGTCACATTTTCGATACGAATTGTTTACTTCTGTAAAGAAAATAATAATAATAAAAATAATAATAAGATAAAAAAATACGGGCTCATGGTACAACTTTAAAAGGTATTTTTTTTTTTTTTTTTTTTTTTTTTTAAACGGAAACTGAAACTCCATAGATGGACACAGACCTACTGATTGCTGGAAAATAACTTTTTTGTCCTATGCTTCGTTTCATTCGTAATTGATAGGAAATTTGTTGTCTGCAAAAAGGACTATGTTACAACATATTTTGTGATAAGGCATGCCTGTTAAAAAATTGGTAAAAGCAAAGTTTTCCTTCGAATAATGAATGGAAAATACAAGCACAGCTTTCCACGTAGGTTATGCATTTTCTCAGGTAATGGTATATACAAGATTCAATTTCCTAAAATGCTCATAATGCCTAGTTAAAGATGACCTGCATATCTCACTCTGTAGCCTACATAACTGTCATGTTTTAATTGCTAAGCTTCTAAGGCAAATTCTTAAATACGGAATGTTAAACTATGAAAATTTAATTGTATTTAAAGTTATATTGACAAGTTATATAGACGCACATATTTAAAACAAAAACGTATTTGATCAAGTACAATTAGTGTATCATTAACGATCGGCCCTACTGTCTCAATAAAATACAATATGGGTTAATGTAATAACAATTTCAATTTTGAACTTTAATTGTTCATTCTTCCTGTAATTTAGCTTTCCTTGAATAACTCCTTGCAATCGAGCTGAGCTGAATAAATCAGAACTTCAAACGTGTAGAAGTCAATATATTTTTATATCCGCGGGGAGGGGGCAAATTATAATTTCTTTTGTTACGGGAAAGCTATTGGAATGCACGGAGCTATTGTATTTGCTTAATGTCATGAAGTAGGAGTGCAAATGACTGCAGAAGTTTAAAATGCTGTATGTTTGCGTTGCAGATTCATTAACGATCTGTGTACGTAGAGCTGGGCGCCGCAGACGGCCGCCTGGATTCACGGTTCCTCCTAAATCCTGTCTGTCCTGATGCAATCGATTCGCTTTTCTGCAAACTTCACAAGTAAAACAGATAACATTCGCCCCTGCAAATAATATGAAGGTTTCAATTCTTGAAATGACAAATTAAAATTCCCAAAGCTGCCGAAGCTATCTGAATTGTAAATTAAATTTCCTTTTGAGATAAGCAGCGGGAGATCTAAGGTTAAGAGATCCTTACCTTCTGCACAATATAATGATAATAGTAATTAAAATATAAATAAATTAAACACAAAACAACTTAAAAATGGACACAAGTACATACATAAGAAGCGGCGAAAAGCGTCTCGTCCCCGGTTGAAATATGTTTCGTATGTCCACGAACCCTTCTCGTTCGCGGCATTATCATGCAATGACTAATCTTCACGAGCTAAACCAATAAAATGGGGGCCTGGCTGAGGTGGTGTTTTGTCCTTGTGTACTTAGATCCATCAGAGGTCGAAAAATGTTTCGTCTTCGACATCTTGTTAATCGCGGTGAATGAACAACGATTGGGGAAATTTGAGAAGTATTTGAGGGATACTTATTTGTCTTCATTTTCTCGTAAGTTCATGGCTCAATTGCATAAGCCACAGTTTCCAGAAATGTTCGCACTCCCCCAACCGAAACTTTCTTTCAGAAAGGTGCTCCATTTGACACCCCTGTGAAGGCCTGTGTATTTTACAGCGAGAATATACAATCCCCGTTTTCTCTATCGAATATAAATACGATAATATGTGTAACCCACTCTGCGTTTACGTTGGATTGATTTCTAGCAGATTAACTAACTATAATACAACCTACGCCTAAAAGCTGTGTGTGCTATGTTTCCTAAATAGAGTGCAATATAGTTTTATGTAGCTTGGAAATAAACGGATTTCCGTATACCACTATGTTGAACAACAGATTTTAACCAGAAGATGGTACAACCGACTCGCAATGTTATTAGCTTAACCGAAATTAATAAACTTCAAGTTTTATAAGTAAAATAAACTATGCAAAATATGTTGCATAAACTTTCTCACATGTAATTTACGTGTTAACTACTGTATTGCTGAGGTTTCAAGGTTGATGAAGGGAATCAGTATGTGTCATTCAAAAATTAATGTGTAACCTCAAGGTTAAATAGGTATAAGGATCTTCCCGAATTGTTTATTTAATATTTTTCTTGTAGCTTCACACACGTTAACTAAATAAATCATTGCTCCGAAAATTCAATAGATTTAGATTCCCTTCTTCAAGTAAATAAATCATAAAAGAGAATGCAAACTAAACAAAATCAATATAAAATATGACTTAGGTTGCTATTTTTATGTAGAGATGATTTTTTATGGACCTATTTAGAACAGTATCTAATTTTTTTTTAAATTCAGGCTCTTTGAGGAAAAATAGTAATTTACGAATAAGCCTACTACCTTCTTTATTAATAATATCATTTATATTATTATTATTATAGCTGAAGGAATCGTGATCCTGGTAATAAATAATAAACCATAATCACGATGAATGTACGGCAAATTAATAGGAGGTAAAAACATTTAGAATACTGGAAACTATTAATATTCTATATCAAATTTAATATCAGATTATAGTTACAAATAATGTGCTGTAATAAGGAAATCATAAGTAATAACTATGAAGTAAGTTAATATTAAATATAAAAATATATAGTTGATGTAAATGTACCAGACAGAGTTTCCCGTAGTTCACAAAGGAGAGCTCTTGTACACCATTCAGTCACCGCATGACGCCGGCGACACTCTTTGTTAGAAAGCGAACATCTTTTATGTCAAAAAGATGCACAAAGGCAAGTAAGTCTTACTCAAAGAAACGTACTTGGAAACAGAGATGGGAAAGAGTAAGTGAATAGCAGTACTTAGAATTGACAGCCAGTAAGTAGAAATGACAGACGCTTGGAAACTCAGAGCAAGCACATTGTAGCGTCTAGAAGCTCGGTGCCCATAGCCAATGAAAAATGAGTTATTAAGTGAAATAACTAAAAATTGCAGTAACATAGGTTTTCATTTGTTAGAATAAGAGTGGGGATATTTTGGAGGAACTCATACGGATGTAGAACGATCGCCATTGTAAAATCACTCTATCTTGAACTGGACTCCGATCCGGGTGGGAGTGAATAACTCTCTCACTCGATTTTTATATAATTCATATTGGGTAGTTACCCAATCTGAATACAGTATTACTTAAAATAGAATCAATAAGTATTCGTGTGTTTGCAGGTAATAGCTTAGTTACAGCTATTACCGACTGTAAATTCATTCACACAGTAAGTACATTGGTCAACGAAAAGCATTAAGCATAATTACACCAGTACGGGTAATTATTATATCACGCAGTCTACGTATGAAGAAGTGATTCATAGATAGTATTGTGGCGTAGTTCTACAACCCAGACGTCCCAATAAAATATTCATCACGATTAGATAGAACTACTCAGTAAATGGATATAATTGTATAGATGAATAAATTGTATCATACCAGTTCTTTTTAAAACTCAGTGATATCATTTATAGACTAGCAATAAGAACCATCCACCCATAAAATCCATGTAGAACTGAAAGAGTATTTCGTCGCTCGCTGACTGCCGGAGCCGGTTCAAAAAGGACTTCAAACTGTAAGTACTGTGTAAAAACATACACACACCGAACCGTTACATAGTGGCGCATCCAACTTGTGGGGCTCGAAGAAAAACTTGTAAGGCTCGAAAACAATAGTAACCGTCTCATAGTGGCGCGAACAACGTGGTGGCTTCGAAAAGAAAAAGGTGAATGGCATAAGCAATGAACCAAAAAAAATTTAAAAATAAAAATACTGGTAGAAAGCAGATAAAGAAGAAGGGGAAGTAAGGAATTAAGGAGCGGGCACGAGCATAGAAGGGGAAATAGCCAAGAGAGAAGAGAGAAGACGTAGGAAAGGCGGAATCCAAGTTAAGAAAGCAAAGTAGTCCGGGAGAATATCACTTATTGTATCAGTAAATAAGAGGGTATTATTGTGCTAATGATAAGAGTGTATTTATTGTTAGATATAAGAGGGATATATTTATATGTCAGTGTATAAATTGTGCTATGTACTACAAGGTGAGTGCGCATGCTTTTATATCAAAGTGATAATTGCAATGACTGTAGAAATCAGGCTAGAGGGACTTTATGCTAACTTCACGTAACGAAAAAGTAACTAATCACAAAATGGAGAAAACTAATAATGAGGAAGTTAGTTATGAGGAGCGATTAACTCGACTAGAGCTTTTTTGGGGAAAGGAGTTCATACAGGAATATATTAAGTGGGCGAAATCTAATAAGGAGTCAGCTGAGAGACTTGAGCGAGAGGCTAAAGCGATGTTCAATATCAATGAGAAAAGGGGAGAAATAGGTGTCGAAGTTTCAAATGAAATAGAGGTAACAAAGAAAAATGAAGAACTAGATAAACAGATCGTAGCTAAAGTAAAAACAATGGAGAACAAAGTTGAGATTAGCCAATGTTTAATGCAGAAGGAAACTAGGGAAAACAAACAAGAATTAGAAGGTAAATTAGTGGAAAATTTTTCTAGCGAGCTGGTGAAAATAAACAAATCAACGGAAGAGGTTAGATCTACAAACACTAAATTGGACGAAAGGGTCATAAGTGTAGAGCTAGAAAGAGAGAATGTAGATGAGAAAATTATAAATAAAGCTAAGGAAATTAATTTCCAACTAACTAACACTGTAAAAGCTATTGACAATAAAATAGAAACAGGTCATTGTTCTTTACAGAAAGACATGGTAGAGAAAACTAATAGCTTAGAAGACAGTTAGTTAAAATTTTTTTAAATGAAACTGGGGAACTGAGTAGTAAAATCCAAGGTCAGGTGAAAGAGATTGAAATTCAGCCTAGTGAGGAAATTAATAAAGTAGTGGTACAGAACAATATCACAACAGAAATAAATAACATGATAGATAAAACTTCGAGTGATCCTCCTAGTGTAAGTATTGATGCAAATAGCAAGGGGGCGTATTCTCCAACTGTCAATTGTGTAAACACGGCCCATTTGCCGGTAAATAATTCTATAAATGGAGATCAACAAACCCACAGCGTTTGCAATGATACGAACACAATGCGAAGCAAGGTAGGCCTACCGAATCATACTGTTTTGCCGATATTTCATCACATCCCAACGCAATTGCTAATGAATTTTGGAATAGAAGGGAATATTCCGGAGTCTGAAAATAATCAATACGATCGCGGAAGTACTGGTCAGAATCAATATGACTGGAGTAATAAATTTGACAGGGGACGTTACGCAGATAGGGAGAAGGGTAGTAGTCCTTACGTCAGAAGAAATAACAAAGGTTCTAATAATAAAGATGATGAAGTTAGGAAACGCAGTTACAACTGGCGTAACAGAAATAAAGCCAAGGTAACTAGGGCAATGACACAGCAGGTGACAGTGAATAACCGGACATTCCGAGCACCAGAGATCGGAAGTAAAGATAGTGACCACAGAAATAGCGAGTGGAGGGATGACAGATGCACTAGGTATCAAAATAACGGAGATTTCAGCCGTGAAAATAGCACTGAGACAGGTCGGCAAATAAACCTTCAAGCTCGTGAATTCCATGGTAACAGAGATGACATAAATATGAGGAGAATGACGATAGGCCTAGGGGAAGTTTAAACTAAATTAATACGCATTAAGGAGCCGTGCTTATCGAGAGAGGAAATAAAAACATTGAAAGAAAATATAAATAAATTATCCATGGAATGAAACATTAATCAAAATAGTATTCTGAATCCACCGAAAATAGCAATAATGTAAGCATAATAAAATGCTAATTATAATAAACTCCGAAATCATGCTGATCGAAGGTAATAATAAGTAGATAGGAACATGAAGTTGATAAGCTAGTAATAATATCTTGAAGCATATGTGATTGGATAACTGAAATGTAGCACACCTACTCTATAATAAGCTGTGACACTTTATAGGAATTTAAAGAAATTTTAAGAAACGAAGGTGATTAATTTAAAATCAGAGACGATGGTAATATTATCGAAATCCTTTTTCTTACAAGTAATCTAAATGATCAAAGAAACTGTTCTGCTAAAGAAATAGCAATCCAAGTGGAGTTCTTTACAATTGAAATTCTGATTAGAGGTCAGGATATAAACGTTACTATTGATGAATTAATTAATGTTGTAGGTCAAAGTTACCCAACAGATTATATTATTGAAACTAATGTTGCTGGTCAGAGTTACCCAACATATAGTATTTCGGGGCGACAAAGAGATCGCGATCCGAGTTTGAAATAGGTGTTGAAGTCATCGAGTTTAGTAACACTTATTGTGAAGATATATGGAGTGATTGTAAATTAAACTTATGTGGAACAGAAGAAGATGACAGTTATCAATATGAGGATAGAAAAGGATAGCAGTAATATGAATATGGATGAAATGGGATAATTAAAATTCTTAAAGAGAAGTGAACAGCGTAATAATAAACAGCTTTTAATGTGTTGATTAAGAACACTAGGGTGCATAATAAATCATAAAGGTTTTCTTTTGCTTATGCTCTGAATATGCTTTAATAAGGGATAATCCAACTATTTATCCAAAAAGAAGTAAAACATTACCATTATCGATTAGAGAGGAGTAAAATAAAATAACGTCAAAATGCTTGCAATTGATATAATTGAACGTGGGAACTCAGAAAAGGAAATACATTATATTTATTCACGTGGATAAGGAATAAGGCAGAAATAAACTGAGAAATCTGGAAGTTAAAAATTCGATAGGTGCGGCATCCATACATGCATTCGTAAGTTAAGATATAAAAAATAAAGAAAAAAAATACTGTACTAGTATCGCCAAATGATGTTAACCTATGTTAATTTGCTGAAATAAAATTCCAAGAAAAAATATAGACATTCGATGGTTACCTTATAGATTGAAGAATAGGTATAATAAACAACTTAGCTCATTCTATTGACATTATTATTGTGGTATTCTACGGGATTAAAAATGAAAGCTCAGAATTTAAGATAAATTAGTGAAGATCAAATTAAATAAGGAATTATTGAAGTTCCCTTCCAACAAATAATTTGAGTGATTAAAAATGAAAGCTCTGGAGATTAATGATGCAGGCAATCCGAGATTGATTTTATTGATGTTGTAAGAGGGAATAATCTTACGAGTGAAGTTATTATTATCGTTGTAGGCTGTGTCGTGTAAGGGTATTATATAAAGGAATAAGATAGATAAAGTTTTGTAATAATTTTATTTTAGAGAATTGCCCGTAGAGATTTTGTGATAGAATATAAATTTAAACGCAATGTAAGAGTGCCAGTATTGCACGCACTGATCGGCATGTAAATGACTTCCGCATCTCTTGCAAGGAGAATGAACTCTAAGACAACACATCACTTTTCAGCAGATTCCATTTTTTTTCTTAATGTTAATTTTAAGGCAGTAATAATAATTAAACAAGCAAATTCTTTGCTGAAATAACAGTTAAGCTTCCTCCGTCTCTCTACCCACACCGAAAATATGCTGTTTTTGTCACGTACTAATTGGTATAAAAACTCTGAATTTTTGTGACTGCGGGGGCATATAAACTTGAACGTCGAGCAGGCTACAACTACTGTATATGTTATTTGGAAATAAACTACAGCATTCTTATATTATTCTTCACGAAGCAAATGACTACGTGCCTAATAGACGGTAGGAAACCATTCCTAAACAAAGGAAGGGTTGGGGGACCGCAACTAATCGATATTGAACATTTTCATGATTATCGATACTGCCCTGAATTTATTTTAATTACAGAAAAAGGAGAGGTGCGCATGCGTCGACGGTGAATCGACGAGAGAGGAGTTGAACCTGAAAGACGGTTACAGAGTACGTGCCTGACTACGAGAGAGAGAAGTTGAAAAGGCAGAAGGGAGAAGACGAGACTGGGATGTGTGACAGCGGTAGAGGCGTCCTGGCATGATGGTGTGTCAGACTTTCATCTAAGGAAATTCTGAATGGGAATTTCACTGATACGACTATATGGAGATAGTCGTTAGCTGGGAAAGCACATCACGTCCGCCGGTACGAGAGACCGCTTCAGCGAACACCCGCTGTGGAGAGAAGAGTGGGTCACGACTGCTCAGTCTGGACTGAGTGTCTTTTTTTTACCAGCCTTAAAGAACTTTTACCCAGGTACAAAAGGTTTCAAGTCTTTAACGTGCCACTTCCCCAACTGTTTACCAGAATGGTTGGTCAGTTCGTAACTATTCTCGCTAAGCTTTTTCTTTATTATAAAGGGGCCGACGAACTTTGCACTTAAGCCTGTTGCATAAGCTTGTGAGGCATCACTTAATTTAAAGTTTCTTCTCAACACAAGATCTCCTGGACAAAATCTCACCTCTCTCCTCCGAAGATTATAATAATGACTTGAATTCTTATAAGCAGTTTCTAAGTTATGTCTGACCATTAGACGTACCGTTTTTAATTTATCAAATCTTTCTACCCAAAGTTTTGGAATTTCTTTCTGTATTTGTTGATTTTCAATTCTCTCAATCTTACTGATAATTTCAGGTTCTTTCCCATAATTTAGCACATAAGGAGTGCATCCAGTGGAACTATGCTTAGCCGTATTTATAGCAAAATTAAATTCTCTCAAATACACATCCCAAACTGTTTGATCCTTTTCAATGTAACTCGAAATCATGGTTTTCAATACTCTATTAACTCTTTCTACCGGATTTCCTTGTGGTGAATATACAGGTAAATAACAAGGGGTTATATTAAAAGCTTTAGCTATCCCACGCATTAGTTTACTAGTATATTGCGGTCCATTATCCATCAGCAAATATCCCGGAATTCCCCATTTAAGGATAATCAATTCATAAAATGCTTCCGTAACTGCTCTACTGGTTGCTTTCCTTAACGCTTTACATTCTATATATTTGGTAAAGGTGTCCTGAAATACTACTACGTATCGATTTCCTTTCTTGGAACGTGGATACGGTCCCAACAAATCAGTAGCTACAGTCATCCAAGGTTTCTCTTTCTGGTAAAAATGCATCGGTCCTGCTTGAGCCGTTTGTAACACTTTCTGTCTTTGACATATTTCACAAGCAGTAACATACTTAGCAACATCTCTAAACATTCCCGGCCAATAATACTTGTTTGCTATTCTAAAGAAAGTTTTAGCTATCCCCATATGCCCTGCAGTAGGTGCATCATGACATTCCTGCAATATCTTACTCCGATAATCTTGCGGTATAACTAATTTCCACCTATTCACTGTTCCCTCCAAAGTTTGTTCTAACTGATCTAATCTTAAATGGTACAACTTCTCATCTACGACCTTCCAATCTGGCCAAAATTTAGGTTTACTTTGTACTTGTGCTTTCCGCTTAATATACCAAGCATCTTGTATATTTTCCCATTCGACTACTTCAGAGTTATTAGTTAACAAAAGGCAAAATTCTTCCTCTACCGTTTTCTCTTGAACTTTCCCTTCGTGTATTCTAGATAAAGCATCCGGAACTTTTTGTAATCTACCAGGCCTATGTATTACTTCAAAATCATACTCTTGGAGCGATAAACTCCACCTAGCTAATCGTCCGGTCGGATTCTGTAATGTATTTAACCATTTCAGAGCAAAGTGATCAGTATATACTTTAAAATGATAACCTTCCAAATAAGGACGAAACTTTTGAACTGCCCATAATATAGCTAACAATTCCTTCTCGACTATTGCCCACTTTTGCTCACCTACCGTTAAAGTTCTACTAGCATAAGCTATCACTTTTTCCTCTCCTTCCTCTCCTGTCTGAATTAAAGCTGCTCCTAGTCCTGAAAAACTAGCGTCGGTCTGTAGCACTAGGGGTTTAGTATAATCTGGACAAGTTAATATAGGACTACTAGATAATTTCGATTTTAATTCATCAAAAGATTCCTGACATTCCTTAGTCCAACGCCATTTCTGATTCTTTTTCAGAAGTGCAGTGAGGGGCTTTACAACTTCAGAAAAAAACGGAATGAATCGTCGGTACCAAGAAGCCAATCCTAAAAATGCTCGTACTTCCTTGACTTTTGTAGGGGCTGGATACTCAAGGATACACGAGATTTTATCTGAATCTACAGCAATTCCTAATGGAGTAATGATATGACCCAAATATTTTAATTCACTTCTGCAAAATTTTGATTTTTCCCTATTAATTTTCAGGTTAGCTTTTCTTAATTTCTCTAAGACTTTTTCTAACAAGGACAAATGTTCTTCAAATGTCTCGTTAATAAGTACTATATCATCCAAATAACAAAAGCATTTCTCTCCTATCTCTTCTCTTAATATAGTATCAACTAATCTTTGAAATGAGGCTGGTGCGTTATGGATTCCAAACGGCATAACTCGAAACTGATACAATCCTCTACCAGGTACGGTAAATGCTGTTTTTTCTTTACTTGCTTCATCTAATGGAACTTGCCAATACCCATTTTTCAAATCTATTGTACTGATATACCTAGCATGTCGTAACTTACTCAACACATGTTCAATGTATGGCAAAGGATAACTATCTCTTTTAGTACAATTATTTACTTTTCTGAAATCTACGCAAAACCTCCATGTTCTATCTGGTTTCTTTACCATAACTACCGGAGAAGACCAAGGTGAATTTGAAGGTTCTATCACTTTTTCCAATAACATTTTATCTATTTCCGCGTGTATAACTTTTTCCAAAATGGGTGATACTGGATAATATCTTTGTTTTATAGGTTTTGCATCGCCTGTATCAATAACATGAGAAATCAGATCGGTAAGTCCAGTACACTGATCAAATTTCTGTAACTGATTTTCCAAAAACATATTCAATCTGTCCCTTTCCTGAGGTGTAGGTAAAGTAAGAATATTATGTAGTTGATCTTCTTTCAAATCTATAGCCTTAACGAATTGAAAAATTTTTACTGGTTCATCTTTGAAATACCAAGTCCCATCTTGCAAATCTACTACTAACCCAATTTGTTTCAAAACGTCCATGCCCAGAATCATATCTACTGCTAAATTTGGCATAATTTTACATTTTATCTGAAAGATCCTGTCCTGCAATTTCATCTCAAAAGTTCTCTCTCCTGTTATAGAACTATAAGTTTTATCTGCTAGTTGCACTACCCTAACTTCAGATTCTTCTACTGATAAATCTAACATTTTACACAAAAAGTCACCTTTCTCTCCCACGTAAGTTTTATCTGAACCGGAATCTATTAAAGCAATAAATGTAATATCCTCCAGCAAAATTTCAACAAAACATCTATCTCCATTAACTAAATCTGTAGGATTTATATTTAACATCACACAAGCCTGATTTTTAGTTAATTGTCCTAAAGAATTTGTAGGCCTAACTTTTCTTTCTTGGGGCATCCTACAATCAATAGACCTATGTCCAAGCTTATTACAATTATAACATTTAATCGTAGTGCGTGGAGTAACTCTACGAGGTGCCTTACACTCGAACTGCCTATGTCCTATTTTATCACAGTTCCAACATCGCTGGTTATTTGAAAAACGCAAAGTGGTGTTTTTACCATTTTCCCTCGACTCATCCTGTCTCTCTTTATTTTCTATTACTTTAACCATTCTAGAATCATTTACAGAACTTGAATTTCGTTCCTTATCCCACGTCTTTGCAGAAAAACTAACATTGGGTTTCTTTTGTAACTCTGACGATGGAAGTTCCTGTTTTCCCTGAATTCCTAACGCTGTATGAACTGAAGGTATAACAACTTGTCTCTGAGGTTTATAAGCCGTTTCTTTGATTGTAGCTCTAACCTGCGTTGGAGGAGGAATATATCTCTCAGAATCTAACAATATTTGTTCATACTGTCTGCCTACACGTATTAAATCTGTTATAGTTTGAATCTCTGCAGGTCTAATGTACAATTTTACGTCAGGACGCAAATTTTTGATAACATTCTTCATCATTTGTTGAGGACTCATTGGAGTACTCAGCCTCCTCATTAACGTTTGAATAGCATTAACATAATCAAAAATCGATTCTTTAGGACCTTGCGTTCTCTGTCTAATCTCATCCAAAAGCGAGTCTTCCTCATCAATAGGCAAGTAATATTCTCTAAATTCTTTCAAAAAAGCTTCCCATGTAGGCCAATCTGTTAATCTGTTCCTGTACCAAAGTAAAGCTGAATCTTGTAAAATTTCGGGTAATACTGACAATAACTCTACACCCTGTAACTTAGAACTTTGTTTTAAATCTTCCAATCTCTCCAAAAATAAGTAAATGCTATCCCCAGGTTTGAATTTAATGTTCCATTTACGAACCAGATCCAAAGTATTTGGTTTATGCGGCTCTAACTGAATTGTAAACGATGGTATTACTGGTACAACTTCTTCCGAATCAGCTACCGCCATGGCCTTCCTACGCATTAACTTAACCCATGTATACACTACATCTCCATATGAATCTTGTGGAACCGTTATATTATGTTCAACTAAATCTTCTTCCAAAACTTCCTGACTCAGAGCAAAAGCCGTAATTAACACTTGAAATGACTGAGGGTTCTTACGGGCATAATCTAACAAGCGTTGTCTTAACTCATCCCTTGTACCTGTGGTCGGTAACTTTACTCTATCACATTCTGCCTCTAAATCCGCCTTCCTCAACTTCCTAATAGCTTGGGTTAACTCAGCTGCTCTTATTTGTGCATATGGATCAACATAAGTAGCCATATTTATATATTAACAATACCACTGGCAAAAAAAAAAAAGATTAGAACACAATAGTTCAGTCGTCTGTCTTAGTCATCTATAGAAGTCCTTACTTTGTCAATAGTCATTATTCTTCTCCCAAAAATATGTTATTATTTTTTTTTTATTTTTTAGAATAAATTTCAGTTATACTAACCTAACTCCCAAAACTCTTTTAACACTATCTCGCCTCACGTTATGGGATATCAAACTATCCTACTATCAAACTATCACGGCCCCACGCTATGGGCGCCAAATTCTGTGGCTCCAACACCGATGACTTTCACAATTCTCATAAATCTCTTTATATTCTACTAGTATAGGCTTCGCCTACTACTAGATTTATATTTATTTTATTTGGGACACTTCCGGCGTTCCCTCACCTCACCCTTGCTTTTTTTTTCTGGGGTAATCTCTAGTACCTGCTAATGACCTACTTGTCATCAACTCACTACACAAAATTACCAATTCTCCTCTTTCTAATCTAACCAGTTATTATTGATTATCTTTTAACTCCTCTCTCTTTAAGCAGTTTATACCATTGTTCTAATTTACCTATTTCCTGTTACTCTGGTTTCCATACTTTTCAGGTTACTATTCTACTCCCTGGGCACCCAATTTCCTTGTTTCTAAATTCCCTAGAATTCTAACTGAAACTAACTCACGCCCCAGATCAGTAACTCTCTCTTTATAACCCTTGAGTAACTCCTTCTATCCTAACATGTAAGTTTTCCAATGGTATGCGCCTAATATACTACTACTCATAGGCCTTCTTCTGCCTCTCACTGTTCACTTTCTTATCTCCCTTTACCATGATCCATACGGTTCCCACTCTTCGATAAATCTCCTAAAGAAAACAACTCAATCATTACGGGCCAGCATGAAATCTACTCATAGATAATCATCTGTCACCCAACAAAAACCAAGAGGGAGAGGCCCTCGCAAGAAATACTAAGTAAGCCCCTATTACCCTTCTTTCTTACTCCCCTCGCGTCCTGTCTTATAAAAAAACAAGTTTGAATGAGCATCACCAATTGCCCCGAGCTATGTATTCATTCGTGAGACAATCACCCATAGAAACCCAAGTATAGAGATTTATCTTTACTATCCCACGGTCACTCTCTTTACTGCTCTTTTTATATTTAGCTTAGACCAGAAATGGAAACTGATTGAATTACTGTACCTATTCCTCACCCTATACTAATCACCTTTGTATCTCTAACCCTACTCCTTATCTTTCCTTACGGCGTCTAGTCGCCACACATCTCTTAGAAACGGCCTTTAAACAACAATGCCTCAAAATTTTCCACTTCCCAATACAAAAAAAGAAAATGTTTATGTGATTATACTCAACGGGTGGTGACCAACTTATCCTCTGATCCCGTGTTGTTTCCATCTATTTTCTGGTGTCCACATCTTCCCTTAGTCCAGACTGAGCAGTCGTGACCCACTCTTCTCTCCACAGCGGGTGTTCGCTGAAGCGGTCTCTCGTACCGGCGGACGTGATGTGCTTTCCCAGCTAACGACTATCTCCATATAGTCGTATCAGTGAAATTCCCATTCAGAATTTCCTTAGATGAAAGTCTGACACACCATCATGCCAGGACGCCTCTACCGCTGTCACACATCCCAGTCTCGTCTTCTCCCTTCTGCCTTTTCAACTTCTCTCTCTCGTAGTCAGGCACGTACTCTGTAACCGTCTTTCAGGTTCAACTCCTCTCTCGTCGATTCACCGTCGACGCATGCGCACCTCTCCTTTTTCTGTAATTCAAATAAATTCAGGGCAGTATCGATAATCATGAAAATGTTCAATATCGATTAGTTGCGGTCCCCCAACCCTTCCTTTGTTTAGGAATGGTTTCCTACCGTCTATTAGGCACGTAGTCATTTGCTTCGTGACAATATATTGTACTTATTGATCATCCTCATCCAGACTACAGCACAGAATTAGACTTGATCTACAAAGGAAAAGCTGAATTTTCAAGAGCTTAGCTTTTCTCAAGGGGAAAGCCGAATTCACAGAGAAGAACAAAATTTTGAGGTAACATCGTACTTTCGCTACCGGTACGATTACACGTCATGGTGGCAGCGGCGTTGGATATAAGCTCATTGATTTAATTCATCAACTGTAGATAGTCTACACTTCAACTTTACAACTTTTATCTTCGCTTAGATGGAGAGAAATTTTACATCTGAAGAAGCACCTGTCTAGAGATCCTCCCAAGATCAAGATCTCTGACTACATTTGGACACCAGATAGAAAACAGAAGACTTGCGGCTGCAGGACAACCTCCACTACTTGGCAGAATAGTTGGAAGGAGATCAACTACAGAGAACGGCGTAAAGATAACAACTATAGAATACCTATAAAACATTTCTACTCTTCACTTCCGAGGACTCTTCTACCCGAGGGACCAGGAGACGTCTTCACTTCTTTCCGCTTGGTGATACCCGAAACCCCGGTATTTTCCAGACGAAGGCATCAGTGGCGGACACCTTTCACAGCCGGAGCCATTCTGAGGTTCGAGGACTAGCAACCAGAGTGGTGGCCACTTCGGTAAGCAGGCTCTATCCCGCCTGTGTGACAGCGCTTTGTCCGTGACGCATCGAGGTGTGTTGTCTTCTCTTCATTTTTTCACCAAGTAAGTAATACAGTAGATCGACGTAGAATCCCCCATTGGATGTGCGATCTGCTTCTGCATTAGCCAATTTAAGAAATATTAAGTAAAAAATAGTAGTAATGTTCATAATAATAATTACATTCATAATAATAATTATTAAATAAATAAATAAATAACTAAATAAAATATATTATTTATTTCATTAATCACTTTTTTCAAATATGGAAGGACAATTAGAAGAACAGGTTCCTCCACAAAATGCAGATAGAATAGAATTGCTGGAAGCACAAATTCAAACAATTTTAAGAGCTAATGTGCATAGGGACTCTTTAACAATAACGGCAGCAGCAAAATTATTTGATAAAGGCTTTACGGGAGATCCGAAAGAACTTAATGATTTCATTGATAACGTAGTCAGCATACACTTTGGTAGAACCGGCACAAGAGAGAACATTATTCCGATACGTACTTGCAAAGATAACAGGAGAAGCAAAAATGATATTAAGTTTCAGAAATGACGATGAGTTGACATGGAATGACGTCAAGCAGAAACTAGAGACACATTATGCGGTTCAAAGAACATTTGCTTACTATTGTAATCAGCTGTGTCAGGGAAGGCAAAGGCCAAATGAGGGTGTGACTCAGTGGGGCACTAGAGTAGAACAGTTGATAGCAAGTGCATTAGAAAGCACTAATAAGTTTACAACAACATGGAGCGCTGACGAGAGGTCAGGAGGTCGTAAAATGATAATCAGACTAGGAAAAACTATTTTTATAAATGGTATCCTTAATGACGCGGTTAGGGAGTCAGTTAGGCTAAATTCTGACGATATTTCAATGAAAGAAATAATTGACAGAGCTAACGCAGAAGAGAGTGAGCGCAGATCCAATGTCAACAGTCTCAAACCAATACAGAAAAGATACGGAAAACAGTCAGTTGCAAACGTAGCAGTAAAAAGAGAGAATGTGAATGCATTAGCTATACAATGTCATAAGTGCCAAAGATTTGGACACGTTATGAGGGATTGCAGGGCAATCATATGTAACAAATGTAAAAAGATAGGTCATCTCACTAAAGATTGTAGGACTCAGAGAGTCCAGGGTTCCAATCAGGGAAACCGACAGTAGGTCTGACTGTGCAGTCCAGGGCAGACCATACTGACGACTGCAGTAAAAACAAAGAAACTAAAGGAAGCAAAGAGAAAATAGAAAAGAAGGTAGAGAAAGATTTAAATCCTTTTTCTTTTTACGCAACGTCCGAGGACTTGCTAAACGGAATTGGATTAGTGCTTTTTGACACAGGTTCAGTGGTGTCACTAGTAAAACGAAATAGTCTCGTAAAACAGAAGGGAATAAATAAGAAAGATAGGTTAAAATGTAATTCGATTACAGGAGAACCATTTACTGTAGAGGGTAGTGTGCAACTAGAATTACAAGGGAGTGACCCGAGTAAATTTTATGTAATGGAAAAATTACCTGATGAGTATGATATAATAATAGGGCAAGATTGGATAAAGAACAATAATGTAAAAGTAACTTTACCATCAACTTTTTGCACAAAACTACCAGGGTATTCAGAAACTTTTGTACAGTTTCCTACCACAGAAAAGGGAGTTAGATATTGTGAGAAACAGATGTTAAATGATAATGTATATTGTTGTGAAGGAGTAGTGTTGTGTGAAGAGGAAAAATTTAGTTGTCTATTACTAAATTTAAATGAAGACGAATGTGATTTAACACAGATTCCTAAGTTAGATAAAATATCTTTGAAAGAACATTCAATTTTCAAAAACGAAAAGGATAGATGTAAAGCATTAAATGCGCAGTTAAGATTGGCTCACATTAAAGAGGGAGCAGACGAAATTAAACAAATTTGCGAGAATTTTAATGATATTTTCAGATTGCCAGGCGACAGATTAACAGAAATAAAGGGTTGTAAACACCATATTGTTACCCCTACCGCGAATGACATGCGACCTATTACTCTGAAAAATTATAAAATTCCTCAGCATCAACAAGAAGAAGTAAATAGGCAAGTTCAAATGATGTTAGACCAAAATATCATTAGAAAAAGTAATTCCCCATGGAATTTTCCTGTTTTAGTAGTTCCCAAAAAGCTAGATGCTTCTGGAAAAAGAAAATGGCGCATTTGTGTGGACTTTCGGAAATTAAATGATATTACTGTAGGTGACAGTTATCCTTTGCCTAATATTCAAGAAATTTTGGACAAGTTAGGAAGAGCTAGATACTTCAGTGCTTTAGATTGCGCTAGCGGTTATTGGCAAATTCCCTTGGCGGAAGAAGACAGACATAAGACTGGATTCAGCACCCAATTAAATCATTTTGAATTTTTGAAAATGCCATTTGGTCTCTCCTCCGCACCAGCCACTTTTCAAATGGCTATCAACACGATTTTGGCAGAAGCCATAGGCTTTAGATCATTTGTTTACCTAGATGACATTATTGTCATAGGAGAAACGTTAGAAGAACATAATAATAAATTGATAGAGATTTTTACTAAATTGAGAGAATATAGAGTGCAGCTGGAACCAGACAAATGCGAGTTTTTAAAAACTGAATTGAAATACCTTGGTCATTTAATTACTCAAGACGGTGTATCGCCTGATCCAGAAAAGACCAGAGCAATCAAGGAATTTCCAATTCCCAAACACGTAAGAGAAGTAAAAGGATTTTTAGGTTTAGTAGGTTATTATAGGAAATTCATCCCTAGTTTTGGAATATTAGCCAAACCTTTAAATGAACTTTTAAAGAAAGAAAAAGCATGGGAATGGACAGAAAAACAACAAGAAGCTTTTGAAACGCTACGTAATTGCTTATTGACAGAACCGGTATTGCAATTTCCGGACTTTAGTCAAAGATTTATCCTGATAACGGACGCTAGTACGGTAGCTATTGGGAGTGTACTTATTCAAGGTACATTAGGGCAAGACAGACCAGTAGCATATGCCAGTCGAATACTTAATAAAGCAGAGCAAAATTACAGTACAACTGATCTTGAATTACTTGCAATAGTGTGGTCATGTAAACATTTCAGGACATATTTACTAGGTAGAAAATGTTTAATAGTCACAGATCACAAACCATTAAAATGGATGATGAATGTACGCGATCCAGGATCTCGTGTTCTCAGATGGAGAATACTGTTAGAAGAGTATGATTATGAAATTTTACACCGTGCAGGTAAGCAACAAAAAAATGCTGACGCATTGAGCAGGATAACTTTAGCAGCAACATTTGCAGACGTAGACGATCAGTCAGTTCCTTCATATTCATTAACTACCGATTCAATTTCACCTGAAAGAAAATTAAGAATTTTAAGGGAAATCCATGAATGTCCAATTGGTGGGCATATGGGTATACAGAGAACATATGAGAGAATTAAATTATATTGTAATTGGGAGAACATGTTTCATGATGTAGAAAATTATATTAGGAATTGTCCTATTTGTCAAGTAAATAAACAAATAACTCCAAAAGTGAAGTTACCATTCGAACAAACAGATACAAGTAAATTTCCTTGGAATAAAATAGCATTAGATCTTGTAGGTCCATTTTGTTCCACAGAGCGAGGAAATAAATATTTACTCACCTGTCAAGATAATCTCAGTAAATACATTGTAGGCGTACCGATTCCAGATCAAACAGCTGAGACGGTATCACAAGCCTTAGTGAACGAAATTATTTTGAAATTTGGAATACCGGATCTGATCCTTACAGATCAGGGTTCGCAGTTCATGGGAGAACTAATGAAAAGACTTTGTAAATTATTAAAGATAGAAAAAGTGAAAACTAGCGTTTACCACCCAGAGTCAAACGGTAGTTTAGAGAGATCGCATAAAGTACTAGTTGAGTATTTAAGATGTTTTTGTAATAATAGACCAGATGAATGGGACAAGTGGGTTCCTTTCGCAGTATTTACATACAATACCACTCCTCACACAAATTCAAAATACTCCCCTTATGAAGTTATGTTCGGCAGGAAAGCTAACCTACCGGGTGTTTTATAGAGAAAGCCAGAAATAGTATATAATTACGATGACTATGTTCGTGAAGTAAAACAGAAATTCCAACATACTTGGGAAGATGTTAGGAATAATCTGATAAAGAGTAAAGAGAAAACAGTAAGTAAAAGTTAAGAACGTGCACGTTCGAAGAGAAAAAGATGGGTGATCATGTTGTGAGGGAACAACGTTCACCAGAGTATAAGTTGGGAGACCTAGTTTTTGTTCAAAAGGAGCAAAGACGGAAATTGGACCCAATCTACATTGGGCCATTTCAGATAAAAGCCATTAAAGGGACCAACCTAGAGCTAATAAAGGTGGGAACTAATGGTAAGAAGTTAATGCTTACACACATTAATAGGACGAAACCTTATGTTACAGGTTCGTGCCAAAATGAATAGATACATCTCTCTGCTGTTATTGGTTTTTCTGTTAAATGCAAGTTTAGTACATATAAGACCTAATCCTGAAAAGGATATTACAATAAGCCATTCAACAATGAAGCCTGAAGAACAACCAGAAATACAAATGTCAACTATCCAAGGTCAAACAGGGGTTTATTTTGATCAATTAGGAGAACTTTGGTTTTCACCTTTGCAATGGGAAATAATAACTTATGTGGATATAGAACAAATTTTAAATGTATGGCAAGGTACAAAAACACAATTAAGAGATTTTCGTAAGAAATGTACGCTTATGTCAGATCAACCATGGTACAGTTTTACAGATTGTGATCAAAGTTTGTTTTATTTTGATTCAAAAAGAATATTAATAAATAGATTGATTAAAGTTTTTAGTGAAATGGCAAACATTCCTTACAATACACACAGAAATAAAAGAGCTATTTTTGGTTTTGTAGGAGAAATACATAGAATATTATTTGGAACAGCTACAGAAAAAGAATTGAAAAAATACGCTGAGAAAATTAGAATTTTAAAATCTAGAAATGAAAATATATTGCAATTGAATATTGAACAAATGTCAATAGTGATATCCGCTATTTTTGCATTAAATACTTCTGTAACACAATTAATGAGAAATGAGATGGAATTAGAAACACAATTCAATGCATTTGAAAATAATATTTCAGCAGCTTTTGCTAACAGTAAATATGAAAATGAAATAGTAGCTATGTTAAACAACCAAGTAAGGCATATAGAAATAGGATTAAACGAATGTCAACATAGTTTTGATTTAATTGAAGCATATCTACATGCTCAATCAGGAGTTATTCAACCTCAAATTATAACTTATCAAAAGGTCAATACTATATTACATGATATAGGACCACATGAGTATATAATACCTCCTTTTGTACCGAATCAAGCTATTAAACTGTTAGAACCAGTTATTTATTTTCAAGAAAATAAGTTAGTATATGTGATTCGAGTACCTTTACTAGATCAATCTCGTTTTCATGTTTTTCATATTATTCCTTTTCCAGTGGTTATGGATAGTAACCTTACAGCTCAATATATTCAAGCAAATCAAGAATACATTGTATTAGATCAATTAAAATCTAAATATGCATATTTACCATCAGATAAGTTTACACAGTGTAAACAACCCAATGCTTTAACGTATGTTTGCAAAGAGAACGTACCAATATATAATTACATACCAGAAAAAGAGTGTGTATCTACACTTATACATCCTTCTACACAAAAAGTACCAGAAGTATGTTCAAAGTCAATATGTACCTTATGGATACCTTTATCTGGAAGCAATGAATGGTTATATGTAACATTTAAAGATGAAATATTCACAGGAATATGTAAGAATAAAAAGTATGTTCAGAAGTTAAAGGGACGAGGTAAAATGATGTTATCAGAAAATTGTAAAGGCGTCACAGCCTCAGGGATAATTTACCCCCTTCAAAAGAAAACTCATAATAATTCACAATTTGATGTGATTCCAATTGCTTCATTAAATACGTCATGTTGTATTGATTTACCAACCCAGGAACTTATGGTTCGTAAATCAATTGAATTACCATTTCCTAATATCCTATCCAATTTAGATGACCTAAAAAATACAGGTTATCGCATGGATGAATTAACCATGCTTATGAAAGAAGAACGAAAGAAATCAATGGAAGAAAATGATAGAATGTATTTTGATTCCATATGGTTTTATTTTTATATTGTAATAGGCATAATAATTTTATGGATTTTATTGTGTTGTTATAGTAACAAATGTAGATCATGTACATCAACAGTTTTTCATGCAATGCAACCTAATCTTTGTATGAATGATTTTTGTAAAAATCGTGACCAGCAGAAAAATGTTAAAAATGAGCAATAATTGTCAAAACATGTAAATGAAATAGAATTGTCAACTATTTCATCTTTTTCTAAAACAAAAACAAATGAAAATGTAGAAAATGTGTTTGTAAAGAGAGAGGAAGAAGCAACCACATCCGGTGATACAGTTTTAACTCCCAAAAGACAACTTCATTGGTCAGAAGAAAAGATTTAAAAAGATTCGAGGTACAGCAGCCTCAAACTTTTTTTTTTATGGAGGGAAGTGTCGTGTAAGGGTATTATATAAAGGAATAAGATAGATAAAGTTTTGTAATAATTTTATTTTAGAGAATTGCCCGTAGAGATTTTGTGATAGAATATAAATTTAAACGCAATGTAAGAGTGCCAGTATTGCACGCACTGATCGGCATGTAAATGACTTCCGCATCTCTTGCAAGGAGAATGAACTCTAAGACAACACATCACTTTTCAGCAGATTCCTTTTTTTTTTCTTAATGTTAATTTTAAGGCAGTAATAATAATTAAACAAGCAAATTCTTTGCTGAAATAACAGTTAAGCTTCCTCCGTCTCTCTACCCACACCGAAAATATGCTGTTTTTGTCACGTACTAATTGGTATAAAAACTCTGAATTTTTGTGACTGCGGGGGCATATAAACTTGAACGTCGAGCAGGCTACAACTACTGTATATGTTATTTGGAAATAAACTACAGCATTCTTATATTATTCTTTACGTAAATATATTGTACTTATTGATCATCCTCATCCAGACTACAGCACAGAATTAGACTTGATCTACAAAGGAAAAGCTGAATTTTCAAGAGCTTAGCTTTTCTCAAGGGGAAAGCCGAATTCACAGAGAAGAACAAAATTTTGAGGTAACATCGTACTTTCGCTACCGGTACGATTACACGTCAGCTGGTTAGTCCGACGAAAGAAGTTATTATTATCGATGTAGGCAGGAATAGCCCGACGAAAGAAGTTATAAGTGTTGCAGGCAAAAGGGCCCAACAATTATATTATTATTATTATGGAATCAGCGAAAGGATCGCGATTCGATATCGATGAATTTAGTGACACTTTGATAAAGAAGTGTATGTCAGTAAAAATGGGATTGCATATTTAAGATGTTTAGAGCTGTTTTAAGTCGGTCACTAAAGTTATAATGACGATGGGGATGGAAATAATATTGAAATGAATGAGAATTTGAGAGTTCCATAAAACGAGTATAGTATCACGATAGTTAATGAGAATTATAAAGAAAAAGGATGGGATATTAATTAAGGACCATAAATGTTTAATATTTAAATGTTTGAAAGTATTACAAAAATTTGCTTTGAGATATCAGACCCAATTAGTAACAGAACTATCGGGCGTTACAATCTATCTTTTATTAGGCCATATAAGGAAGCTTAAAAGGGTAAGAACAGTATGAATTAGGGTTACATTGTTTCGCAAAATTGGTACTGTAAAGAGTGAAATAATTACTGTATTGCATGTATGACCGCGACTGAAATTGCGTGTGATATGTCTAATACAAGTGCAATTTAAAAGTGTCAAATATGAACGAGTGGCAACAAATTCGCCAGCGAAAATATATTACCGTTAAATAGGAATAAGAAGGACTTCGACAAAATAGATCCGTCGATTATTTTATCTCTGTTATCTATTTTTAAGAAAGGACGTTCGGATACAAATCCTCGGCGATCTATCTATTATTAAGTGTGTAATTATTAATTGAAATTCATTGCAACATCATTGTTTTTTTACTGTTCAATGTATTATGTTAGATTTTAATTCATGTCATAATATTCATTGCTGGTTTATCTTTATATGCTAAGTAAGTTCAATAGCCTATTACATGCATTGAATAATAATTACGTAAGGTAAAATTCTTCGTTGGGTGTTGAGTGAATGAGAAAGGAACGTGGGGTAGATATGGAAAGGGATGATAACAGTACCAAGTCAGGAGGTCACTCACTAGCAGGTAGCAAGCAAGTGCTTTAAATGTAAACAATGTGTAAGGTAACTGGGTCAAAGCCACGACCGTAGATCAGGTCACTGCACTGTCATCAAAACATTAGCACATGTACGAGGTAATTTAAGGAGCTGAAAAAGCATTCTTTCAAAACTGTAAATTTTACAAACTTCACATTTTTCAAGATTACTTTTGAGCATATGAAGGAATCGTGATCCTGGTAATAAATAATAAACCATAATCACGATGAATGTACGGCAAATTAATAGGAGGTAAAAACATTTAGAATACTGGAAACTATTAATATTCTATATCAAATTTAATATCAGATTATAGTTACAAATAATGTGCTGTAATAAGGAAATCATAAGTAATAACTATGAAGTAAGTTAATATTAAATATAAAAATATATAGTTGATGTAAATGTACCAGACAGAGTTTCCCGTAGTTCACAAAGGAGAGCTCTTGTACACCATTCAGTCACCGCATGATGCCGCGACACTCTTTGTTAGAAAGCGAACATCTTTTATGTCAAAAAGATGCACAAAGGCAAGTAAGTCTTACTCAAAGAAACGTACTTGGAAACAGAGATGGGAAAGAGTAAGTGAATAGCAGTACTTAGAATTGACATCCAGTAAGTAGAAATGACAGACGCTTGGAAACTCAGAGCAAGCACATTGTAGCGTCTAGAAGCTCGGTGCCCATAGCCAATGAAAGATGAGTTATTAAGTGAAATAACTAAAAATTGCAGTAACATAGGTTTTCATTCGTTAGAATAAGAGTGGGGATATATTGGAGGAACTCATACGGATGTAGAACGATCGCCATTGTAAAATCACTCTATCTTGAACTGGACTCCGATCCGGGTGGGAGTGAATAACTCTCTCACTCGATTTTTATATAATTCATATTGGGTAGTTACCCAATCTGAATACAGTATTACTTAAAATAGAATCAATAAGTATTCGTGTGTTTGCAGGTAATAGCTTAGTTACAGCTATTACCGACTGTAAATTCATTCACACAGTAAGTACATTAATCAACGAAAAGCATTAAGCATAATTACACCAGTACGGGTAATTATTATATCACGCAGTCTACGTATGAAGAAGTGATTCATAGATAGTATTGTGGCGTAGTTCTACAACCCAGACGTACCAATAAAATATTCATCACGATTAGATAGAACCACTCAGTAAATGGATATAATAGTATAGATGAATAAATTGTATCATACCAGTTCTTTTTAAAACTCAGTGATATCATTTATAGACTAGCAATAAGAACCATCCACCCATAAAATCCCTGTAGAACTGAAAGAGTATTTCGTCGCCCGCTGACTCGTCGTTCGTTAACTCTCAAGATTTTGATTGCCAGTGAGTTAGTTTATTAGTTACTATTAAACAATGATACAAATACTAAAATTAATATGATTGAATTCTTAACTCCAGAGTTCTTTCTGAAATTCTTTTAAATGGAAAAAATAACACATTTCATCATGTTTTGATATCTGCAATCCTTTGCTTACAGGAATTTACAACAAAGATTGTGTACGTTGCCTAGCATCAAATGTGTAAATTCTTGCAGAATGAGCTAGGAACATTGAAAACCGGTTATAATTCAAGAATGTTCAAGACAAGGACCATTGATGAACTGAAACATTATGGCTGACCGACTTGTAACATGAATGAGGTGAAAATTTATGAAGAATTATCAGTTCGTGGGAGGATTGGATTGCATCTACGCAGCAAATTAATACATAAGCTGAGTATTTTGTCCTTTTAATATGTTTATATGTAGAGAGAGATATGTAGGACACATCTCTCTATTTCTCTTGGAGGGCAAACTCAGTATCTAACAGGGTGTTAGATAGCTGCCGGGTTTCGAGCAAGAGGTGTCAGAGGAACACCATGTTTAATGCTAGCTTATGCATGGGCTGACTACCTCTTGCCGGACTCGCATAATGTGCTTTCCATCACCACAAAGTTAAGTGCTAGGTTGTCCCGTTATCCGCCCTTTTCGGCAAACTTCGGTGTTAAATATGGTATGACCGAGTAAAGCTTTTAGGGAGATCCCCTCAAGCGACTATGCGCCATAGGAATCACATGATTAGTGCTAGCCTAAACATGCCTTGGGTGTGCTTGAGCAGACTCCAGTGAGCCCAAAGGCCGGAAAGTTTAATGCTGAATACTTTGCAATTGGGCATTTCTTTTTTCTCCTTTCAATAATCGCTCAGTATAAATAATATTAACATGTGAATATTGTGTTCTTGGGTTGCTAGCAGGTGAGTAGTTAGAACAATCCAACGTTCCACAGGACCACTTTTTCTCCAACTTAAGGGACTATTGAACTATTCAATAAAACAATATGCTGGTAATAGTTACTCAAGTTTGGCAGAGTCAACAGATCAGGAAGCATCGTCGTATTGAACCGTCCTTCCCAGGGCCAATTGGTGCTAAGAAGGGCTGAACAAAACAGTGATGCTGCTTGATTGGTCGACTCTGTTCAACTTGAGTAACTATATATTTATAATAATATTTATTCGACGCTATAAAGTAATACATATGTATATATTGGCTGAGTCAAGTTTGATACATGATCTTCAAAATTATGTATTAAAAACATTAGAAGAAGTTGTTTATATATATATATATGTTCAAATAAATGACACAAATTATTCAAACTAAACTAAACTAGATCATTGATTTATTTGAAACATCAGTATTCCCTGAAGGTGGAGGAAGCGTGGTCCTCTTGGTGTGTTCTAAACTACTCACCTGGGTAGGAACCAGAGACCAAAATTTAGACTATAAACCATGAATTCCTAGAATCATATTTAATAATAAAATATATTTAATTCTTTACAGTACTAATTTCTGCATCCTACAGACCTGAGCAAAACGAAGCAGCATAAAGTCAGAATTGAAAGATGTGTCTAGATCTGTGATGTCATTGTGTGATGTTCCTTGCTCCTACTGGATTCAGGCATGTGAAACTGCAGTTTATCTAATGAATTACACTGGTAAAACTTGAGTTAAAGGGAAATTGCAATATGAGCTTTGAACTAATAGGACAGTTAAAAACTGGATCACTTACGTGTTTTTGGTATAGAGTGTTAGGCCTATGTATATATTCCTTAACAATTAACAGTGTTATGTATTCACAGGGTGTCCACCAAGTAATGCTGAAGAAATTCCCGGCTTATTCCCTGATTTTCGTTGATTATTTCAGAAATTCCCGACCAAAATATGAAGCATTTTCTAATAACTGTGTAAGAAAAATTATAGGATTATACATACTTTAGATAAGGAAACCTTTTAGTAAAAGAAGTACTGTAATTGCAAACAATAATTACTTAGGATATAACAGATACAAAAATTAGGAACAATAAAATAAATTAAATATACTTTTATATAGGCCTATTATTGTCTAGAAGTATTTTTATCACACTTTGCAATTTTTCGAATTTTCCCGAATATTTTAACAAATTCATTTACTTTTACCGGATTTTCCCGACCATACGAAATTCCCGGTCTTTTCCCGGATTCCCGAATTTTCCCGACCCTGATTTATATTCCTTAACAGTTTTGAAAGAAATTTGACAATAAGAGTATACCTGGAAAAACTGTTGGATATCAGATTGTCAAAGATAGTTATCACGTTTATAATAAATCACTAGGAAAAACACTGAATTCCATTATGTAATTTTTAAACCAGAAAATTTGTATACAATAGTATGTCACTGATGGAAAACTCGAATGGCCATGAGATGTCGCATCAGAAGGAAGATTTTAGAGGAGAATCTGAGCGATCTAATTTCAAAACTTTTGAAGAAAGTGTAATAATCCTACAGAAAACATTAAGAGGAAACAGTACACAAAAGATGGAAGAAAATAATGCAATTTATTTATTTATAATAATATTGTCATTTAGCAATATACAATAATTGCAATAGACATAGTCACATAAATAAAGTTTAAAAGTCATATGTTATATTAAATATGCATTACAAGTTCGTCAAGTACACATTATACATTTATGAAAGGAGTCTGGAGATATTCATTAATGTTGTAGAAGGCCTTATCAGTGAACCACTTGCGAATCATACTTTTATAAGCATTCATACTAAGCTGGGTTACATGTAACGGTACTTTATTGTATAACTTAAAAGCCATTATATGACTGTTGTTGGCTTTTACTGAGAGTCTGCATTTAGGTAAGTGCACATTTACATTATTCCTTGTACTATGGCCATGGATCTCATTTACCTTAGTCATTGAATTTATATTGCGTTTTGCATACGTTAGCAACTCTAAAATGTAAAGACCTGTGACAGTCATAATCCTATGTCTGATAAATAGAGGTTTACAGTGGGCACTCCAGTTGGCATTTGCTAATATTCTGATTGGTCTTTTTTTCATAATGAACACTTTATCAACATGATTACAATTTCCCCAGAGCAACAATCCATATGAACAATGCTTTGGAAGAAAGAAAAGTACGCTACTTTAACATAAGTGTATGGTAAGAAAGTTTTCAGATTCCGTAGAAGATATAAAACTCTAGACAGTCTTGTACATACATAATCAATGTGATTAACCCAAGTTAGTTTACTATATATATACCCAGCAACTTGACGGCTTTATCAACATTAAAAGTTTTCAGTGTGAAAGTTATAGATTTAGTCTTACTTTCATTTAAGAATAGTTTGTTGGCAGTGAACCATTTATTTGCCTGATTAAGTGAGGATTGCGAAATATTCGAGAGCTCGCTTAAGGTACTTTGAAAATAGAGAGTAACAACAGTCATGAAGAGAGACAAGAAAACCGGACTGGATGTTTTCAGGAAATTAGGCTATTTTTGTGGAATTGAAAGTTGAATATTAGGATTCACAATCTTACAATGAAGGAATAAATTCAAGCTTGAGAGACCAATGGATGTTAACTGCAATGCAATAAGAATATTAGATCCTTTGAAAGAAAATGATGCATGGGATCTAGTACCAGAAAATGGAAAGGTAATTGAAGATCTTTGGGTGTTAATTAATAAATTTTAATTTTGAATTCTCGACCGTCTCCTCTTAATTCATCACGTGTGACCTCTGCAGTGCTTCGGTACAGGAAGATACAACAAAGGTTGTGTGTGCTGGTGCTTAGACCCCTTTTCACATAATTAATTGTAGCAGTTGCCTAGCAACAGCTGTGAATTATTTCCAAAAGACCAGGAAACATTTCAGGATGAATAGTTCAGAAGGAAACGGAAGCTCTTGACTTAAGTAATAAAATGTACAACTTTCAACCTTTTATTTTTCAGTATGTACAACGATTTGTAAAATGAAGATGATATTTTTCTCTTCCCTGTAAAATATTCGTACGCCTATAATACAGGAACAAAAAATAATTTCTGAAACAGGTATATGTATTTAATGTAAACAATTTATTGCTTGATGCGAAATTTTGGTATATCAACTCTTTCACTAGATTTTTTGCTGATGACTAGATTATATACAGGGTGTTAATGTATAACATCGAAATATTTTACCTGTGTATAGAGAAGACATAGGCAAGTAACTTTTGTTAGGAGACTTTTGCTCTATGGATTCAATTTTTCATGTTACAGCATAAAATCTTCCATGGAATGGCCGCCACTGACTTCTAACATTTGAAAAAATGCAAAACAAAAGAATTCGTTGTTAACACTGTAGTTATAAAAAAATAAATAATGCAGTGGCGGCAAGTCATGTGATTAGTCTGTAAATTTTGCATATTTTGAAAACTCTAAATTTTTATATAGCTGTTGATGAGTGATTAAGAATCAGGTTTTTATCGAACACTAAGAATACATAAAGTCAGTTAAATGAAAATTGTATCCCCATTTCCCTTACTTACTGACTTCTGAGCACAAAATTGTAATGACTTTAATGCCCGATAGCATAAACATTTTACGTCATAAAGCAAAAATCTTCTAATAAAAGTTGCTTGTCTCTGTCCCCTTCATACACAGGCAAAATACTTTGGTGTTTTATTAACACCCTGTATAAGGAAATTCTAATGGAATGATGCTAAGTTACTGCAAGAGGACTTGATCGCACAGAAAAAATGTTTCTGAAAACAGATGAGTAAATGCATCTAAAGGCAATACCTTTCAGTAACAGAAGAGTCAAAGTGAACTGTTATTACAAATTAGAAAATGAAATTATAAGGAGAGTAGAATCATGCAATTACTTTGGATTAACTATTAATAAGGAAGTGAACAGGAATACATTCAGGTAAATTGATAAGAAAGGCATACAAAACACTACACATTGTATTTAGAACATTAAGGGGAGCGTTTTAAAAGCAAAATACGTTGCTTATAAATAGGGGGTGGATTTCTATGACATGTCATATTTTCCCCCTTGCATTATTTCAGGTTTCCGACTAATTTAAACCCGATTCCAAGCATCCTGGTGAAAATGGAATGGCTTTTATTGTGCATATAACTGCATATTTAGGAAATTTTCAACTATTATAGCATATTTAGTATGAATATGCATATTTAGGTCATATTTTTTGCATATTTGTGTGCATATTAAACTTTGTAGTTTCATATCATATTTTGCATTAAAATGATACTTTTTGAGAATTTGCAGATATTTTAAATAACTAACACTATATTTTAATAAAATGTATTGTATGAAACTTAACAAAATATGCACAATCTATAAGTGGTAAAGTCATATTTTAAATTTTATTGGTCATAACTTAATGTTTTTTTTTAGATCATAAATGCATGTATATATCCTATTTTTTAAGTCATAGAAATCCGCTCCTACTTATAAATTATCGGTGAGACCAAGTTTGGAACATCCTGCTAGAGTGTGATCCTCATCAGGAATGTTTTATAACACAGAAATGGTACTGAGTAAAGCGTTACGGTTATGTTAAAAATTCTAGATTGGGAATATTTAAATTCCAAAAGGAAAATAATTAGATTAAAGTCTATAACTCATATGTACGTGGAGCCAAAAAATTAAGGACATGTCTCAGAGAACAAATATTGCCAAGTTTAATTATCTTAAATAGAATGATCCAAGATCGAAATGAGTTGCCTACAGAAACCTACGAAAGAACCAGGCTGAAAAATTCAATTACAGGATTTGAACCAGGATCTTCGGTTCTCGGTGCTGCTGCTCTACCTTTAAACTACCATGGCAACATGGCAGTATTCTTACTGTTCTGTTTAACTCTCAAGATTTTGATTGCCAGTGAGTTAGTTTATTAGTTACTATTAAACAATGATACAAATACTAAAATTAATATGATTGAATTCTTAACGCCAGAGTTCTTTCTGAAATTCTTTTAAATGGAAAAAATAACACATTTCATCATGTTTTGATATCTGCAATCCTTTGCTTACAGGAACTTACAACAAAGATTGTGTACGTTGCCTAGCATCAAATGTGTAAATTCTTGCAGAATGAGCTAGGAACATTGAAAACCGGTTACAATTCAAGAATGTTCAAGACAAGGACCATTGATGAATTGAAACATTATGGCTGACCGACTTGTAACATGAATGAGGTGAAAATTTATGAAGAATTATCAGTTCGTGGGAGGATTGGATTGCATCTACGCAGCAAATTAATACATAAGCTGAGTATTTTGTCCTTTTAATATGTTTATATGTAGAGAGAGATATGTAGGACACATCTCTCTATTTCTCTTGGAGGGCAAACTCAGTATCTAACAGGGTGTTAGATAGCTGCCGGGTTTCGAGCAAGAGGTGTCAGAGGAACACCATGTTTAATGCTAGCTTATGCATGGGCTGACTACCTCTTGCCGGACTCGCATAATGTGCTTTCCATCACCACAAAGTTAAGTGCTAGGTTGTCCCGTTATCCGCCCTTTTCGGCAAACTTCGGTGTTAAATATGGTATGACCGAGTAAAGCTTTTAGGGAGATCCCCTCAAGCGACTATGCGCCATAGGAATCACATGATTAGTGCTAGCCTAAACATGCCTTGGGTGTGCTTGAGCAGACTCCAGTGAGCCCAAAGGCCGGAAAGTTTAATGCTGAATACTTTGCAATTGGGCATTTCTTTTTTCTCCTTTCAATAATCGCTCAGTATAAATAATATTAACATGTGAATATTGTGTTCTTGGGTTGCTAGCAGGTGAGTAGTTAGAACAATCCAACGTTCCACAGGACCACTTTTTCTCCAACTTAAGGGACTATTGAACTATTCAATAAAACAATATGCTGGTAATAGTTACTCAAGTTTGGCAGAGTCAACAGATCAGGAAGCATCGTCGTATTGAACCGTCCTTCCCAGGGCCAATTGGTGCTAAGAAGGGCTGAACAAAACAGTGATGCTGCTTGATTGGTCGACTCTGTTCAACTTGAGTAACTATATATTTATAATAATGTTTATTCGACGCTATAAAGTAATACAGATGTATATATTGGCTGAGTCAAGTTTGATACATGATCTTCAAAATTATGTATTAAAAACATTAGAAGAAGTTGTTTATATATATATATATATATATATATATGTGTGTGTTCAAATAAATGACACAAATTATTCAAACTAAACTAAACTAGATCATTGATTTATTTGAAACATCAGTATTCCCTGAAGGTGGAGGAAGCGTGGTCCTCTTGGTGTGTTCTAAACTACTCACCTGGGTAGGAACCAGAGACCAAAATTTAGACTATAAACCATGAATTCCTAGAATCATATTTAATAATAAAATATATTTAATTCTTTACAGTACTAATTTCTGCATCCTACAGACCTGAGCAAAACGAAGCAGCATAAAGTCAGAATTGAAAGATGTGTCTAGATCTGTGATGTCATTGTGTGATGTTCCTTGCTCCTACTGGATTCAGGCATGTGAAACTGCAGTTTATCTAATGAATTACACTGGTAAAACTTTAGTTAAAGGGAAATTGCAATATGAGCTTTGAACTAATAGGACAGTTAAAAACTGGATCACTTACGTGTTTTTGGTATAAGAAATTCCCGACCAAAATATGAAGCATTTTCTAATAACTGTGTAAGAAAAATTATAGGATTATACATACTTTAGATAAGGAAACCTTTTAGTAAAAGAAGTACTGTAATTGCAAACAATAATTACTTAGGATATAACAGATACAAAAATTAGGAACAATAAAATAAATTAAATATACTTTTATATAGGCCTATTATTGTCTAGAAGTATTTTTATCACACTTTGCAATTTTTCGAATTTTCCCGAATATTTTAACAAATTCATTTACTTTTACCGGATTTCCCGACCATACGAAATTCCCGGTCTTTTCCCGGATTCCCGAATTTTCCCGACCCTGATTTATATTCCTTAACAGTTTTGAAAGAAATTTGACAATAAGAGTATACCTGGAAAAACTGTTGGATATCAGATTGTCAAAGATAGTTATCACGTTTATAATAAATCACTAGGAAAAACACTGAATTCCATTATGTAATTTTTAAACCAGAAAATTTGTATACAATAGTATGTCACTGATGGAAAACTCGAATGGCCATGAGATGTCGCATCAGAAGGAAGATTTTAGAGGAGAATCTGAGCGATCTAATTTCAAAACTTTTGAAGAAAGTGTAATAATCCTACAGAAAACATTAAGAGGAAACAGTACACAAAAGATGGAAGAAAATAATGCAATTTATTTATTTATAATAATATTGTCATTTAGCAATATACAATAATTGCAATAGACATAGTCACATAAATAAAGTTTAAAAGTCATATGTTATATTAAATATGCATTACAAGTTCGTCAAGTACACATTATACATTTATGAAAGGAGTCTGGTGATATTCATTAATGTTGTAGAAGGTCTTATCAGTGAACCACTTGCGAATCATACTTTTATAAGCATTCATACTAAGCTGGGTTACATGTAACGGTACTTTATTGTATAACTTAAAAGCCATTATATGACTGTTGTTGGCTTTTACTGAGAGTCTGCATTTAGGTAAGTGCACATTTACATTATTCCTTGTACTATGGCCATGGATCTCATTTACCTTAGTCATTGAATTTATATTGCGTTTTGCATACGTTAGCAACTCTAAAATGTAAAGACCTGTGACAGTCATAATCCTATGTCTGATAAATAGAGGTTTACAGTGGGCACTCCAGTTGGCATTTGCTAATATTCTGATTGGTCATTTTTTCATAATGAACACTTTATCAACATGATTACAATTTCCCCAGAGCAACAATCCATATGAACAATGCTTTGGAAGAAAGAAAAGTACGCTACTTTAACAAAAGTGTATGGTAAGAAAGTTTTCAGATTCCGTAGAAGATATAAAACTCTAGACAGTCTTGTACATACGTAATCAATGTGATTAACCCAAGTTAGTTTACTATATATATACCCAGCAACTTGACGGCTTTATCAACATTAAAAGTTTTCAGTGTGAAAGTTATAGATTTAGTCTTACTTTCATTTAAGAATAGTTTGTTGGCAGTGAACCATTTATTTGCCTGATTAAGTGAGGATTGCGAAATATTCGAGAGCTCGCTTAAGGTACTTTGAAAATAGAGAGTAACAACAGTCATGAAGAGAGACAAGAAAACCGGACTGGATGTTTTCATGAAATTAGGCTATTTTTGTGGAATTGAAAGTTGAATATTAGGATTCACAATCTTACAATGAAGGAATAAATTCAAGCTTGAGAGACCAATGGATGTTAACTGCAATGCAATAAGAATATTAGATCCTTTGAAAGAAAATGATGCATGGGATCTAGTACCAGAAAATGGAAAGGTAATTGAAGATCTTTGGGTGTTAATTAATAAATTTTAATTTTGAATTCTCGACCGTCTCCTCTTAATTCATCACGTGTGACCTCTGCAGTGCTTCGGTACAGGAAGATACAACAAAGGTTGTGTGTGCTGGTGCTTAGACCCCTTTTCACATAATTAATTGTAGCAGTTGCCTAGCAACAGCTGTGAATTATTTCCAAAAGACCAGGAAACATTTCAGGATGAATAGTTCAGAAGGAAACGGAAGCTCTTGACTTAAGTAATAAAATGTACAACTTTCAACCTTTTATTTTTCAGTATGTACAACGATTTGTAAAATGAAGATGATATTTTTCTCTTCCCTGTAAAATATTCGTACGCCTATAATACAGGAACAAAAAATAATTTCTGAAACAGGTATATGTATTTAATGTAAACAATTTATTGCTTGATGCGAAATTTTGGTATATCAACTCTTTCACTAGATTTTTTGCTGATGACTAGATTATATACAGGGTGTTAATGTATAACATCGAAATATTTTACCTGTGTATAGAGAAGACATAGGCAAGTAACTTTTGTTAGGAGACTTTTGCTCTATGGATTCAATTTTTCATGTTACAGCATAAAATCTTCCATGGAATGGCCGCCACTGACTTCTAACATTTGAAAAAATGCAAAACAAAAGAATTCGTTGTTAACACTGTAGTTATAAAAAAATAAATAATGCAGTGGCGGCAAGTCATGTGATTAGTCTGTAAATTTTGCATATTTTGAAAACTCTAAATTTTTATATAGCTGTTGATGAGTGATTAAGAATCAGGTTTTTATCGAACACTAAGAATACATAAAGTCAGTTAAATGAAAATTGTATCCCCATTTCCCTTACTTACTGACTTCTGAGCACAAAATTGTAATGACTTTAATGCCCGATAGCATAAACATTTTACGTCATAAAGCAAAAATCTTCTAATAAAAGTTGCTTGTCTCTGTCCCCTTCATACACAGGCAAAATACTTTGGTGTTTTATTAACACCCTGTATAAGGAAATTCTAATGGAATGATGCTAAGTTACTGCAAGAGGACTTGATCGCACAGAAAAAATGTTTCTGAAAACAGATGAGTAAATGCATCTAAAGGCAATACCTTTCAGTAACAGAAGAGTCAAAGTGAACTGTTATTACAAATTAGAAAATGAAATTATAAGGAGAGTAGAATCATGCAATTACTTTGGATTAACTATTAATAAGGAAGTGAACAGGAATACATTCAGGTAAATTGATAAGAAAGGCATACAAAACACTACACATTGTATTTAGAACATTAAGGGGAGCGTTTTAAAAGCAAAATACGTTGCTTATAAATAGGGGGTGGATTTCTATGACATGTCATATTTTCCCCCTTGCATTATTTCAGGTTTCCGACTAATTTAAACCCGATTCCAAGCATCCTGGTGAAAATGGAATGGCTTTTATTGTGCATATAACTGCATATTTAGGAAATTTTCAACTATTATAGCATATTTAGTATGAATATGCATATTTAGGTCATATTTTTTGCATATTTGTGTGCATATTAAACTTTGTAGTTTCATATCATATTTTGCATTAAAATGATACTTTTTGAGAATTTGCAGATATTTTAAATAACTAACACTATATTTTAATAAAATGTATTGTATGAAACTTAACAAAATATGCACAATCTATAAGTGGTAAAGTCATATTTTAAATTTTATTGGTCATAACTTAATGTTTTTTTTAGATCATAAATGCATGTATATATCCTATTTTTTAAGTCATAGAAATCCGCTCCTACTTATAAATTATCGGTGAGACCAAGTTTGGAACATCCTGCTAGAGTGTGATCCTCATCAGGAATGTTTTATAACACAGAAATGGTACTGAGTAAAGCGTTACGGCTATGTTAAAAATTCTAGATTGGGAATATTTAAATTCCAAAAGGAAAATAATTAGATTAAAGTCTATAACTCATATGTACGTGGAGCCAAAAAATTAAGGACATGTCTCATAGAACAAATATTGCCAAGTTTAATTATCTTAAATAGAATGATCCAAGATCGAAATGAGTTGCCTACAGAAACCTACGAAAGAACCAGGCTGAAAAATTCAATTACAGGATTTGAACCAGGATCTTCGGTTCTCGGTGCTGCTGCTCTACCTTTAAACTACCATGGCAACATGGCAGTATTCTTACTGTTCTGTTTAACTCTCAAGATTTTGATTGCCAGTGAGTTAGTTTATTAGTTACTATTAAACAATGATACAAATACTAAAATTAATATGATTGAATTCTTAACGCCAGAGTTCTTTCTGAAATTCTTTTAAATGGAAAAAATAACACATTTCATCATGTTTTGATATCTGCAATCCTTTGCTTACAGGAACTTACAACAAAGATTGTGTACGTTGCCTAGCATCAAATGTGTAAATTCTTGCAGAATGAGCTAGGAACATTGAAAACCGGTTATAATTCAAGAATGTTCAAGACAAGGACCATTGATGAACTGAAACATTATGGCTGACCGACTTGTAACATGAATGAGGTGAAAATTTATTAAGAATTATCAGTTCGTGGGAGGATTGGATTGCATCTACGCAGCAAATTAATACATAAGCTGAGTATTTTGTCCTTTTAATATGTTTATATGTAGAGAGAGATATGTAGGACACATCTCTCTATTTCTCTTGGAGGGCAAACTCAGTATCTAACAGGGTGTTAGATAGCTGCCGGGTTTCGAGCAAGAGGTGTCAGAGGAACACCATGTTTAATGCTAGCTTATGCATGGGCTGACTACCTCTTGCCGGACTCGCATAATGTGCTTTCCATCACCACAAAGTTAAGTGCTAGGTTGTCCCGTTATCCGCCCTTTTCGGCAAACTTCGGTGTTAAATATGGTATGACCGAGTAAAGCTTTTAGGGAGATCCCCTCAAGCGACTATGCGCCATAGGAATCACATGATTAGTGCTAGCCTAAACATGCCTTGGGTGTGCTTGAGCAGACTCCAGTGAGCCCAAAGGCCGGAAAGTTTAATGCTGAATACTTTGCAATTGGGCATTTCTTTTTTCTCCTTTCAATAATCGCTCAGTATAAATAATATTAACATGTGAATATTGTGTTCTTGGGTTGCTAGCAGGTGAGTAGTTAGAACAATCCAACGTTCCACAGGACCACTTTTTCTCCAACTTAAGGGACTATTGAACTATTCAATAAAACAATATGCTGGTAATAGTTACTCAAGTTTGGCAGAGTCAACAGATCAGGAAGCATCGTCGTATTGAACCGTCCTTCCCAGGGCCAATTGGTGCTAAGAAGGGCTGAACAAAACAGTGATGCTGCTTGATTGGTCGACTCTGTTCAACTTGAGTAACTATATATTTATAATAATATTTATTCGACGCTATAAAGTAATACAGATGTATATATTGGCTGAGTCAAGTTTGATACATGATCTTCAAAATTATGTATTAAAAACATTAGAAGAAGTTGTTTATATATATATATATATATATATATATATATATATATATGTTCAAATAAATGACACAAATTATTCAAACTAAACTAAACTAGATCATTGATTTATTTGAAACATCAGTATTCCCTGAAGGTGGAGGAAGCGTGGTCCTCTTGGTGTGTTCTAAACTACTCACCTGGGTAGGAACCAGAGACCAAAATTTAGACTATAAACCATGAATTCCTAGAATCATATTTAATAATAAAATATATTTAATTCTTTACAGTACTAATTTCTGCATCCTACAGACCTGAGCAAAACGAAGCAGCATAAAGTCAGAATTGAAAGATGTGTCTAGATCTGTGATGTCATTGTGTGATGTTCCTTGCTCCTACTGGATTCAGGCATGTGAAACTGCAGTTTATCTAATGAATTACACTGGTAAAACTTTAGTTAAAGGGAAATTGCAATATGAGCTTTGAACTAATAGGACAGTTAAAAACTGGATCACTTACGTGTTTTTGGTATAGAGTGTTAGGCCTATGTATATATTCCTTAACAATTAACAGTGTTATGTATTCACAGGGTGTCCACCAAGTAATGCTGAAGAAATTCCAGGCTTATTCCCTGATTTTCGTTGATTATTTCAGAAATTCCCGACCAAAATATGAAGCATTTTCTAATAACTGTGTAAGAAAAATTATAGGATTATACATACTTTAGATAAGGAAACCTTTTAGTAAAAGAAGTACTGTAATTGCAAACAATAATTACTTAGGATATAACAGATACAAAAATTAGGAACAATAAAATAAATTAAATATACTTTTATATAGGCCTATTATTGTCTAGAAGTATTTTTATCACACTTTGCAATTTTTCGAATTTTCCCGAATATTTTAACAAATTCATTTACTTTTACCGGATTTTCCCGACCATACGAAATTCCCGGTCTTTTCCCGGATTCCCGAATTTTCCCGACCCTGATTTATATTCCTTAACAGTTTTGAAAGAAATTTGACAATAAGAGTATACCTGGAAAAACTGTTGGATATCAGATTGTCAAAGATAGTTATCACGTTTATAATAAATCACTAGGAAAAACACTGAATTCCATTATGTAATTTTTAAACCAGAAAATTTGTATACAATAGTATGTCACTGATGGAAAACTCGAATGGCCATGAGATGTCGCATCAGAAGGAAGATTTTAGAGGAGAATCTGAGCGATCTAATTTCAAAACTTTTGAAGAAAGTGTAATAATCCTACAGAAAACATTAAGAGGAAACAGTACACAAAAGATGGAAGAAAATAATGCAATTTATTTATTTATAATAATATTGTCATTTAGTAATATACAATAATTGCAATAGACATAGTCACATAAATAAAGTTTAAAAGTCATATGTTATATTAAATATGCATTACAAGTTCGTCAAGTACACATTATACATTTATGAAAGGAGTCTGGAGATATTCATTAATGTTGTAGAAGGCCTTATCAGTGAACCACTTGCGAATCATACTTTTATAAGCATTCATACTAAGCTGGGTTACATGTAACGGTACTTTATTGTATAACTTAAAAGCCATTATATGACTGTTGTTGGCTTTTACTGAGAGTCTGCATTTAGGTAAGTGCACATTTACATTATTCCTTGTACTATGGCCATGGATCTCATTTACCTTAGTCATTGAATTTATATTGCGTTTTGCATACGTTAGCAACTCTAAAATGTAAAGACCTGTGACAGTCATAATCCTATGTCTGATAAATAGAGGTTTACAGTGGGCACTCCAGTTGGCATTTGCTAATATTCTGATTGGTCTTTTTTTCATAATGAACACTTTATCAACATGATTACAATTTCCCCAGAGCAACAATCCATATGAACAATGCTTTGGAAGAAAGAAAAGTACGCTACTTTAACATAAGTGTATGGTAAGAAAGTTTTCAGATTCCGTAGAAGATATAAAACTCTCGACAGTCTTGTACATACATAATCAATGTGATTAACCCAAGTTAGTTTACTATATATATACCCAGCAACTTGACGGCTTTATCAACATTAAAAGTTTTCAGTGTGAAAGTTATAGATTTAGTCTTACTTTCATTTAAGAATAGTTTGTTGGCAGTGAACCATTTATTTGCCTGATTAAGTGAGGATTGCGAAATATTCGAGAGCTCGCTTAAGGTACTTTGAAAATAGAGAGTAACAACAGTCATGAAGAGAGACAAGAAAACCGGACTGGATGTTTTCAGGAAATTAGGCTATTTTTGTGGAATTGAAAGTTGAATATTAGGATTCACAATCTTACAATGAAGGAATAAATTCAAGCTTGAGAGACCAATGGATGTTAACTGCAATGCAATAAGAATATTAGATCCTTTGAAAGAAAATGATGCATGGGATCTAGTACCAGAAAATGGAAAGGTAATTGAAGATCTTTGGGTGTTAATTAATAAATTTTAATTTTGAATTCTCGACCGTCTCCTCTTAATTCATCACGTGTGACCTCTGCAGTGCTTCGGTACAGGAAGATACGACAAAGGTTGTGTGTGCTGGTGCTTAGACCCCTTTTCACATAATTAATTGTAGCAGTTGCCTAGCAACAGCTGTGAATTATTTCCAAAAGACCAGGAAACATTTCAGGATGAATAGTTCAGAAGGAAACGGAAGCTCTTGACTTAAGTAATAAAATGTACAACTTTCAACCTTTTATTTTTCAGTATGTACAACGATTTGTAAAATGAAGATGATATTTTTCTCTTCCCTGTAAAATATTCGTACGCCTATAATACAGGAACAAAAAATAATTTCTGAAACAGGTATATGTATTTAATGTAAACAATTTATTGCTTGATGCGAAATTTTGGTATATCAACTCTTTCACTAGATTTTTTGCTGATGACTAGATTATATACAGGGTGTTAATGTATAACATCGAAATATTTTACCTGTGTATAGAGAAGACATAGGCAAGTAACTTTTGTTAGGAGACTTTTGCTCTATGGATTCAATTTTTCATGTTACAGCATAAAATCTTCCATGGAATGGCCGCCACTGACTTCTAACATTTGAAAAAATGCAAAACAAAAGAATTCGTTGTTAACACTGTAGTTATAAAAAAATAAATAATGCAGTGGCGGCAAGTCATGTGATTAGTCTGTAAATTTTGCATATTTTGAAAACTCTAAATTTTTATATAGCTGTTGATGAGTGATTAAGAATCAGGTTTTTATCGAACACTAAGAATACATAAAGTCAGTTAAATGAAAATTGTATCCCCATTTCCCTTACTTACTGACTTATGAGCACAAAATTGTAATGACTTTAATGCCCGATAGCATAAACATTTTACGTCAGTAGTGATACACTGTTTATATCCCGCCGATGCCTAGCGCCGCGACGCCCCAACTTCAAATTAAACTAATTTCAGTTACGCCATCTGGACCATCTTGTCTTTCATATGAAACCATCCCCACCCCTCTATCGACCCCCAATCAAAAGATATGATCAAAATAAGATTAGGCCGGTAAAACAGAGACCCGCATTACACAAAACATTTTTAAAAAATCTTATTTAGGCCCTTTTGGCACCCCCTGGCTCCGCACTGTGCCGATCCCATTCCAACCCTTGTAAGCCCCAAAATAATAAAAATCTCATCCCCCTAAACAAAGTTATAGCAAATATAAGATTTGGTCGGTAAAGCAGAGACCTGCAATACCAACCTTGAAACAATCAAACTAAAAAATAATAAATAAAATTCACAGAAATAAATAAATGTTATACAAATGAGTTAGGCCCTTATGAATTAATTTTCAATCCCCTAAAGGGGCATTTTTAAGAAATAAAAAATAAAAATAATAATTTTTAGAATATATTATTAATTTGTATATCTGACAGAGTAGTAACAAAATTAAATAAATAAATGTTACACAAAAAAGAGTTATGCCCTTATGAATTAATTTTCAACCCCACTAGAGGGGTAGTTTTAAGAAATAAAAATAAATATAAATTTTAAAATCTAGTAGTATAATGTTTAGGTGATAGAATTAAGACCATATGATCACCCGTAACAAGAGGGTGGTTTTCACCCCAACTACCAATCTAACCCATTTAAAATTGTTTATTCGACATATAAACATCTTACAGAGCAATATTAACTATCTGACATGATTTACACCCCAAAATTATTTAATTTTATGAGGGGGGTGGTTTTCAAGGTCACCCATGTTTTTGCCGATATGGACAACTTGAGCCACTGTAAATCGTCTGGAGGGTAGTTTTCACCCCCACTTGCAGTCTAACCCATTTAAAATTATTTTTTCGACATATAAACAACTTACAGAGTTATATTGACTATCTGACATGATTTACACGCCTAAATGATTTAATTTTATGAAGGGGGTGGTTTTAAAGGTTACACAAGTTTTTCCACAGATGGACTAGATAAGCCATTATAAATAATCTAGAGGGTGTTTTTCACCCCACAACCAATCTAACCCACTTAAAAATTATTTTTTAGATATTGATGCTTTAACAAGTGTCTAAGAACAGGATCTCAAACGTTTTATTTTTGCAAAAATGGACATTTTAAGCTATTATAAATGTTTTTTCGCCCCTAACAAACTTGCTTTGTTACGTCAAATGTATGAATAAGTACCACTATAGTCATAGTTAAACTGGGCAAATCCTAAAAATAAAATAATTTATGACAGCTAAGAATTCGTCACAGTTCCAAAGATCTGATTGGTTGAACTTTTGGTAGTATCCCATATCATTGGAGAGTTATATTTTATTTGTGAATATCTGTTCCCTCGTTATAGGATAGGATGAGAGGACACAAAATGTCTGCAAACAGAAAAAAACATCTGTAAGAAAGAGTATGTTGGAAACATTAGGACAAACACAACTCTAAAAACCCTTATCAATGCAAACAAACTGCTTGTAAAATAAAAAAGATGTGGGAAAGCACAAGTGAAAACAACGGCGAAGATGAAAATATTGTCGTCTTTGTATTAAAATTAAAAAATCACATAATAAATACACAAATTATGATTGAACATATACATAGACAGAGGAAATGAAGCCATTTATACAATAAAATTACGAAACGATCATCCCTAACAAACTCAGAATTTATTGGTTTGTTATAGCAAATGTTAAACCGGGCAAAAATAGCCCCATCCCCACTAAAGCTAAACCCTCACAAATAATAAAATGTTATACCCACCATAACCGGATGAAGGCTCAGCAACTCCTAATTTATGACAATGACGTACAGGATGAAAGGAAAGGTTGAACGTAAAAGGAAATACATACCGAATGGTACATCGTTACTTTTTAAAATAAAGACAAAGAAAAATGTTAGTAAAGATTGTTTATTTCAAGATTGTCAAGTTGTACATTTTTTATGTATCATAAGAAAGTTTATTTCATTCACAGATGGAGAATCATACAAACATAGTCTATTATTTGCACAATCTGTAGGATAGCTTGGAGCATAGATGTTCACATAATTAGTAAAAAGACCAACGATTAAAGTTTAGATACAAGTGATTTAATTTCATTAATCAATTCCTTTTTAGGTGGACAATCTATTCCAAATAGTTCAAGACTATTCTTAAAGGTATTAACAACGGTGTTGTTAAATTCACTATATTGTATTACTTTATTACCATGGAAGAAGTATAAAAACCCATCTGTATACCTAAACACGTTATCTATTTTTGGGGGAATCCCGGGGAAAATATTCATAATGTAATAATAGTTAGCTGGTTTTACAGCACAATCGTCAATCTCTAAATCTAAACCGTCATCGTAAAACAGATATGTTATTCCTCGATACGTGTTGACACCAGCTGTCAAAGAGTTGTTTCTATTATCAAAAGTAGGAACAGGTTTAGGATAGCCGGATTGAAGCCTAAATGTTTTATGTTCAACGAGATACTGTTTAGTACCAACTATCATAACGATGTAGGAATTTGGTTTTTGATAAACAGCTGTCACATTAAACTCCTTAGGTAAGTGCTCTACCCAAGTGGGTATGAAAAAGGGAGAGTTTATTTCCATATCTACTAAATCTATAATCCATACCCATTCTCTATAAAACACATGTCATGCATTATTAACTACCATAAATGTGTTAACGTTTTTCAGTTTACAGAGGTCAGGAACAATACTCGGCACAGGTCTACCAGATTCATACTGAGGAGTTGTTGATGGCGTAGGTCGAGGTGATGATGGCGTAGGTCGAGGTGATGAAGGCGTAGGTCGAGGTGATGATTGCGTAGGTCGAGTCGATGAAGGCGTAGGTCGAGGTGATGATGGCGTAGGTCGAGTCAATGAAGGCGTAGGTCTAGGTGATGAAGGCTTAGGCCGAGGTGTCGAAGAAGGAAGCAGCGGTGGTGATGGCTGACGTTTAGGTCGTGACGACGGAGGACCATATCGTTTCTTAGCTTCAGCAATATCATTATCGTTCAAATCGAGTGGTGGATGATAGGGATTGTAAAATGCATACATTACAGCGTTTTTATCGTTTAAGTGATGTATTCCCAGCGTGTGTCCAATTTCGTGAATGAGTACGTAATACAGACTGTTGACCTTTTCATCACCAGAGAAATTCGTTTTCGTAGACCATTGTAAGTCGTCGTTAATGTGAATTTCAGGACGAAGACCCTCAACAGGATGGAAGGCATGTGCTAAAACATGGGCATGTGCTAAAACATGGTCATGTGTCACGAAATCGTCAGTACAATCCATATTGAGAAGCTGAAATTTATGGTATCCTCTCTGATTAGTTATTAAGATATCTGGTTGTTTTATATCTCTTGAGAAAGTGAGGCCAGATATAGATGCCCATTTTTCAAAAGCCCTATATGCAATTTCTATAGCCTTTAGGTCCATGGTGTTATAATTCCATGTTAAATGTGTTTTGTTCCACTTGTTCAACTCTTCAGAGTACGTTATATCTGCAACTCCGCATCGCGGTGTCCTCATTAAAATCAAAGTGTCATTGTCTAACTTTGAAGATACATTAAGTCCATAATTAGCTTGAAACATGGCAAGAGCTTCTTCGAAAACTCGTTTGTCTTGTAGTGTGTTGCTCTTACACGATAGATATCCATACTGCTTTAGATAATTAATTGCCATTTCTTGATCGTCGTCGTCGTCCACCATCATCACCTCCGCCCAGCCACAGAGGGCAATCGTTAAAATAATTGCAAGCCGCAACATCTTGAAGTTCCAACAACATGGTCTCGGCAGTGATGCAGCCGCTTATATACCCTATCGATGACGTAAACTGTTGCAATCGACACCTCCCCTCTCCTCCATTTTCCTCTGTTGCGTAGCAATTAACATATCTACAGCCTGAAACCAAAGAAGTGTTTAGAGGAAAAAAGGAAATCCTATTTGGTTACCATACAAAAAAAACTTAACTGTGTTATACCTTTTGTGATGTCCTCTTAAATGTTTCACACTTGGTGTCACATTTTCTGCTCCATATTCCCATCAGAGGATTGGCAGGAATTAAACAAGTTGTGAAATGTTCCTCTCCCGTGCACACTTCCTCGTGGTGATTGAAGTCATGATCAAACTTCCGTTGCTGACCAGCAATCATTTTGTTTGACCGCCCGCATGGAAACACCTGAACTAATTCCTCGTGAATTTGGTCATACCCTTTGATTCTGGTAAATGTAAAGGGATGAACCACCTCCTTGATAACAACACCTCTGTTGTCATACACACGATAGGTGATAGGTCGCTCCTCGCTCTGCAACATTTGCCAACGTTCCATCGTAGCTGATCGTTGTCCAAAAGCAACAAGCCTTTTTATATATATCCTGGAAAGGGGAAAAAACCTTCACGACCTTGTTACAAGAATAAAACTACGCCACAAAACCTTTATGCACAGTCATGGCCATCTTTCTCATGACGCATGATCATTATCATACTCGTTCAAGGCTAGTTATACTTTAGTGCATTAAAGCCTTAACTTCATAGGCTGGAATAAAATGTCTGTCAGGTGTGGGGTTCGAACCCACGCTCCCCTAAGGGAACCAGATCTTGAATCTAGCGCCTTAGACCTCTCGGCCAACCTGACACTAATACTATATAGTCTTGCAAACAAATAAACCAACGGGTGTATTCTGTCTTACCCAACCTAACACTATATCCCTCAGGTTCAACTAATTTAAACAATATTACAAAAACAGCTCTAAACGTTTCAGAATTCAAACAAAAATACTTTAACTTTGAAGAAATTATGAAAATAGTTATACTTTAGTGCATTAAAGCCTTAACTTCATTGACTAGAATCCGAATAAAATGTCTGCCATTTCACTAAACTGACAGATAACTTTTGTCTTGCTTTAACATTTCCCTCAGGTTCACCAACAGTATTATAAAATAATATGAGAAAGACTGTAAATTATCAAATTTAGGTATGTATCATATCTTACAGACTTTAAACTAACAAAGAAATTATGAAAATAGTTATACTTTAGTGCATTAAAGCCTTAACTTCATTGACTAGAATCCGAATAAAATGTCTGTCATTTCACTAAACTGACAGATAACTTTTGTCTTGCTTTAACATTTCCCTCAGGTTCACCAACAGTATTATAAAATAATATGAGAAAGACTGTAAATTATCAAATTTAGGTATGTATCATATCTTACAGATTTTAAACTAACAAAGAAATTATGAAAATAGTTTTACTTTAGTGCATTAAAGCCTTAACTTCATTGACTAGAATCCGAATAAAATGTCTGTCATTTCACTAAACTGACAGATAACTTTTGTCTTGCTTTAACATTTCCCTCAGGTTCACCAACAGTATTATAAAATAATATGAGAAAGACTGTAAATTATCAAATTTAGGTACAATCATATCTTACATGTCATACTTGTTGAGTCATGAATATGTCACTAAGAAAGGATTGCAACACAAGTTGAAATATTTAGAATACAGTTTTATTTAACTTTTCTTTCAAAAATGTACAAAATTGTGAGAAACGTTCGTGGTCCCTCCGAGGATCATCTCCCTCATTCCATTGTCCAAGTTCAACCTTGCAAAAAGCACAACGAACAATATCATCGTATCCCGTGTAATAAAATCCCTCGGAGGCCAAAAGCGTTGGATTCATGAAAGACACAGTCCATCTTCCATATGTTTTCAAACGATCACTTTCTTTTTTCATATCGAGAGCACGCCACTTTGTACGAGGACAAGCGTTCGAAGACATGATGACGTTTCTTCTTCTTCACCTTCTGATCTTCAACTCTTCCAAGATGACTACGTATAGGCGATGAAAAGGAATATAAATTTGATCAAAAACAGAGAATTGGGTTGAAAAGGGTTGTCTAATACTTCTTGTAGAGCTAGTAATCTAATATAAACATGTTGATACATGAGAAGCTCAGGATAGATTACTACAAAACAAGTATGATTATGTCCGGTCGACAGAGGATATGAAGTCTTTTATACATTAAATTGTGCACAAAAATTACGTAACAATATGACAAAAGCAGCTCTTCAATACTGAGTAGAGAGGCTCAGGACAGGTATCACCCGCAAAACATGATTCATCGTGAACAGCAGACAGAGGAATCGAAACCATTTATGCATTTAAAATGGGCAAAAAATAAAGTCAATTGTGCTAAAATGATGAAAAACTACTAAATTAATCCACAAATCATGCTTCAACATGTCCATCGACACAGGAAATGAAGTTATTTCTACATTTAAAATTACGAAAGTCCTCTGGTTGGGTGACGGTAGGAATGAAAGAAAGGCAAATAAGTGATGAAACAATATTTATTTTGTCACATGATATCGTGAACAAAACTGGAAAAATTAAAATGGGTCTTCATCCAAATTCTTAACACCATCACATTCTGTAGTGCACATACCATATGTGAAACAGTATGAAAAAAACATTTGACGTCACATTGTCTTAATTTACTCAGCTTAGGACAGCTGACATCATCAAGGTTAGTAACACTTCTTTGCAGTAGTTTTTCAAAAAATTTTGCTTTTTCTAGTCCCTTGCAATAAAGTTTGTCTTCACACTGTAAAGCACTCTCTAGTATAGATTTCAATGCCACATATGGTATGTATCCAAGCTGCCAAGGGATTCCGTGAAGATACGATTCTGCATACTCCTGACACCGAGCGTCCAGAAAAACATCAGCTGGCGGTTCAAGCATAAAGTGTCCAATTCTCCCATCGTGTGAGATCAGTGCCACCTCCTTCGCCACGAACTGCTTGGATTCAGACTGAAATCCCTGGACATCTATGATGACAAAATTATCATAAGACATTGGTAAAGATGTTAGTGAGAGTGGTATTATTCAATAATTCTATCGTGGAGAAGTAAACAGTAGGCTTCTGATTTTAACTCCTCGTTCTGCTACGAGTAGTCAATGACAAAAGACTGGCGTATGATTGATAAAGTCACTCCTTTTAAGTAGCGGACAGCTGACACGGTTTTGATAACAAAGAGCTATGCAATAATTATCATCCTCGTTTTCCAGAGTCCTTTGCTAGTTGCAGCGCTATGTTTTAGGAGAGACGGTGGTAATGTTAAGGGCGGTCAAACAAAATGATTGCTGGTCAGCAACGGAAGTTTGATCATGACTTCAATCACCACGAGGAAGTGTGCACGGGAGAGGAACATTTCACAACTTGTTTAATTCCTGCCAATCCTCTGATGGGAATATGGAGCAGAAAATGTGACACCAAGTGTGAAACATTTAAGAGGACATCACAAAAGGTATAACACAGTTAAGTTTTTTTTGTATGGTAACCAAATAGGATTTCCTTTTTTCCTCTAAACACTTCTTTGGTTTCAGGCTGTAGATATGTTAATTGCTACGCAACAGAGGAAAATGGAGGAGAGGGGAGGTGTCGATTGCAACAGTTTACGTCATCGATAGGGTATATAAGCGGCTGCATCACTGCCGAGACCATGTTGTTGGAACTTCAAGATGTTGCGGCTTGCAATTATTTTAACGATTGCCCTCTGTGGCTGGGCGGAGGTGATGATGGTGGACGACGACGACGATCAAGAAATGGCAATTAATTATCTAAAGCAGTATGGATATCTATCGTGTAAGAGCAACACACTACAAGACAAACGAGTTTTCGAAGAAGCTCTTGCCATGTTTCAAGCTAATTATGGACTTAATGTATCTTCAAAGTTAGACAATGACACTTTGATTTTAATGAGGACACCGCGATGCGGAGTTGCAGATATAACGTACTCTGAAGAGTTGAACAAGTGGAACAAAACACATTTAACATGGAATTATAACACCATGGACCTAAAGGCTATAGAAATTGCATATAGGGCTTTTGAAAAATGGGCATCTATATCTGGCCTCACTTTCTCAAGAGATATAAAACAACCAGATATCTTAATAACTAATCAGAGAGGATACCATAAATTTCAGCTTCTCAATATGGATTGTACTGACGATTTCGTGACACGTGACCGTGTTTTAGCACATGCCTTTTATCCCGATAAGGATTTTCGTCCTGAAATTCACATTAACGACGACTTCCAATGGTCTACGAAAACGAATTTCACTGGTGATGACGAGATCAACAGTCTGTATTACGTACTCATTCACGAAATTGGACACACGCTGGGAATACATCATGTAAACGATAAGAATGCTGTAATGTATGCACTTTACAATCCCTATCATCCACCACTCGATTTGAAAGGTAATGATATTGCTGAAGCTAAGAAACGATATGGTCCTCCGTCGTCACGACCTAAACGTCAGCCATCACCACCGCTGCTTCCTTCTTCGACACCTCGGCCTAAGCCTTCAACACCTAGACCTACGCCATCATCACCTCGACCTACGCCATCATCACCTCGACCTATGCCATCATCGACTCGCCCTACGCCATCATCACCTCGACCTACGCCATCATCACCTCGACCTACGCCATCAACAACTCCTCAGTATGAATCTGGTAGACCTGTGCCGAGTATTGTTCCTGACCTCTGTAAACTGAAAAACGTTAACACATTTATGGTAGTTAATAATGCATTATATGTGTTTTATAGAGAATGGGTATGGATTATAGATTTAGTAGATAGGGAAATAAACTCTCCCTTTTTCATACCCACTTGGGTAGAGCACTTACCTAAGGAGTTTAATGTGACAGCTGTTTATCAAAAACCAAATTCCTACATCGTTATGATAGTCGGTACTAAACAGTATCTCGTTGAACATCAAACATTTAGGCTTCAATCCGGCTATCCTAAACCTGTACCTACTTTTGATAATAGAAACAACTCTTTGACAGCTGGTGTCAACACGTATCGAGGAATAACATATCTGTTTTATGATGATGGTTTAGTTTTAGAGATTGACAATTGTACTGTAAATCCAGCTAACTATTATTACGTTAAGAATATTTTCCCCGGGATTCCCCCAAAAATAGATAACGTGTTTAGGTATACAGATGGGTTTTTATACTTCTTCCAGGATAATAAAGTAATACAATATAGTGAATTTAACAACACCGTTGTTAATACCTTTAGGAATAGTCTTGAACTATTTGGAATAGATTGTCCACCTAAAAAGGGATTGATTAATGAAATTAAATCACTTGTATCTAAACTTTGATCGTTGGTCTTTTTTACTAATTATGTGAACATCTGTGCTCCAAGCTATCCTACAGATTGTGCAAATAATAGACTATGTTTGTATGATTCTCCATCTGTGAATGAAATAAACTTTCTTATGATACATAAAAATGTACAACTTGATAATCTTGAAATAAACAATCTTTACTAACATTTTTCTTTGTCTTTATTTTTAAAAAGGAACGATGTACCATTCGGTACGTTCAACCTTTCCTTTTATCCTGTACGTCATTGTCATAAATTAGGAGTTGCTGAGCCTTCATCCGGTTATGGTGGGTATAACATTTTATTATTTTGAGGGTTTAGCTTTAGTGGGGATGAGGTTTATTTTTGCCCTGTTTAACATTTGCTATAACAAACCAATAAATTCTGAGTTTGTTAGGGATGATCGTTTCGTAATTTTATTGTATAAATGGCTTCATTTCCTCTGTCTATGTATATGTTCAATTATAATTTGTGTATTTATTATGTGATTTTTTTAAATTTTAATACAAAGACGACGATATTTTTATCTTCTGCTTTGTTTTCACTTGCGTTCTCCCATATCTTTTTTATTTTACAAGCAGTTTGTTTGCATTGCAGTTGTGTTTGTCCTAATGGTTCCAACATACTCTTTCTTACAGATGGTTTTTTCTGTTTGCAGACATATTGTGTCCTCTCATCCTATCCTATAAAATATAACTCTCCAATGATATGGGATACCAATCAGATCTTTGGAACTGTGACGAATTCTTAGCTGTCATAAATTATTTTATTTTTAGGATTTGCCCAGTTTAACTATGACTATAGTGGTACTTATTCATACATTTGACGTAACAAAGCAAGTTTGTTAGGGGCGAAAAAACATTTATAATAGCTTAAAATGTCCATTTTTGCAAAAATAAAACGTTTGAGATCCTGTTCTTAGACACTTGTTAAAGCATCAATATCTAAAAAATAATTTTTAAGTGGGTTAGATTGGTTGTGGGGTGAAAAACACCCTCTAGATTATTTATAATGGCTTATCTAGTCCATCTGTGGAAAAACTTGTGTAACCTTTAAAACCACCCCCTTCATAAAATTAAATCATTTAGGGGTGTAAATCATGTCAGATAGTCAATATAACTCTGTAAGTTGTTTATATGTCGAAAAAATAATTTTAAATGGGTTAGACTGCAAGTGGGGGTGAAAACTACCCTCCAGACGATTTACAGTGGCTCAAGTTGTCCATATCGGCAAAAACATGGGTGACCTTGAAAACCACCCCCCTCATAAAATTAAATAATTTTGGGGTGTAAATCATGTCAGATAGTTAATATTGCTCTGTAAGATGTTTATATGTCGAATAAACAATTTTAAATGGGTTAGATTGGTAGTTGGGGTGAAAACCACCCTCTTGTTACGGGTGATCATATGGTCTTAATTCTATCACCTAAACATTATACTACTAGATTTTAAAATTTATATTTATTTTTATTTCTTAAAACTACCCCTCTAGTGGGGTTGAAAATTAATTCATAAGGGCATAACTCTTTTTTGTGTAACATTTATTTATTTAATTTTGTTACTACTCTGTCAGATATACAAATTAATAATATATTCTAAAAATTATTATTTTTATTTTTTATTTCTTAAAAATGCCCCTTTAGGGGATTGAAAATTAATTCATAAAGGGCCTAACTCATTTGTATAACATTTATTTATTTCTGTGAATTTTATTTATTATTTTTTAGTTTGATTGTTTCAAGGTTGGTATTGCAGGTCTCTGCTTTACCGACCAAATCTTATATTTGCTATAACTTTGCTTAGGGGGATGAGATTTTTATTATTTTGGGGCTTACAAGGGTTGGAATGGGATCGGCACAGTGCGGAGCCAGGGGGTGCCAAAAGGGCCTAAATAGGATTTTTTAAAAATGTTTTGTGTAATGCGGGTCTCTGTTTTACCGGCCTAATCTTATTTTGATCATATCTTTTGATTGGGGGTCGATAGAGGGGTGGGGATGGTTTCATATGAAAGACAAGATGGTCCAGATGGCGTAACTGAAATTAGTTTAATTTGAAGTTGGGGCGTCGCGGCGCTAGGCATCGGCGGGATATAAACAGTGTATCACTACTTACGTCATAAAGCAAAAATCTTCTAATAAAAGTTGCTTGTCTCTGTCCCCTTCATACACAGGCAAAATACTTTGGTGTTTTATTAACACCCTGTATAAGGAAATTCTAATGGAATGATGCTAAGTTACTGCAAGAGGACTTGATCGCACAGAAAAAATGTTTCTGAAAACAGATGAGTAAATGCATCTAAAGGCAATACCTTTCAGTAACAGAAGAGTCAAAGTGAACTGTTATTACAAATTAGAAAATGAAATTATAAGGAGAGTAGAATCATGCAATTACTTTGGATTAACTATTAATAAGGAAGTGAACAGGAATACATTCAGGTAAATTGATAAGAAAGGCATACAAAACACTACACATTGTATTTAGAACATTAAGGGGAGCGTTTTAAAAGCAAAATACGTTGCTTATAAATAGGGGGTGGATTTCTATGACATGTCATATTTTCCCCCTTGCATTATTTCAGGTTTCCGACTAATTTAAACCCGATTCCAAGCATCCTGGTGAAAATGGAATGGCTTTTATTGTGCATATAACTGCATATTTAGGAAATTTTCAACTATTATAGCATATTTAGTATGAATATGCATATTTAGGTCATATTTTTTGCATATTTGTGTGCATATTAAACTTTGTAGTTTCATATCATATTTTGCATTAAAATGATACTTTTTGAGAATTTGCAGATATTTTAAATAACTAACACTATATTTTAATAAAATGTATTGTATGAAACTTAACAAAATATGCACAATCTATAAGTGGTAAAGTCATATTTTAAATTTTATTGGTCATAACTTAATGTTTTTTTTTAGATCATAAATGCATGTATATATCCTATTTTTTAAGTCATAGAAATCCGCTCCTACTTATAAATTATCGGTGAGACCAAGTTTGGAACATCCTGCTAGAGTGTGATCCTCATCAGGAATGTTTTATAACACAGAAATGGTACTGAGTAAAGCGTTACGGCTATGTTAAAAATTCTAGATTGGGAATATTTAAATTCCAAAAGGAAAATAATTAGATTAAAGTCTATAACTCATATGTACGTGGAGCCAAAAAATTAAGGACATGTCTCAGAGAACAAATATTGCCAAGTTTAATTATCTTAAATAGAATGATCCAAGATCGAAATGAGTTGCCTACAGAAACCTACGAAAGAACCAGGCTGAAAAATTCAATTACAGGATTTGAACCAGGATCTTCGGTTCTCGGTGCTGCTGCTCTACCTTTAAACTACCATGGCAACATGGCAGTATTCTTACTGTTCTGTTTAACTCTCAAGATTTTGATTGCCAGTGAGTTAGTTTATTAGTTACTATTAAACAATGATACAAATACTAAAATTAATATGATTGAATTCTTAACGCCAGAGTTCTTTCTGAAATTCTTTTAAATGGAAAAAATAACACATTTCATCATGTTTTGATATCTGCAATCCTTTGCTTACAGGAACTTACAACAAAGATTGTGTACGTTGCCTAGCATCAAATGTGTAAATTCTTGCAGAATGAGCTAGGAACATTGAAAACCGGTTACAATTCAAGAATGTTCAAGACAAGGACCATTGATGAATTGAAACATTATGGCTGACCGACTTGTAACATGAATGAGGTGAAAATTTATGAAGAATTATCAGTTCGTGGGAGGATTGGATTGCATCTACGCAGCAAATTAATACATAAGCTGAGTATTTTGTCCTTTTAATATGTTTATATGTAGAGGGAGATATGTAGGACACATCTCTCTATTTCTCTTGGAGGGCAAACTCAGCATCTAACAGGGTGTTAGATAGCTGCCGGGTTTCGAGCAAGAGGTGTCAGAGGAACACCATGTTTAATGCTAGCTTATGCATGGGCTGACTACCTCTTGCCGGACTCGCATAATGTGCTTTCCATCACCACAAAGTTAAGTGCTAGGTTGTCCCGTTATCCGCCCTTTTCGGCAAACTTCGGTGTTAAATATGGTATGACCGAGTAAAGCTTTTAGGGAGATCCCCTCAAGCGACTATGCGCCATAGGAATCACATGATTAGTGCTAGCCTAAACATGCCTTGGGTGTGCTTGAGCAGACTCCAGTGAGCCCAAAGGCCGGAAAGTTTAATGCTGAATACTTTGCAATTGGGCATTTCTTTTTTCTCCTTTCAATAATCGCTCAGTATAAATAATATTAACATGTGAATATTGTGTTCTTGGGTTGCTAGCAGGTGAGTAGTTAGAACAATCCAACGTTCCACAGGACCACTTTTTCTCCAACTTAAGGGACTATTGAACTATTCAATAAAACAATATGCTGGTAATAGTTACTCAAGTTTGGCAGAGTCAACAGATCAGGAAGCATCGTCGTATTGAACCGTCCTTCCCAGGGCCAATTGGTGCTAAGAAGGGCTGAACAAAACAGTGATGCTGCTTGATTGGTCGACTCTGTTCAACTTGAGTAACTATATATTTATAATAATATTTATTCGACGCTATAAAGTAATACAGATGTATATATTGGCTGAGTCAAGTTTGATACATGATCTTCAAAATTATGTATTAAAAACATTAGAAGAAGTTGTTTATATATATATATATATATATATATATATATATATGTGTGTGTGTGTGTGTGTGTTCAAATAAATGACACAAATTATTCAAACTAAACTAAACTAGATCATTGATTTATTTGAAACATCAGTATTCCCTGAAGGTGGAGGAAGCGTGGTCCTCTTGGTGTGTTCTAAACTACTCACCTGGGTAGGAACCAGAGACCAAAATTTAGACTATAAACCATGAATTCCTAGAATCATATTTAATAATAAAATATATTTAATTCATTACAGTACTAATTTCTGCATCCTACAGACCTGAGCAAAACGAAGCAGCATAAAGTCAGAATTGAAAGATGTGTCTAGATCTGTGATGTCATTGTGTGATGTTCCTTGCTCCTACTGGATTCAGGCATGTGAAACTGCAGTTTATCTAATGAATTACACTGGTAAAACTTTAGTTAAAGGGAAATTGCAATATGAGCTTTGAACTAATAGGACAGTTAAAAACTGGATCACTTACGTGTTTTTGGTATAGAGTGTTAGGCCTATGTATATATTCCTTAACAATTAACAGTGTTATGTATTCACAGGGTGTCCACCAAGTAATGCTGAAGAAATTCCCGGCTTATTCCCTGATTTTCGTTGATTATTTCAGAAATTCCCGACCAAAATATGAAGCATTTTCTAATAACTGTGTAAGAAAAATTATAGGATTATACATACTTTAGATAAGGAAACCTTTTAGTAAAAGAAGTACTGTAATTGCAAACAATAATTACTTAGGATATAACATACAAAAATTAGGAACAATAAAATAAATTAAATATACTTTTATATAGGCCTATTATTGTCTAGAAGTATTTTTATCACACTTTGCAATTTTTCGAATTTTCCCGAATATTTTAACAAATTCATTTACTTTTATCGGATTTTCCCGACCATACGAAATTCCCGGATTCCCGAATTTTCCCGACCCTGATTTATATTCCTTAACAGTTTTGAAAGAAATTTGACAATAAGAGTATACCTGGAAAAACTGTTGGATATCAGATTGTCAAAGATAGTTATCACGTTTATAATAAATCACTAGGAAAAACACTGAATTCCATTATGTAATTTTTAAACCAGAAAATTTGTATACAATAGTATGTCACTGATGGAAAACTCGAATGGCCATGAGATGTCGCATCAGAAGGAAGATTTTAGAGGAGAATCTGAGCGATCTAATTTCAAAACTTTTGAAGAAAGTGTAATAATCCTACAGAAAACATTAAGAGGAAACAGTACACAAAAGATGGAAGAAAATAATGCAATTTATTTATTTATAATAATATTGTCATTTAGCAATATACAATAATTGCAATAGACATAGTCACATAAATAAAGTTTAAAAGTCATATGTTATATTAAATATGCATTACAAGTTCGTCAAGTACACATTATACATTTATGAAAGGAGTCTGGAGATATTCATTAATGTTGTAGAAGGCCTTATCAGTGAACCACTTGCGAATCATACTTTTATAAGCATTCATACTAAGCTGGGTTACATGTAACGGTACTTTATTGTATAACTTAAAAGCCATTATATGACTGTTGTTGGCTTTTACTGAGAGTCTGCATTTAGGTAAGTGCACATTTACATTATTCCTTGTACTATGGCCATGGATCTCATTTACCTTAGTCATTGAATTTATATTGCGTTTTGCATACGTTAGCAACTCTAAAATGTAAAGACCTGTGACAGTCATAATCCTATGTCTGATAAATAGAGGTTTACAGTGGGCACTCCAGTTGGCATTTGCTAATATTCTGATTGGTCTTTTTTTCATAATGAACACTTTATCAACATGATTACAATTTCCCCAGAGCAACAATCCATATGAACAATGCTTTGGAAGAAAGAAAAGTACGCTACTTTAACATAAGTGTATGGTAAGAAAGTTTTCAGATTCCGTAGAAGATATAAAACTCTCGACAGTCTTGTACATACATAATCAATGTGATTAACCCAAGTTAGTTTACTATATATATACCCAGCAACTTGACGGCTTTATCAACATTAAAAGTTTTCAGTGTGAAAGTTATAGATTTAGTCTTACTTTCATTTAAGAATAGTTTGTTGGCAGTGAACCATTTATTTGCCTGATTAAGTGAGGATTGCGAAATATTCGAGAGCTCGCTTAAGGTACTTTGAAAATAGAGAGTAACAACAGTCATGAAGAGAGACAAGAAAACCGGACTGGATGTTTTCAGGAAATTAGGCTATTTTTGTGGAATTGAAAGTTGAATATTAGGATTCACAATCTTACAATGAAGGAATAAATTCAAGCTTGAGAGACCAATGGATGTTAACTGCAATGCAATAAGAATATTAGATCCTTTGAAAGAAAATGATGCATGGGATCTAGTACCAGAAAATGGAAAGGTAATTGAAGATCTTTGGGTGTTAATTAATAAATTTTAATTTTGAATTCTCGACCGTCTCCTCTTAATTCATCACGTGTGACCTCTGCAGTGCTTCGGTACAGGAAGATACAACAAAGGTTGTGTGTGCTGGTGCTTAGACCCCTTTTCACATAATTAATTGTAGCAGTTGCCTAGCAACAGCTGTGAATTATTTCCAAAAGACCAGGAAACATTTCAGGATGAATAGTTCAGAAGGAAACGGAAGCTCTTGACTTAAGTAATAAAATGTACAACTTTCAACCTTTTATTTTTCAGTATGTACAACGATTTGTAAAATGAAGATGATATTTTTCTCTTCCCTGTAAAATATTCGTACGCCTATAATACAGGAACAAAAAATAATTTCTGAAACAGGTATATGTATTTAATGTAAACAATTTATTGCTTGATGCGAAATTTTGGTATATCAACTCTTTCACTAGATTTTTTGCTGATGACTAGATTATATACAGGGTGTTAATGTATAACATCGAAATATTTTACCTGTGTATAGAGAAGACATAGGCAAGTAACTTTTGTTAGGAGACTTTTGCTCTATGGATTCAATTTTTCATGTTACAGCATAAAATCTTCCATGGAATGGCCGCCACTGACTTCTAACATTTGAAAAAATGCAAAACAAAAGAATTCGTTGTTAACACTGTAGTTATAAAAAAATAAATAATGCAGTGGCGGCAAGTCATGTGATTAGTCTGTAAATTTTGCATATTTTGAAAACTCTAAATTTTTATATAGCTGTTGATGAGTGATTAAGAATCAGGTTTTTATCGAACACTAAGAATACATAAAGTCAGTTAAATGAAAATTGTATCCCCATTTCCCTTACTTACTGACTTCTGAGCACAAAATTGTAATGACTTTAATGCCCGATAGCATAAACATTTTACGTCATAAAGCAAAAATCTTCTAATAAAAGTTGCTTGTCTCTGTCCCCTTCATACACAGGCAAAATACTTTGGTGTTTTATTAACACCCTGTATAAGGAAATTCTAATGGAATGATGCTAAGTTACTGCAAGAGGACTTGATCGCACAGAAAAAATGTTTCTGAAAACAGATGAGTAAATGCATCTAAAGGCAATACCTTTCAGTAACAGAAGAGTCAAAGTGAACTGTTATTACAAATTAGAAAATGAAATTATAAGGAGAGTAGAATCATGCAATTACTTTGGATTAACTATTAATAAGGAAGTGAACAGGAATACATTCAGGTAAATTGATAAGAAAGGCATACAAAACACTACACATTGTATTTAGAACATTAAGGGGAGCGTTTTAAAAGCAAAATACGTTGCTTATAAATAGGGGGTGGATTTCTATGACATGTCATATTTTCCCCCTTGCATTATTTCAGGTTTCCGACTAATTTAAACCCGATTCCAAGCATCCTGGTGAAAATGGAATGGCTTTTATTGTGCATATAACTGCATATTTAGGAAATTTTCAACTATTATAGCATATTTAGTATGAATATGCATATTTAGGTCATATTTTTTGCATATTTGTGTGCATATTAAACTTTGTAGTTTCATATCATATTTTGCATTAAAATGATAATTTTTGAGAATTTGCAGATATTTTAAATAACTAACACTATATTTTAATAAAATGTATTGTATGAAACTTAACAAAATATGCACAATCTATAAGTGGTAAAGTCATATTTTAAATTTTATTGGTCATAACTTAATGTTTTTTTTTTTAGATCATAAATGCATGTATATATCCTATTTTTTAAGTCATAGAAATCCGCTCCTACTTATAAATTATCGGTGAGACCAAGTTTGGAACATCCTGCTAGAGTGTGATCCTCATCAGGAATGTTTTATAACACAGAAATGGTACTGAGTAAAGCGTTACGGCTATGTTAAAAATTCTAGATTGGGAATATTTAAATTCCAAAAGGAAAATAATTAGATTAAAGTCTATAACTCATATGTACGTGGAGCCAAAAAATTAAGGACATGTCTCAGAGAACAAATATTGCCAAGTTTAATTATCTTAAATAGAATGATCCAAGATCGAAATGAGTTGCCTACAGAAACCTACGAAAGAACCAGGCTGAAAAATTCAATTACAGGATTTGAACCAGGATCTTCGGTTCTCGGTGCTGCTGCTCTACCTTTAAACTACCATGGCAACATGGCAGTATTCTTACTGTTCTGTTTAACTCTCAAGATTTTGATTGCCAGTGAGTTAGTTTATTAGTTACTATTAAACAATGATACAAATACTAAAATTAATATGATTGAATTCTTAACGCCAGAGTTCTTTCTGAAATTCTTTTAAATGGAAAAAATAACACATTTCATCATGTTTTGATATCTGCAATCCTTTGCTTACAGGAACTTACAACAAAGATTGTGTACGTTGCCTAGCATCAAATGTGTAAATTCTTGCAGAATGAGCTAGGAACATTGAAAACCGGTTACAATTCAAGAATGTTCAAGACAAGGACCATTGATGAACTGAAACATTATGGCTGACCGACTTGTAACATGAATGAGGTGAAAATTTATGAAGAATTATCAGTTCGTGGGAGGATTGGATTGCATCTACGCAGCAAATTAATACATAAGCTGAGTATTTTGTCCTTTTAATATGTTTATATGTAGAGAGAGATATGTAGGACACATCTCTCTATTTCTCTTGGAGGGCAAACTCAGTATCTAACAGGGTGTTAGATAGCTGCCGGGTTTCGAGCAAGAGGTGTCAGAGGAACACCATGTTTAATGCTAGCTTATGCATGGGCTGACTACCTCTTGCCGGACTCGCATAATGTGCTTTCCATCACCACAAAGTTAAGTGCTAGGTTGTCCCGTTATCCGCCCTTTTCGGCAAACTTCGGTGTTAAATATGGTATGACCGAGTAAAGCTTTTAGGGAGATCCCCTCAAGCGACTATGCGCCATAGGAATCACATGATTAGTGCTAGCCTAAACATGCCTTGGGTGTGCTTGAGCAGACTCCAGTGAGCCCAAAGGCCGGAAAGTTTAATGCTGAATACTTTGCAATTGGGCATTTCTTTTTTCTCCTTTCAATAATCGCTCAGTATAAATAATATTAACATGTGAATATTGTGTTCTTGGGTTGCTAGCAGGTGAGTAGTTAGAACAATCCAACGTTCCACAGGACCACTTTTTCTCCAACTTAAGGGACTATTGAACTATTCAATAAAACAATATGCTGGTAATAGTTACTCAAGTTTGGCAGAGTCAACAGATCAGGAAGCATCGTCGTATTGAACCGTCCTTCCCAGGGCCAATTGGTGCTAAGAAGGGCTGAACAAAACAGTGATGCTGCTTGATTGGTCGACTCTGTTCAACTTGAGTAACTATATATTTATAATAATATTTATTCGACGCTATAAAGTAATACAGATGTATATATTGGCTGAGTCAAGTTTGATACATGATCTTCAAAATTATGTATTAAAAACATTAGAAGAAGTTGTTTATATATATATATATGTTCAAATAAATGACACAAATTATTCAAACTAAACTAAACTAGATCATTGATTTATTTGAAACATCAGTATTCCCTGAAGGTGGAGGAAGCGTGGTCCTCTTGGTGTGTTCTAAACTACTCACCTGGGTAGGAACCAGAGACCAAAATTTAGACTATAAACCATGAATTCCTAGAATCATATTTAATAATAAAATATATTTAATTCTTTACAGTACTAATTTCTGCATCCTACAGACCTGAGCAAAACGAAGCAGCATAAAGTCAGAATTGAAAGATGTGTCTAGATCTGTGATGTCATTGTGTGATGTTCCTTGCTCCTACTGGATTCAGGCATGTGAAACTGCAGTTTATCTAATGAATTACACTGGTAAAACTTTAGTTAAAGGGAAATTGCAATATGAGCTTTGAACTAATAGGACAGTTAAAAACTGGATCACTTACGTGTTTTTGGTATAGAGTGTTAGGCCTATGTATATATTCCTTAACAATTAACAGTGTTATGTATTCACAGGGTGTCCACCAAGTAATGCTGAAGAAATTCCCGGCTTATTCCCTGATTTTCGTTGATTATTTCAGAAATTCCCGACCAAAATATGAAGCATTTTCTAATAACTGTGTAAGAAAAATTATAGGATTATACATACTTTAGATAAGGAAACCTTTTAGTAAAAGAAGTACTGTAATTGCAAACAATAATTACTTAGGATATAACAGATACAAAAATTAGGAACAATAAAATAAATTAAATATACTTTTATATAGGCCTATTATTGTCTAGAAGTATTTTTATCACACTTTGCAATTTTTCGAATTTTCCCGAATATTTTAACAAATTCATTTACTTTTACCGGATTTTCCCGACCATACGAAATTCCCGGTCTTTTCCCGGATTCCCGAATTTTCCCGACCCTGATTTATATTCCTTAACAGTTTTGAAAGAAATTTGACAATAAGAGTATACCTGGAAAAACTGTTGGATATCAGATTGTCAAAGATAGTTATCACGTTTATAATAAATCACTAGGAAAAACACTGAATTCCATTATGTAATTTTTAAACCAGAAAATTTGTATACAATAGTATGTCACTGATGGAAAACTCGAATGGCCATGAGATGTCGCATCAGAAGGAAGATTTTAGAGGAGAATCTGAGCGATCTAATTTCAAAACTTTTGAAGAAAGTGTAATAATCCTACAGAAAACATTAAGAGGAAACAGTACACAAAAGATGGAAGAAAATAATGCAATTTATTTATTTATAATAATATTGTCATTTAGCAATATACAATAATTGCAATAGACATAGTCACATAAATAAAGTTTAAAAGTCATATGTTATATTAAATATGCATTACAAGTTCGTCAAGTACACATTATACATTTATGAAAGGAGTCTGGAGATATTCATTAATGTTGTAGAAGGCCTTATCAGTGAACCACTTGCGAATCATACTTTTATAAGCATTCATACTAAGCTGGGTTACATGTAACGGTACTTTATTGTATAACTTAAAAGCCATTATAGAGCTCTGCGCTTTTAAGATGGCTGCCGAGAATGAGGTATTATCCACTTCCGGTTATCTCATAGGCCTGTGTTTACAATACAGTTCTGTGCATGTGTCTTGTTTTGGAAGTAATTATGCCGATTAACTGCTATGATTTCGGCTATTCAGCCGTTGCAAACAAAAATTTAGGACTTAGTTTTCCAAAAGAAAGGGCTGTTTTTCAAGAATGGATGGTAAAATTGCGCCATGGAAAAACACCTTCCCAGTATTCTCGTGTTTGCAGCTGTCACCTCCCAGAAGATGATTTTAATGTTCTTTGAGCAGTTTTGGCGAGTATTTCATGTTTTTTTTAGGGTTATTAAGATATTTTTGATATAGTAGTTGTTGAGAAAAATATATAAGCCTATGAAATAATAAGTATACCTAACCAACTTAACATCGTTTAGGCTCATAATCAAGTTTCATTTCCATGTTAAATTATTATTTAATCTTTTCAGTGTAATTTTTGTTGCCAATTTATTTGGTCATTTATTTTGACATTTAAGAATGTCAATGTCAATCGAAATTTCACCCGTAACCGACAAAATGGTCATTCTGTATTGTAATTGAGTAAAAAACAAACTACACACAAATTTTTAGGAAAACATGCATCCGGGCTTGATGAATTTTTAGAGTAGAATGTGGGCCTAGGCCTAAGGATATCTTAAATGTATCTGAAAATGTCCAGATTTGTTGTATGCCTATAATAGAAACTCTTGTAACAAGTAGATCAAAATCTGATAAAGAAAAATGTAATCATAATAGGCCTATAGTTAATTATAACACTAATTTTGTAAATGTCATGTTTCTTAACATTCAAGGTTTTCTAGGTAAATCAGATATGTTACGTATTATGTCATCAGACAATAATTTGGAGGTAATTGGGATGGCGGAACACTGGCTGAGCCCAGAAAATATGAATTTGTCAAATACTCAAAATTTTAAAGTAGCCTCTTATTTTTGTCGTAGTCATAAAAAAGCATGGTGGTTCAGCTATTTTTATTTAAAATAAATCAAAAGACAAGAGCAACTGTAAAAATAATCATTTTTATTGGTATTTTGCAGAAGAGGCAAAAATACTGTTTGATAATGAACATTTACATTATGAAGTAGCCCCTCAGAAAATGTTTTGTTAAATTTTATGTGTTGAATAATGATGCCCTTCTTAGTCCAAATAACAAAGTCACACCTGAGAATATCAGTCAGTAATATCTGTGCCTGTACTTGTGCATAATATTTCTTATTCACTAACTTGAACTTGATGAATTTTCTAATTGCTAGAGTCCGGCCAGCTTTCATATTGCTGCCTGCCCTACGCTTTTCGAACCAAGTGGTTATGGAGTCTTCGTCAAAAAGTTCAAACCGTTCTTTCTTGAATGAATTTATCTTGAAGAAATTTGTCTGATTCTATGACCTCAACTTCGAATAAGGCAAAGTTCCTATCCGGATTTTTCTCTCGCCTGAGCTACCTGCAACCTAAACAAACAGCATCATATATTAGACTGTGTGTTCAATAAGTTATGATACGAAAAAGTTCATGCATATTTGTAAAAAGACATGAAAATAAATCGTGCAACAGCATACAAAAATATTTGAGACCGCAGGCATATTGCACCGTATTAGAACAGTTAGCGAACGTTTCAGAAGACAGGTAGCTTTGATTTCTCAGCTTGCAATCAACTCTTGCTTTGTTAACTATGAAATATTTGTTGCACCATCTTCGGATAACATCCTTTTTAACTCCTTCACTGTAAAATTGGCGAACCATCCCGAACTCATATTGAAAACACACAAGAATGAGGGAACCGGAAGTTGAGAATACCTGAATGTGGAGAGCAGCGCGCTCAAGTGGCAGGAGGAAAAACTACAAAAGCCCAGAGCTCTATATGACTGTTGTTGGCTTTTACTGAGAGTCTGCATTTAGGTAAGTGCACATTTACATTATTCCTTGTACTATGGCCATGGATCTCATTTACCTTAGTCATTGAATTTATATTGCGTTTTGCATACGTTAGCAACTCTAAAATGTAAAGACCTGTGACAGTCATAATCCTATGTCTGATAAATAGAGGTTTACAGTGGGCACTCCAGTTGGCATTTGCTAATATTCTGATTGGTCTTTTTTTCATAATGAACACTTTATCAACATGATTACAATTTCCCCAGAGCAACAATCCATATGAACAATGCTTTGGAAGAAAGAAAAGTACGCTACTTTAACATAAGTGTATGGTAAGAAAGTTTTCAGATTCCGTAGAAGATATAAAACTCTCGACAGTCTTGTACATACATAATCAATGTGATTAACCCAAGTTAGTTTACTATATATATACCCAGCAACTTGACGGCTTTATCAACATTAAAAGTTTTCAGTGTGAAAGTTATAGATTTAGTCTTACTTTCATTTAAGAATAGTTTGTTGGCAGTGAACCATTTATTTGCCTGATTAAGTGAGGATTGCGAAATATTCGAGAGCTCGCTTAAGGTACTTTGAAAATAGAGAGTAACAACAGTCATGAAGAGAGACAAGAAAACCGGACTGGATGTTTTCAGGAAATTAGGCTATTTTTGTGGAATTGAAAGTTGAATATTAGGATTCACAATCTTACAATGAAGGAATAAATTCAAGCTTGAGAGACCAATGGATGTTAACTGCAATGCAATAAGAATATTAGATCCTTTGAAAGAAAATGATGCATGGGATCTAGTACCAGAAAATGGAAAGGTAATTGAAGATCTTTGGGTGTTAATTAATAAATTTTAATTTTGAATTCTCGACCGTCTCCTCTTAATTCATCACGTGTGACCTCTGCAGTGCTTCGGTACAGGAAGATACAACAAAGGTTGTGTGTGCTGGTGCTTAGACCCCTTTTCACATAATTAATTGTAGCAGTTGCCTAGCAACAGCTGTGAATTATTTCCAAAAGACCAGGAAACATTTCAGGATGAATAGTTCAGAAGGAAACGGAAGCTCTTGACTTAAGTAATAAAATGTACAACTTTCAACCTTTTATTTTTCAGTATGTACAACGATTTGTAAAATGAAGATGATATTTTTCTCTTCCCTGTAAAATTTTCGTACGCCTATAATACAGGAACAAAAAATAATTTCTGAAACAGGTATATGTATTTAATGTAAACAATTTATTGCTTGATGCGAAATTTTGGTATATCAACTCTTTCACTAGATTTTTTGCTGATGACTAGATTATATACAGGGTGTTAATGTATAACATCGAAATATTTTACCTGTGTATAGAGAAGACATAGGCAAGTAACTTTTGTTAGGAGACTTTTGCTCTATGGATTCAATTTTTCATGTTACAGCATAAAATCTTCCATGGAATGGCCGCCACTGACTTCTAACATTTGAAAAAATGCAAAACAAAAGAATTCGTTGTTAACACTGTAGTTATAAAAAAATAAATAATGCAGTGGCGGCAAGTCATGTGATTAGTCTGTAAATTTTGCATATTTTGAAAACTCTAAATTTTTATATAGCTGTTGATGAGTGATTAAGAATCAGGTTTTTATCGAACACTAAGAATACATAAAGTCAGTTAAATGAAAATTGTATCCCCATTTCCCTTACTTACTGACTTATGAGCACAAAATTGTAATGACTTTAATGCCCGATAGCATAAACATTTTACGTCATAAAGCAAAAATCTTCTAATAAAAGTTGCTTGTCTCTGTCCCCTTCATACACAGGCAAAATACTTTGGTGTTTTATTAACACCCTGTATAAGGAAATTCTAATGGAATGATGCTAAGTTACTGCAAGAGGACTTGATCGCACAGAAAAAATGTTTCTGAAAACAGATGAGTAAATGCATCTAAAGGCAATACCTTTCAGTAACAGAAGAGTCAAAGTGAACTGTTATTACAAATTAGAAAATGAAATTATAAGGAGAGTAGAATCATGCAATTACTTTGGATTAACTATTAATAAGGAAGTGAACAGGAATACATTCAGGTAAATTGATAAGAAAGGCATACAAAACACTACACATTGTATTTAGAACATTAAGGGGAGCGTTTTAAAAGCAAAATATGTTGCTTATAAATAGGGGGTGGATTTCTATGACATGTCATATTTTCCCCCTTGCATTATTTCAGGTTTCCGACTAATTTAAACCCGATTCCAAGCATCCTGGTGAAAATGGAATGGCTTTTATTGTGCATATAACTGCATATTTAGGAAATTTTCAACTATTATAGCATATTTAGTATGAATATGCATATTTAGGTCATATTTTTTGCATATTTGTGTGCATATTAAACTTTGTAGTTTCATATCATATTTTGCATTAAAATGATAATTTTTGAGAATTTGCAGATATTTTAAATAACTAACACTATATTTTAATAAAATGTATTGTATGAAACTTAACAAAATATGCACAATCTATAAGTGGTAAAGTCATATTTTAAATTTTATTGGTCATAACTTAATGTTTTTTTTTTAGATCATAAATGCATGTATATATCCTATTTTTTAAGTCATAGAAATCCGCTCCTACTTATAAATTATCGGTGAGACCAAGTTTGGAACATCCTGCTAGAGTGTGATCCTCATCAGGAATGTTTTATAACACAGAAATGGTACTGAGTAAAGCGTTACGGCTATGTTAAAAATTCTAGATTGGGAATATTTAAATTCCAAAAGGAAAATAATTAGATTAAAGTCTATAACTCATATGTACGTGGAGCCAAAAAATTAAGGACATGTCTCAGAGAACAAATATTGCCAAGTTTAATTATCTTAAATAGAATGATCCAAGATCGAAATGAGTTGCCTACAGAAACCTACGAAAGAACCAGGCTGAAAAATTCAATTACAGGATTTGAACCAGGATCTTCGGTTCTCGGTGCTGCTGCTCTACCTTTAAACTACCATGGCAACATGGCAGTATTCTTACTGTTCTGTTTAACTCTCAAGATTTTGATTGCCAGTGAGTTAGTTTATTAGTTACTATTAAACAATGATACAAATACTAAAATTAATATGATTGAATTCTTAACGCCAGAGTTCTTTCTGAAATTCTTTTAAATGGAAAAAATAACACATTTCATCATGTTTTGATATCTGCAATCCTTTGCTTACAGGAACTTACAACAAAGATTGTGTACGTTGCCTAGCATCAAATGTGTAAATTCTTGCAGAATGAGCTAGGAACATTGAAAACCGGTTACAATTCAAGAATGTTCAAGACAAGGACCATTGATGAACTGAAACATTATGGCTGACCGACTTGTAACATGAATGAGGTGAAAATTTATGAAGAATTATCAGTTCGTGGGAGGATTGGATTGCATCTACGCAGCAAATTAATACATAAGCTGAGTATTTTGTCCTTTTAATATGTTTATATGTAGAGAGAGATATGTAGGACACATCTCTCTATTTCTCTTGGAGGGCAAACTCAGTATCTAACAGGGTGTTAGATAGCTGCCGGGTTTCGAGCAAGAGGTGTCAGAGGAACACCATGTTTAATGCTAGCTTATGCATGGGCTGACTACCTCTTGCCGGACTCGCATAATGTGCTTTCCATCACCACAAAGTTAAGTGCTAGGTTGTCCCGTTATCCGCCCTTTTCGGCAAACTTCGGTGTTAAATATGGTATGACCGAGTAAAGCTTTTAGGGAGATCCCCTCAAGCGACTATGCGCCATAGGAATCACATGATTAGTGCTAGCCTAAACATGCCTTGGGTGTGCTTGAGCAGACTCCAGTGAGCCCAAAGGCCGGAAAGTTTAATGCTGAATACTTTGCAATTGGGCATTTCTTTTTTCTCCTTTCAATAATCGCTCAGTATAAATAATATTAACATGTGAATATTGTGTTCTTGGGTTGCTAGCAGGTGAGTAGTTAGAACAATCCAACGTTCCACAGGACCACTTTTTCTCCAACTTAAGGGACTATTGAACTATTCAATAAAACAATATGCTGGTAATAGTTACTCAAGTTTGGCAGAGTCAACAGATCAGGAAGCATCGTCGTATTGAACCGTCCTTCCCAGGGCCAATTGGTGCTAAGAAGGGCTGAACAAAACAGTGATGCTGCTTGATTGGTCGACTCTGTTCAACTTGAGTAACTATATATTTATAATAATATTTATTCGACGCTATAAAGTAATACAGATGTATATATTGGCTGAGTCAAGTTTGATACATGATCTTCAAAATTATGTATTAAAAACATTAGAAGAAGTTGTTTATATATATATATATATATATATATGTTCAAATAAATGACACAAATTATTCAAACTAAACTAAACTAGATCATTGATTTATTTGAAACATCAGTATTCCCTGAAGGTGGAGGAAGCGTGGTCCTCTTGGTGTGTTCTAAACTACTCACCTGGGTAGGAACCAGAGACCAAAATTTAGACTATAAACCATGAATTCCTAGAATCATATTTAATAATAAAATATATTTAATTCTTTACAGTACTAATTTCTGCATCCTACAGACCTGAGCAAAACGAAGCAGCATAAAGTCAGAATTGAAAGATGTGTCTAGATCTGTGATGTCATTGTGTGATGTTCCTTGCTCCTACTGGATTCAGGCATGTGAAACTGCAGTTTATCTAATGAATTACACTGGTAAAACTTTAGTTAAAGGGAAATTGCAATATGAGCTTTGAACTAATAGGACAGTTAAAAACTGGATCACTTACGTGTTTTTGGTATAGAGTGTTAGGCCTATGTATATATTCCTTAACAATTAACAGTGTTATGTATTCACAGGGTGTCCACCAAGTAATGCTGAAGAAATTCCCGGCTTATTCCCTGATTTTCGTTGATTATTTCAGAAATTCCCGACCAAAATATGAAGCATTTTCTAATAACTGTGTAAGAAAAATTATAGGATTATACATACTTTAGATAAGGAAACCTTTTAGTAAAAGAAGTACTGTAATTGCAAACAATAATTACTTAGGATATAACAGATACAAAAATTAGGAACAATAAAATAAATTAAATATACTTTTATATAGGCCTATTATTGTCTAGAAGTATTTTTATCACACTTTGCAATTTTTCGAATTTTCCCGAATATTTTAACAAATTCATTTACTTTTATCGGATTTTCCCGACCATACGAAATTCCCGGATTCCCGAATTTTCCCGACCCTGATTTATATTCCTTAACAGTTTTGAAAGAAATTTGACAATAAGAGTATACCTGGAAAAACTGTTGGATATCAGATTGTCAAAGATAGTTATCACGTTTATAATAAATCACTAGGAAAAACACTGAATTCCATTATGTAATTTTTAAACCAGAAAATTTGTATACAATAGTATGTCACTGATGGAAAACTCGAATGGCCATGAGATGTCGCATCAGAAGGAAGATTTTAGAGGAGAATCTGAGCGATCTAATTTCAAAACTTTTGAAGAAAGTGTAATAATCCTACAGAAAACATTAAGAGGAAACAGTACACAAAAGATGGAAGAAAATAATGCAATTTATTTATTTATAATAATATTGTCATTTAGCAATATACAATAATTGCAATAGACATAGTCACATAAATAAAGTTTAAAAGTCATATGTTATATTAAATATGCATTACAAGTTCGTCAAGTACACATTATACATTTATGAAAGGAGTCTGGAGATATTCATTAATGTTGTAGAAGGCCTTATCAGTGAACCACTTGCGAATCATACTTTTATAAGCATTCATACTAAGCTGGGTTACATGTAACGGTACTTTATTGTATAACTTAAAAGCCATTATATGACTGTTGTTGGCTTTTACTGAGAGTCTGCATTTAGGTAAGTGCACATTTACATTATTCCTTGTACTATGGCCATGGATCTCATTTACCTTAGTCATTGAATTTATATTGCGTTTTGCATACGTTAGCAACTCTAAAATGTAAAGACCTGTGACAGTCATAATCCTATGTCTGATAAATAGAGGTTTACAGTGGGCACTCCAGTTGGCATTTGCTAATATTCTGATTGGTCTTTTTTTCATAATGAACACTTTATCAACATGATTACAATTTCCCCAGAGCAACAATCCATATGAACAATGCTTTGGAAGAAAGAAAAGTACGCTACTTTAACATAAGTGTATGGTAAGAAAGTTTTCAGATTCCGTAGAAGATATAAAACTCTCGACAGTCTTGTACATACATAATCAATGTGATTAACCCAAGTTAGTTTACTATATATATACCCAGCAACTTGACGGCTTTATCAACATTAAAAGTTTTCAGTGTGAAAGTTATAGATTTAGTCTTACTTTCATTTAAGAATAGTTTGTTGGCAGTGAACCATTTATTTGCCTGATTAAGTGAGGATTGCGAAATATTCGAGAGCTCGCTTAAGGTACTTTGAAAATAGAGAGTAACAACAGTCATGAAGAGAGACAAGAAAACCGGACTGGATGTTTTCAGGAAATTAGGCTATTTTTGTGGAATTGAAAGTTGAATATTAGGATTCACAATCTTACAATGAAGGAATAAATTCAAGCTTGAGAGACCAATGGATGTTAACTGCAATGCAATAAGAATATTAGATCCTTTGAAAGAAAATGATGCATGGGATCTAGTACCAGAAAATGGAAAGGTAATTGAAGATCTTTGGGTGTTAATTAATAAATTTTAATTTTGAATTCTCGACCGTCTCCTCTTAATTCATCACGTGTGACCTCTGCAGTGCTTCGGTACAGGAAGATACAACAAAGGTTGTGTGTGCTGGTGCTTAGACCCCTTTTCACATAATTAATTGTAGCAGTTGCCTAGCAACAGCTGTGAATTATTTCCAAAAGACCAGGAAACATTTCAGGATGAATAGTTCAGAAGGAAACGGAAGCTCTTGACTTAAGTAATAAAATGTACAACTTTCAACCTTTTATTTTTCAGTATGTACAACGATTTGTAAAATGAAGATGATATTTTTCTCTTCCCTGTAAAATATTCGTACGCCTATAATACAGGAACAAAAAATAATTTCTGAAACAGGTATATGTATTTAATGTAAACAATTTATTGCTTGATGCGAAATTTTGGTATATCAACTCTTTCACTAGATTTTTTGCTGATGACTAGATTATATACAGGGTGTTAATGTATAACATCGAAATATTTTACCTGTGTATAGAGAAGACATAGGCAAGTAACTTTTGTTAGGAGACTTTTGCTCTATGGATTCAATTTTTCATGTTACAGCATAAAATCTTCCATGGAATGGCCGCCACTGACTTCTAACATTTGAAAAAATGCAAAACAAAAGAATTCGTTGTTAACACTGTAGTTATAAAAAAATAAATAATGCAGTGGCGGCAAGTCATGTGATTAGTCTGTAAATTTTGCATATTTTGAAAACTCTAAATTTTTATATAGCTGTTGATGAGTGATTAAGAATCAGGTTTTTATCGAACACTAAGAATACATAAAGTCAGTTAAATGAAAATTGTATCCCCATTTCCCTTACTTACTGACTTATGAGCACAAAATTGTAATGACTTTAATGCCCGATAGCATAAACATTTTACGTCATAAAGCAAAAATCTTCTAATAAAAGTTGCTTGTCTCTGTCCCCTTCATACACAGGCAAAATACTTTGGTGTTTTATTAACACCCTGTATAAGGAAATTCTAATGGAATGATGCTAAGTTACTGCAAGAGGACTTGATCGCACAGAAAAAATGTTTCTGAAAACAGATGAGTAAATGCATCTAAAGGCAATACCTTTCAGTAACAGAAGAGTCAAAGTGAACTGTTATTACAAATTAGAAAATGAAATTATAAGGAGAGTAGAATCATGCAATTACTTTGGATTAACTATTAATAAGGAAGTGAACAGGAATACATTCAGGTAAATTGATAAGAAAGGCATACAAAACACTACACATTGTATTTAGAACATTAAGGGGAGCGTTTTAAAAGCAAAATACGTTGCTTATAAATAGGGGGTGGATTTCTATGACATGTCATATTTTCCCCCTTGCATTATTTCAGGTTTCCGACTAATTTAAACCCGATTCCAAGCATCCTGGTGAAAATGGAATGGCTTTTATTGTGCATATAACTGCATATTTAGGAAATTTTCAACTATTATAGCATATTTAGTATGAATATGCATATTTAGGTCATATTTTTTGCATATTTGTGTGCATATTAAACTTTGTAGTTTCATATCATATTTTGCATTAAAATGATAATTTTTGAGAATTTGCAGATATTTTAAATAACTAACACTATATTTTAATAAAATGTATTGTATGAAACTTAACAAAATATGCACAATCTATAAGTGGTAAAGTCATATTTTAAATTTTATTGGTCATAACTTAATGTTTTTTTTTTAGATCATAAATGCATGTATATATCCTATTTTTTAAGTCATAGAAATCCGCTCCTACTTATAAATTATCGGTGAGACCAAGTTTGGAACATCCTGCTAGAGTGTGATCCTCATCAGGAATGTTTTATAACACAGAAATGGTACTGAGTAAAGCGTTACGGCTATGTTAAAAATTCTAGATTGGGAATATTTAAATTCCAAAAGGAAAATAATTAGATTAAAGTCTATAACTCATATGTACGTGGAGCCAAAAAATTAAGGACATATCTCAGAGAACAAATATTGCCAAGTTTAATTATCTTAAATAGAATGATCCAAGATCGAAATGAGTTGCCTACAGAAACCTACGAAAGAACCAGGCTGAAAAATTCAATTACAGGATTTGAACCAGGATCTTCGGTTCTCGGTGCTGCTGCTCTACCTTTAAACTACCATGGCAACATGGCAGTATTCTTACTGTTCTGTTTAACTCTCAAGATTTTGATTGCCAGTGAGTTAGTTTATTAGTTACTATTAAACAATGATACAAATACTAAAATTAATATGATTGAATTCTTAACGCCAGAGTTCTTTCTGAAATTCTTTTAAATGGAAAAAATAACACATTTCATCATGTTTTGATATCTGCAATCCTTTGCTTACAGGAACTTACAACAAAGATTGTGTACGTTGCCTAGCATCAAATGTGTAAATTCTTGCAGAATGAGCTAGGAACATTGAAAACCGGTTACAATTCAAGAATGTTCAAGACAAGGACCATTGATGAACTGAAACATTATGGCTGACCGACTTGTAACATGAATGAGGTGAAAATTTATGAAGAATTATCAGTTCGTGGGAGGATTGGATTGCATCTACGCAGCAAATTAATACATAAGCTGAGTATTTTGTCCTTTTAATATGTTTATATGTAGAGAGAGATATGTAGGACACATCTCTCTATTTCTCTTGGAGGGCAAACTCAGTATCTAACAGGGTGTTAGATAGCTGCCGGGTTTCGAGCAAGAGGTGTCAGAGGAACACCATGTTTAATGCTAGCTTATGCATGGGCTGACTACCTCTTGCCGGACTCGCATAATGTGCTTTCCATCACCACAAAGTTAAGTGCTAGGTTGTCCCGTTATCCGCCCTTTTCGGCAAACTTCGGTGTTAAATATGGTATGACCGAGTAAAGCTTTTAGGGAGATCCCCTCAAGCGACTATGCGCCATAGGAATCACATGATTAGTGCTAGCCTAAACATGCCTTGGGTGTGCTTGAGCAGACTCCAGTGAGCCCAAAGGCCGGAAAGTTTAATGCTGAATACTTTGCAATTGGGCATTTCTTTTTTCTCCTTTCAATAATCGCTCAGTATAAATAATATTAACATGTGAATATTGTGTTCTTGGGTTGCTAGCAGGTGAGTAGTTAGAACAATCCAACGTTCCACAGGACCACTTTTTCTCCAACTTAAGGGACTATTGAACTATTCAATAAAACAATATGCTGGTAATAGTTACTCAAGTTTGGCAGAGTCAACAGATCAGGAAGCATCGTCGTATTGAACCGTCCTTCCCAGGGCCAATTGGTGCTAAGAAGGGCTGAACAAAACAGTGATGCTGCTTGATTGGTCGACTCTGTTCAACTTGAGTAACTATATATTTATAATAATATTTATTCGACGCTATAAAGTAATACAGATGTATATATTGGCTGAGTCAAGTTTGATACATGATCTTCAAAATTATGTATTAAAAACATTAGAAGAAGTTGTTTATATATATATATATATATATATATATGTTCAAATAAATGACACAAATTATTCAAACTAAACTAAACTAGATCATTGATTTATTTGAAACATCAGTATTCCCTGAAGGTGGAGGAAGCGTGGTCCTCTTGGTGTGTTCTAAACTACTCACCTGGGTAGGAACCAGAGACCAAAATTTAGACTATAAACCATGAATTCCTAGAATCATATTTAATAATAAAATATATTTAATTCTTTACAGTACTAATTTCTGCATCCTACAGACCTGAGCAAAACGAAGCAGCATAAAGTCAGAATTGAAAGATGTGTCTAGATCTGTGATGTCATTGTGTGATGTTCCTTGCTCCTACTGGATTCAGGCATGTGAAACTGCAGTTTATCTAATGAATTACACTGGTAAAACTTTAGTTAAAGGGAAATTGCAATATGAGCTTTGAACTAATAGGACAGTTAAAAACTGGATCACTTACGTGTTTTTGGTATAGAGTGTTAGGCCTATGTATATATTCCTTAACAATTAACAGTGTTATGTATTCACAGGGTGTCCACCAAGTAATGCTGAAGAAATTCCCGGCTTATTCCCTGATTTTCGTTGATTATTTCAGAAATTCCCGACCAAAATATGAAGCATTTTCTAATAACTGTGTAAGAAAAATTATAGGATTATACATACTTTAGATAAGGAAACCTTTTAGTAAAAGAAGTACTGTAATTGCAAACAATAATTACTTAGGATATAACAGATACAAAAATTAGGAACAATAAAATAAATTAAATATACTTTTATATAGGCCTATTATTGTCTAGAAGTATTTTTATCACACTTTGCAATTTTTCGAATTTTCCCGAATATTTTAACAAATTCATTTTTACCGGATTTTCCCGACCATACGAAATTCCCGGTCTTTTCCCGGATTCCCGAATTTTCCCGACCCTGATTTATATTCCTTAACAGTTTTGAAAGAAATTTGACAATAAGAGTATACCTGGAAAAACTGTTGGATATCAGATTGTCAAAGATAGTTATCACGTTTATAATAAATCACTAGGAAAAACACTGAATTCCATTATGTAATTTTTAAACCAGAAAATTTGTATACAATAGTATGTCACTGATGGAAAACTCGAATGGCCATGAGATGTCGCATCAGAAGGAAGATTTTAGAGGAGAATCTGAGCGATCTAATTTCAAAACTTTTGAAGAAAGTGTAATAATCCTACAGAAAACATTAAGAGGAAACAGTACACAAAAGATGGAAGAAAATAATGCAATTTATTTATTTATAATAATATTGTCATTTAGCAATATACAATAATTGCAATAGACATAGTCACATAAATAAAGTTTAAAAGTCATATGTTATATTAAATATGCATTACAAGTTCGTCAAGTACACATTATACATTTATGAAAGGAGTCTGGAGATATTCATTAATGTTGTAGAAGGCCTTATCAGTGAACCACTTGCGAATCATACTTTTATAAGCATTCATACTAAGCTGGGTTACATGTAACGGTACTTTATTGTATAACTTAAAAGCCATTATATGACTGTTGTTGGCTTTTACTGAGAGTCTGCATTTAGGTAAGTGCACATTTACATTATTCCTTGTACTATGGCCATGGATCTCATTTACCTTAGTCATTGAATTTATATTGCGTTTTGCATACGTTAGCAACTCTAAAATGTAAAGACCTGTGACAGTCATAATCCTATGTCTGATAAATAGAGGTTTACAGTGGGCACTCCAGTTGGCATTTGCTAATATTCTGATTGGTCTTTTTTTCATAATGAACACTTTATCAACATGATTACAATTTCCCCAGAGCAACAATCCATATGAACAATGCTTTGGAAGAAAGAAAAGTACGCTACTTTAACATAAGTGTATGGTAAGAAAGTTTTCAGATTCCGTAGAAGATATAAAACTCTCGACAGTCTTGTACATACATAATCAATGTGATTAACCCAAGTTAGTTTACTATATATATACCCAGCAACTTGACGGCTTTATCAACATTAAAAGTTTTCAGTGTGAAAGTTATAGATTTAGTCTTACTTTCATTTAAGAATAGTTTGTTGGCAGTGAACCATTTATTTGCCTGATTAAGTGAGGATTGCGAAATATTCGAGAGCTCGCTTAAGGTACTTTGAAAATAGAGAGTAACAACAGTCATGAAGAGAGACAAGAAAACCGGACTGGATGTTTTCAGGAAATTAGGCTATTTTTGTGGAATTGAAAGTTGAATATTAGGATTCACAATCTTACAATGAAGGAATAAATTCAAGCTTGAGAGACCAATGGATGTTAACTGCAATGCAATAAGAATATTAGATCCTTTGAAAGAAAATGATGCATGGGATCTAGTACCAGAAAATGGAAAGGTAATTGAAGATCTTTGGGTGTTAATTAATAAATTTTAATTTTGAATTCTCGACCGTCTCCTCTTAATTCATCACGTGTGACCTCTGCAGTGCTTCGGTACAGGAAGATACAACAAAGGTTGTGTGTGCTGGTGCTTAGACCCCTTTTCACATAATTAATTGTAGCAGTTGCCTAGCAACAGCTGTGAATTATTTCCAAAAGACCAGGAAACATTTCAGGATGAATAGTTCAGAAGGAAACGGAAGCTCTTGACTTAAGTAATAAAATGTACAACTTTCAACCTTTTATTTTTCAGTATGTACAACGATTTGTAAAATGAAGATGATATTTTTCTCTTCCCTGTAAAATATTCGTACGCCTATAATACAGGAACAAAAAATAATTTCTGAAACAGGTATATGTATTTAATGTAAACAATTTATTGCTTGATGCGAAATTTTGGTATATCAACTCTTTCACTAGATTTTTTGCTGATGACTAGATTATATACAGGGTGTTAATGTATAACATCGAAATATTTTACCTGTGTATAGAGAAGACATAGGCAAGTAACTTTTGTTAGGAGACTTTTGCTCTATGGATTCAATTTTTCATGTTACAGCATAAAATCTTCCATGGAATGGCCGCCACTGACTTCTAACATTTGAAAAAATGCAAAACAAAAGAATTCGTTGTTAACACTGTAGTTATAAAAAAATAAATAATGCAGTGGCGGCAAGTCATGTGATTAGTCTGTAAATTTTGCATATTTTGAAAACTCTAAATTTTTATATAGCTGTTGATGAGTGATTAAGAATCAGGTTTTTATCGAACACTAAGAATACATAAAGTCAGTTAAATGAAAATTGTATCCCCATTTCCCTTACTTACTGACTTATGAGCACAAAATTGTAATGACTTTAATGCCCGATAGCATAAACATTTTACGTCATAAAGCAAAAATCTTCTAATAAAAGTTGCTTGTCTCTGTCCCCTTCATACACAGGCAAAATACTTTGGTGTTTTATTAACACCCTGTATAAGGAAATTCTAATGGAATGATGCTAAGTTACTGCAAGAGGACTTGATCGCACAGAAAAAATGTTTCTGAAAACAGATGAGTAAATGCATCTAAAGGCAATACCTTTCAGTAACAGAAGAGTCAAAGTGAACTGTTATTACAAATTAGAAAATGAAATTATAAGGAGAGTAGAATCATGCAATTACTTTGGATTAACTATTAATAAGGAAGTGAACAGGAATACATTCAGGTAAATTGATAAGAAAGGCATACAAAACACTACACATTGTATTTAGAACATTAAGGGGAGCGTTTTAAAAGCAAAATACGTTGCTTATAAATAGGGGGTGGATTTCTATGACATGTCATATTTTCCCCCTTGCATTATTTCAGGTTTCCGACTAATTTAAACCCGATTCCAAGCATCCTGGTGAAAATGGAATGGCTTTTATTGTGCATATAACTGCATATTTAGGAAATTTTCAACTATTATAGCATATTTAGTATGAATATGCATATTTAGGTCATATTTTTTGCATATTTGTGTGCATATTAAACTTTGTAGTTTCATATCATATTTTGCATTAAAATGATAATTTTTGAGAATTTGCAGATATTTTAAATAACTAACACTATATTTTAATAAAATGTATTGTATGAAACTTAACAAAATATGCACAATCTATAAGTGGTAAAGTCATATTTTAAATTTTATTGGTCATAACTTAATGTTTTTTTTTTAGATCATAAATGCATGTATATATCCTATTTTTTAAGTCATAGAAATCCGCTCCTACTTATAAATTATCGGTGAGACCAAGTTTGGAACATCCTGCTAGAGTGTGATCCTCATCAGGAATGTTTTATAACACAGAAATGGTACTGAGTAAAGCGTTACGGCTATGTTAAAAATTCTAGATTGGGAATATTTAAATTCCAAAAGGAAAATAATTAGATTAAAGTCTATAACTCATATGTACGTGGAGCCAAAAAATTAAGGACATGTCTCAGAGAACAAATATTGCCAAGTTTAATTATCTTAAATAGAATGATCCAAAATCGAAATGAGTTGCCTACAGAAACCTACGAAAGAACCAGGCTGAAAAATTCAATTACAGGATTTGAACCAGGATCTTCGGTTCTCGGTGCTGCTGCTCTACCTTTAAACTACCATGGCAACATGGCAGTATTCTTACTGTTCTGTTTAACTCTCAAGATTTTGATTGCCAGTGAGTTAGTTTATTAGTTACTATTAAACAATGATACAAATACTAAAATTAATATGATTGAATTCTTAACGCCAGAGTTCTTTCTGAAATTCTTTTAAATGGAAAAAATAACACATTTCATCATGTTTTGATATCTGCAATCCTTTGCTTACAGGAACTTACAACAAAGATTGTGTACGTTGCCTAGCATCAAATGTGTAAATTCTTGCAGAATGAGCTAGGAACATTGAAAACCGGTTACAATTCAAGAATGTTCAAGACAAGGACCATTGATGAACTGAAACATTATGGCTGACCGACTTGTAACATGAATGAGGTGAAAATTTATGAAGAATTATCAGTTCGTGGGAGGATTGGATTGCATCTACGCAGCAAATTAATACATAAGCTGAGTATTTTGTCCTTTTAATATGTTTATATGTAGAGAGAGATATGTAGGACACATCTCTCTATTTCTCTTGGAGGGCAAACTCAGTATCTAACAGGGTGTTAGATAGCTGCCGGGTTTCGAGCAAGAGGTGTCAGAGGAACACCATGTTTAATGCTAGCTTATGCATGGGCTGACTACCTCTTGCCGGACTCGCATAATGTGCTTTCCATCACCACAAAGTTAAGTGCTGGTTTGTCCCGTTATCCGCCCTTATCGGCAAGCTTCGGTATTAAACATGGTATGACCGAGTACGCATCTGCGGAGTTCCCCTCAAGCTAACTATGCGCCATGGGAATCACATGCTTAGTGCTAGCCTAAACATGCCCTGGGTGTGCTTGAGCAGACCCAATGACCCGAAAGGCCGGAAAGTTTAATGCTGAATACTTTGCACTTGGGCATTTCTTTTCTCTCCTTTCAATAATCGCTCAGTATAAATAATATTAAAATGTGAATATTGTGTTCTTGGGTTGCTAGCAGGTGAGTAGTTAGAACAATCCAACGTTCCACAGGACCACTTTTTCTCCAACTTCAGGGACTATTGAACTATTCAATAAAATAATATGCTGGTAATAGTTACTCAAGTTGGGCAGAGTCAACAGATCAGGAAGCATCGTTGTATTGAACCGTCCTTCCCAGGGCCAATTGGTGCTGAGAAGGACTGAACAAAACAGTGATGCTGCTTGACTGGTCAACTCTGCTCAACTTGAGTAACTATATATTTATAATAATATTTATTCGACGCTATAAAGTAATACAGATGTATATATTGGCTGAGTCAAGTTTGATACATGATCTTCAAAATTATGTATTAAAAACATTAGAAAAAGTTATATATATTCAAATAAATGACATAAATTATTCAAACTAAACTAAACTAGCTCATTGATTTATTTGAAACATCAGTGTTCCCTGAAGGTCGAGGAAGCGTGGTTCTCTTGGTGTGTTCTAAACTACTCACCTGGGTAGGAACCAGAGACCAAAATTTAGACTATAAACCAGGATTTCCTAGAATCATATTTAATAATAAAATATATTTAATTCTTTACAGTACTAATTTCTGCATCCTACAGACCTGAGCAAAACGAAGCAGCATAAAGTCAGAATTGAAATATGTGTCTAGATCTGTGATGTCATTGTGTGATGTTCCTTGCTCCTACTGGATTCAGGCATGTGAAACTGCAGTTTATCTAATGAATTACACTGGTAAAACTTTAGTTAAAGGGAAATTGCAATATGAGCTTTGAACTAATAGGACAGTTAAGAACTGGATGACTTACGTGTTTTTGGTATAGAGTGTTAGGCCTATGTATATATTCCTTAACAATTAACAGTGTTATGTATACAGGGTGTCCACCAAGTAATGCTGAAGAAATTCCCGGCTTATTCCCTGATTTTCGTTGATCATTTCAGAAATTCCCGACCAAAATATGAAGCACTTTCTAATAACTGTGTAAGAAAAATTATAGGATTATAGGCCTACATACTTTAAATAAGAAAAACTTTTAGTAACAAAAGTAATTGCAAACAATAATTACTTACAGTCTTACTAATAATCCAGTTGTAACATTTATACCAGGAATATACACAGCTGAGGAGCAGAACTGTACTAATAATCGTTGCATAAGGCTGAATGTGTGCAACCTTTACACAACCTGGCACCCTTGTATAAACTTGACGTAAATAATCAAGATGGCCGATATCCGTAACAGTTGGTCGTTTCGTAGATGTCTGAGATTGAATTTTGAGGCTACGCATATTCTGAGCTGCTTTTGCGGAATTATAAACATTGTTCCTTGTTTGCGGGACATATTTCCATACTTGTACCCATGATTACAGCTTTCTGAAAACAATATAATGAAATACTGAAACTCTGCAGACGATCCATCGTTGTTTGCCGCTGCACCGATAGATGGCGTTCAGCAGTCCCTTCATAGCCAGGAGCTAGTAACGTCACAAATAGAGTGACGTATTTGATGACGTTGGACGTACAAACCCGATGTAAACTCGGCAGTTACACACCCGTTATTGGTAATGCGGCTTATGCAGAACTTACACGGTGAACAACCAAACAACCGTTCAACGCAGATATAAGCAGCTTTTATTAGTAAGGCTGTTAGGCTATAACAGATACAAAAATTAGGAACAATAAAATCAATTAAATATACTATCATATAGGCCTATTATTGTCTAGAAGTATTTTTATCACAATTTGCAATTTTTCGAATTTTCCCGGATATTTTAACAAATGCATTGACTTTTCCCGGATTTTCCCGACCATACGAAATTCCCGGTCTTTTCCCGGATTTCCGGATTTTCCCGACCAGTGGACACCCCGTAAGAGCTAAAACGTTTATCTGAAACATGTTTTCGTAAAAATTATTTGAAGGATAGTTATAGTGTTGCCTGGTGAACAATAAAGCTTTGAATCAACTGAATATGTCCTCTTTGCAATACGGCCTCTTATTTGAATCAGAATATGAAATGAGAAATATTTGGGTGTTTTACCCATGCTTAGAATAAATAAAATTACGTGAGAGCAATCATCAGATTTGGATTTGGTTGTATATCCTTCAAGGATGAGATGTGATATTATGGTAACGACATTCTCTTCATTTTTACAACCATGTAAATTGGTTGAAAAAATGAAGAGAATGTCACAAGTAGGGCAAGGCATTTGATGATTTTGCACCTTTTTTACAAGAAGGTTGAAAGATTGCTCGAATATAAACAAATGTGTATATTAAACTAATGGATTAAATAAGGGGAATTTGTTTTTGCAGTTTTTTAAAATATATTTCGTAATTTTCAAGAGATAAGCCACTTTTTGGGTATTTAGATCATTGTCGGAATTTTTATAGTTAAAAAAATAAAGTGTTACATTACACTGTATTTGAAATTTTTCAAGCTTATTTCTGTTTTTAATGCTTGTCCATTATAAGTTTATAAGCAAATAACGTCCGCAAGAAATAAAGCAGACTTTCAGTATAACTGGTATATCAGTAGGACGTTCACTGTGTCATTCATCTGTATATAAAAGTTGAGCAAGGAATTTGCTATGGACAATTTAGTCCATGTGCCAGACCCATCGGTCATTATAATTTGGGGGGACTGAATGAAACTTATACCACACGTTCCTGGGGTCATGTGGAGCAAAAAAGTCGGGGGGGGGGGCCATCATGAGGAGGTAGTTTTCAAACATGGCGGCCATTCAAAATGGCGGACGACTGTGAATTTTTAAATTCAAATATCTCGGGACTGGGTTCATCAATCTGGAATTTTGTTTTTTCAAAATGTAGGTTATTCTTCTGGCTACATGTTTGTTCAACATGTATGTGGCCAAAAAACCAATATTTATTGGTCAAAATTCTAAAAATCGGAAATATAGATTTTTTGACATTTACGTTTTGCGGTTCATTACTCTAACCGTTGGGTATATCGAAAAAGTGTCTGAAACAAAAGTTGTAGAGATACATCTCACCTTTAAAACGCAAAAATGAAATCCAAGATCGGATCAATAGAATCCGAGATATCCAGATTCAAAGCGGGCGGAGTGGGGTTGAGCATGTTGACCGAGTGCTCGGTGCAGCCTAGTGAGAGGCGAGACTTAGCGTAAAATCCTGCGTTTTATTTATTTTCAGCCTCAGTAATTGCTTTATTACTAGATAAATTTACATTATCTACTAATGTGCACTATTTTTAACATGATTATTAAGCACTTTCTCATAAATACAATTAACAACTATATTGTTTATCTGGGAAAGGGACGTCAATAATTACCAACTCATATAATATAGGCTACTGTCAAGGCTTTTATATCCGATTTTTAAGATGAAATCGTTAAAGGAACTTCAAATAGTCGAAATAATTAAAAGAGGAAAAAAGTATTACAGTTTAGGTATGTATCGGAGACTTTTAACAATACTTTCAGAAATGAACACAGGATGTAAGCAACTAAGAAATAAAAATTCCCATAAAATGCCTTATACAATATTATTAACAATGTTGAATTAAGTCTTCTTCACTAGAATCACTGAAGTCAGGTATTATAATTATTGCTCTCGTCCTCAACTGCCGTTGCTTCGGCAAACCCCTTGCACCAACAGCTCTCGATGATTCAGATTTGAGTTGCTAAGCACGAGTAACTTTCTGGTGCACAGTTGATCAAAATTCCGGCCTGGTAGTTGGCACGTTTATTGTGTTTTCTCAAGGTGTCTTTACAAAGAGACATTTGGAAGCTCTCAATCTGGCCCTCTGAACATCTGGTAGCGCAGCTCATTTCACCTTGCGTTTGAGGGCATACGACTGGAAGACAAATTCTTCTTTGCTGTCATCAACATCATTATACATCATCCAATCTTTGCCTAACTTCCTGAATGCTTCAATAAATCTTTGTTCCTTTTTGCACAAAAGCTTTAACTTTCCCCTGGCCAGCTAAAGCACTGATTGTGTCGCAGCCAGACCAGCAGTAATACCCAATAAGAGCTGTAAAAAGCTGTTCACCTAAGGCAGATACTATCTGGGAAACTTGCATATCTGTTAAAACTGTTTTGTTTGTTTCCCGATTCAGAAGTTTTTGCTTTTTATGGTTTTGCAAAAACCTACAGCCAAAACTAATACATCTGTATTGATTGAAAAGCAAAGAACTGATTCAGATGATGTAGCGGCGTTCCTTGCATGCAGCATCATTCTGGAATCAGCTTATTCTTGAGTGCAGAACAGCTCAGGAACATTTTTTCTCCTAATATAAATGATCATGAAGCAGATCTCACCAACTGCTATGAAGATTTCTAGGTTTCCAATTATGTTTTCAAATTTCTCCTCTTACAAACGGCAAAAAAATAATTTTATCATATTTTTGCCGTAACTGTTCCTTAGAAGCGTCCTCTAACAAACCACTCTGTGCCCACCCTTGATTTCACTAAATTTGATACCTTCAGCTGTTCCGCTTTTTTCCCGCTCCAAAGATTTGATCGAAACCTCTGATCGAAACCCTCCGACCTATATTAAAAACCTGCTTGAGAAAATTCGTTGAGAATTCGTAAAACTTTTTTGTTATCCTTTGACGGACTGAAGCACGGCTATTGAATCAATGATGCAGGCCAAATCTTTTTCCGGCAGACTGGCAGGGGTGGTGTATACTTCCAAAAAATTAGATAATATTGATTTGTAGGTTTTCTTCAAAGGCCCATTAACATTCGCCGGTGCCAGAGGATATCTGAATCCTTCCATCATGTCAAGTTGTTGGTTTTCTGCAATAAAGGTCATTTTGCTGAATAAATTTCGATTGCACTGGAGGATTACTTCTTTGTTTCCAACCTTGGTTTTTTTGCTCTTCTTTAGTCTGCTAATCTTAAGACCCACTTTCTTAATATGTTTATGAAACCCTTCTCGTTTAGCTAGCCGAAACGTGAACTCTTAATAAGCTATTTTCCCCTTGTTTTCTGAATCAATGTGATCAGAAGAACATATATTCCAGTAGGCAAATGTACAATATCTTAAGGGTTGGGATCGAAGGGGTTCGTCCACTCGGCTAGAAGGTCAGTGAGAGTTGTCACGTCTTTCTCATCTCTAAGTGTCCTTGGGCTTTGGAGGTCAGGGTGTCACTAATCTGTTTCTCTGGATGATAGAATGCTGAGGAGGTTCTTTAGCTCTGTACTCAGCATTAACATATTACCGTACTACAGCCTACTTTTTCAGACTGAAATCCTTAGTACCTTCAGGAGTTTGGGTGTCTTTGTTTACAGTCTCTTTGATGGCTTGGTCCACTGGAATTCTAGAAAATGGGTTGTTGCTTCTTATTTGTACTGAAAACCTCCTTCTACATAATATTGGTGAACATATGGGCTCTCCTTCTAGTTTAGATAATTCAAGAAAGTGTTATGATAGATAATGTGAGTAGTTCACTCTATCCAGCTCAAAAATTCAAGGCACAATTTTTTCAACAGCAGCTCCACGGAAAGTAGCTCCACTAGGGCGATATATTTCATCCGAAAGGACAGCATTTCTTCATTACTTGTAAGAAGATGTATCAAGTAGAGTGGCTTGAACATGTTCATCTTGAAGTACAGAGTTAAGGGATGTATAGTTCATAATTAGTGATGTTCATTTCCCAGGTAAATTGTATAATTGTTAATTGTATTTATTACTCAAATCCGATGCACCGAGAGCTGTGGGTGCAAGGGGTGTACCAAAGCAACAGCAGATGAGGAAGAGTGCAATTATAATAACTGATTACAGTGATTCTTGTGAAGAAGACTTATTTCAAGATTGTTCATAATATTATAGGCTATAGGCATTTTATAGGAATTTTTATTTCTTAGTTGCTTACGTCCTGTGTTCATTTCTGAAAGTATTGTTAAAAGTCTCTGATACATACCTAAATTGTAATACTTTTTTCCTTTTTTTTAATTATTTGGACTATTTGAAGTTCCTTTAACGATTTCATCTTAAAAATCGAAGATAAAAGCCTTGACAGTATATTATATGAGTTGGTAACTGTTGATGTCCATTTCCCAGATAAATGATATAATTGTTAATTGTATTTATGAGTAAGTGTTTAATAATCATGTTAAAAATAGTGCACATTAGTAGGTAATGTAAATTTATCTAGTAATAAAGCAATTACTGAGGTTAAAAATAAATAAAGTGCAGGATTTTACGCTAAGTCTCGCCTCTCGCTAGGCTGCACCGAGTGCTCGGTCAACACGCTCAACCCCGCTCTGCCCGATTTGAATCTGGATATCTCGGATTCTATTGATCCGATCTTGGATTTCATTTTTGCGTTTTAAAGGTGAGATGTGTCTCTACAACTTTTGTTTCAGACACTTTTTTGATATACCCAACGGTTAGAGTAATAAACCGCGAAACGTAAATGTCAAAAAATCTATTTTTCCGATTTTTAGAGTTTTGACCAATAAATACTGGTTTTTTGGCCACAGACATGTGGAACAAACATGTAGCCAGAAGAATAACCTACATTTTGAAAAAACAAAATTCAAGTTTGATGAACCCAATCCCGAGATATTTGAATTTAAAGATTCACAAGCGTCCGCCATTTTGAATGGCCGCCATTTTTGAAAGCTACCTCCTCATGATGGCCCCCCCCCCGACTTTTTTGCTCCACATGACCCCAGGAACGTGTGGTATAAGTTTCATTCAGTCCCCGCAAATTGTAATGACATGGTCGATTTTGGGGGTCTGGCACATGGACTAATTTTATGGGCATGTCCCAGTAGTAATTTATTCATTTACTTCGTTAGTAATAAAATAAGAGTGTTCTATACTGTCAATTTAAATGTAACACACTGTCATTCATTAAATTGCTCTCTAAAATGAACTCGTCACTTCTCAAAAAACTAATTATAAGAATAATCGATCATTTATAGCTCAGTTATTAAAAAGTGTGTAATTTTTTCTTACTATTTTTGGGGCATAAAGGCGTTTCATATTTTGCATTTTTTCACTATTTTATGCTCATCAAATGCCTTGTCCTAGTCAGAAGTGATATAAATTATACTGAGGCAAACATTTTTACTGACTTTTTAAATAAATAACCCTTCAAAACTTTTCTGTGCTATTGACTTTTTATGTAAATACAACCTATTTTAAATATACGTCCTTCAGCACTGAACATATAATTATGTACAGTATAATTATATATATATATATATATGTACATGTATATATGTGTGTGTGTATATATATATATATATATATGTACATGTATATATGTGTGTATATATATATATATATATATATATATATAAATATATGTTTTTACCCAAAAAATAGAAAAAATAATATACACTCCCCACTGCAAACAAGAAAGTCTGAGAAATATAGTACGTAGGCTTAGTCTATAGGTAAAGATAAATTACATCGAAAATACAAGTACACATGGATCTCTAACCCGATCTTCTACGATTTTCATAAAGCAGCTAAAGACTAGTATCTAAAATATTATGCAAAAAAGTATAGTCTTTATTGAGCGTAGAAAGGTATAAATATTTTTACAAGTAAACTGCGTTTATTTTTATTTTGTTATTGCTGGCTCATATGATTGGCTGTGATTCAGATGATAGCTCTTAGCTGAAGCGAAAGAAGTGCACTTACATGTGATAAAACGGAATTGCGGTCTGTCTCTACATCAGTCGTCAAGCAGTAATAGTACACTGCGATAAGAAGTCTGAAAGTGCTCTACAATAACAACGAGGGAAAGTTGGAAAAAACACGAGGGGCTTGCGTAGAGTTTTTAATACCTGAGGCACTGTTATGCACTTATAGCCCGTGTATTCCATAGACTACAATTTTTTCAACAATAGTGAATAATAAAAATATTACTTATGTGAAATGTAATTAATCGCTAACATATATGCAAGATGGCGGTCAAGTTGCAAAAGGAATTAACCTTAAAAGTAGTAACAATTTTAATCTAGCTGACGATCGATAAGTCGATTATTTTAGCGCAGGTCGCATCTTACTTAGCCGCTGGATGAATTCAATGGTAAGTCAAAATTGATAAATAAAATAGTAAAGGCACTGTAAAGATTGAGATGGTAAAGATTCAACTAACATATATATGATTAAATTATATGTCTGCAATAATACATATACAAAAAATTAGAGGCTCTGATGTAATCACACACATGGGCTGCAAAGAAGGGGACATACGCAGTAGGTTCGGTTACCGACACTGGGTGCAGGAAATTCGAGTTTCCACCATGAAAGCATGAACAGGAAATGGAAGGCGAAAAAAATGTTATTCAAGTATCGGGGGTTGTAGTGCAAATTCTCCTATTGTATTTGTGAAGAAAAATGTACATTTCCACCAGCTTTTGGCGTCGGAAGAAAACCTGAATTTTTCAGTAGCATTATGACTGTAACGAAAACTATTAAATGAGTAAAAATGGGCGTTGTGATGAAAGGAAATCATTATTATTTAACAATTATTACAATAACCATGGTTATTATTAACCATTCACAAAGTAACATGTAATGTTTCAGAAATTCACAAATTATAAAGGACCATAAAATAACTGTTCCTGTTCATAACACAAACTTAAATGGCAGGGCCTACCATAGGCTATTAAAAACAAGAAAGGAAAATAGATTCGGTGTTGGCCTTTGGCAGTCAGGACTTGAAATTCTAAAGGGTGATTGCTACGTTGAACTTGAGTCAGGAAGATAAAATACTATTAAATTCAAAATGTTATTCAATAGGCCTATTATAGAATCTTTCCCACACTTCAAACTGGCCTCATATTGCTCAATACGATTTCCGACCAATGCACATCAGATTGAGGTGATGCGCAAACTGAACTTTCCCTACAATAGTCGAATTACCGTCACTATTTCTTCATTTACAGAGTTTGTTATCGTGAACAATGATGTATTACATAGACCAAAGGTAGCTTGGCATAAGTGGTTTTACGAGTAGGCCTACTTTTGAAATTACCGATTGACGTCCGAGTTGCGAAAAACGAATAATACTGGCAATGTGTTTCACGTACGAGTTGGCCAATCATGCGAGTTTCTGCGTGGTGGCGTCCGCTCCTATAACTCCCGAGCGATCGGATGAAATATATACTCAAATAAAGCCGCTAACGGTGTAACGATTCAGATTCTCACGATTACAGTTAAAATTACAATGAAAATAACCACGTAGCTCATCACAATAGATGTTGTAAATGTCCTCCTCTTGCATCCACACAACAACAGCATCTCCTAAGAAAATTTTCTTTCATGCGCATAAGTTCAGCTTCCGAGATAGAGTAAATTTCTCTTGTGATATTGTTTTGAAAATAAAGTGTATAGGTCAAACCCCCTTACATTAGAAGAACATAGTCTCTATAGAATAGTCTCCATAAGAACACCACATGCATCTACGAACTCGATGAGTGCAACTCAACCAGTGAGACCGCGAAGAGAGAAGTATTGTGGCAAAGTAACTGGTTTCGTTAGCCTCTGAGACTTGGGCCTTGGTGCCACAACTTTATGTCTGTCAGAATACAGAACTCGGAAGGACAAAAATTCAAATTTTATCATAGGTAATCCCACGAGAGTTGACGAATTTATCTGATGCAACTCGTCAACTCGAGTTGGATTTATTAAGACTATTCAATGAATAAAAATCCACCAGATTATACAAATAATAATAACTTTCGTGCTTTGTTCTACAAAAACAAAACTAACAGCTGCGAGATCACGGCATAATATGAATCAACCGTCCATGAATCGATTCGAGCTGTTTTGGTGTAATCAGTGCTACCACCAGAGCATATAAGACATAGTTAACTTCATTCAATTAAGCTAAAAGCAGAACAGAATAAACGCACACGAACTGGCTTGCACAGAATCGAAATTGTGTTCTTAATCAATGTACATTTCTATTATTTCAATTTCCAAACAAATTATGTTGTATGAAATAATCTGTTTTCGTGCCGCTTAGTGGCACCATCTGACTATTAATCACTGCACACTGATACTTGCGTCTCCAGTAACGACCAGACCATTTTACCCGATAAAATGCCATCCTCGCGATTCCTACAAGAATATTGTAAGATAAACGGCCGTGATTGGTCTATATCTGAGGAATTGCTAAACGTTATTGGTCAATATCAAACACGCGGCGTATGAGTTGAATAGTCAAAATAATAATTTTATTTGTTGGAAAAATCTTTATAATAAAAGGAAGTGTTTGACTGTCTGTCTGTGCGCGATGCCCAGCGAAATCTACTGCACGTAGAGATCTGAAATTTTAAACACAGATGGACTGAAGGGTGGCCGAATGCACCCCGAAGCCGGATTTTTAATTTTTGCTCTCGTTCGCGAGTTATGAGTGAAACACTGGCAGAAAACGTGAATTTTTTACGCTATCGAAGCATCAGTTTTCAGTAATACATTTCAGTTGTCAAATCAATTGCAGGTGGCATTGCCTTTTTGTCAATAACTTTAAAATAAAAGCATCGCGATTTTTTCAACATATCACATGGAATTATCAATCCCTTCCCTTCTGTGAGCTCACCCTGGTCGATTCGTTTGTTTATAATGTCAAGGAACACCTTACATATTTAACATATATAGACGGAAGAGGGATAATGAATGTAGGCCTAAATGGGCAAAACATTGATCGATTTGGACGGAACTCACTATGCAGGGGTCTTCTGGGCCAGGCTATTCGAATCTGAGGTCGTTTTCCCCAAACGGCGCTTTCTAATCGTGGAATGCATTCCAAAGCCGAATTGTTAGCTGCTTGATTATAATTCATTAATCGTTTAGTTTATGAATGATTCGCGTGTGTTAATAAATATATTTGAATTAGGTTGCTCTTAATTTTTAATCTCAAATTAATTATCGTGGGCGATGTCGCGGACACCTGCTACTAAGAAATAAAAATAAAGTCATTTTGAGGTTTAATTTTCGGAAACGCCGGGCTGACCACCCGAAAAACTTTCAGCACTTTAAGCCAGTTCGTTTAATTACTTCGCCTGGAACAGTGTGGCATTATTCTCTTGGTGAAATTCTAATAGGAATATGCAGGGAAGAAGAATATTTTTCAAGTACACAGATATACAGAAGACACATGTTCAATTACCAATCAGTAATTTCGTAAAATTACAAGAGGGAAGGCCATTGTTAAATGGAAATAATTGTAATAAAACCTGTATAAAACGCATCAGACAACCAGTTATTTGCTTCACGATTTAAATATAAAACTGCTGAATGTATTGTATATTTTTTGTGATGACTCTTGTGAAGTGATGTTCGTGATGGTTAGTTAACTCCTCTATTCAGCCAAGACCAATAATGGCGAAAGCATTTAGCTTTCCCGGCTAGTCCGCCTCTGCTTCATAGCGTTTCTCAAAGGCATACAAAAAGAAATACGCGCTTCTTTGCATACTAAACGATGTGTTTTATAAATATCTCACAAACGTGCTAAAACCTGCTGTAGCAACACTACAGTGCTCCTCCGCTTGTAATAGGCACTAAAAATAGAAGAGAAACGTTTCACTTAAGCAAATTACCCTTGACATGCCCCCAAGGTCTCTAATTCATAATGAAATGTGTTTTTTTTTTTTGTCGTACAAGAGTGCAATGAAAATTATTTCATGGGAAATTCCGAGTTTCACGTAACCAGACAAGAAATAACACTTGTCAGTACTGTTTGATCTAAAGCCAGGTACAGTATTCTCTTCTCAACGGAGACTTGCTGGTTAACTAATCAAGTGCTTATTGTTCTGTATCCTACATAATGTAACTTATGCTTAGGAACCGTATTATTTTGTTAAATAAATTGGCTGATTTCGGTTTAAGTTACTTCTGCACTATTCCGTGGGTATTTCGCGCTTGCTGCAGCAATCACAACTTCGTTAAGCGCATGTACCTTAGCTACCGCGATGTGACTCCCTTGAAGACTGGCGTACGAATGAAACATAATAATATTTCGATAGTGGACTCATCCAGACTACTGCACATCGTTTTGAGCAGGTTCATGTAGAAAACACGTTACTGTACATGCAGTGACACGACTTCCGAAAGAAAGAACATACTTCCACCACTAGTATGTGTTCCACCAACATTTAGCCTAAACACAATGTCTTTTTGTTAGAGTTCACGAGTGATACCACACTTAATATTCTTCCGACAAATCAAATATATGTACAGACATAATAGGACTATTGCATAAAGAGAACAGAACATTATATATCTCCTGTTTTATTTCACCCAAGTATTGTACCCAAAGAGCTCTTTCAGACTATCCACACCATACCACTAGGCAGATATTTTGGTTTCCATAATGTTTTTGAGAAAGTGGCTGGCCCACTCAGATTGTCCATAAATCTGAATCTACACTCCACTCCACAGACATTTTGGTACTTATAATGCTTCCTTACGAGAAAGTGGCTGACCCATTTAGACTCAAATTTATGGACGGCCTGATTGGTCCAGCCACTTTCTCATAAAGCGCTATGGAAACCAAAATATATGTAAAGTGGTATGGCGTGGATAGTCTGAAAAGCCCAAGAGGTTATTCGCTTGAGTCAATTTAACATTTCTGACACTTAAAGACAGGTGCCAATCCAGTATACACTTCTGCTTTATCTTTTTGGAAAAATTAAACATTAAGTACCCGAAAACATCGTCTGTAACAAACGATATTATCACTATGATATTAAGTAACAAAATTACTGGCTTATTCCTAGGATTTTTATGGTTAAAAGTATTGTATTTCTTAAAATATGTAGACATCTTTCAGTAACGATCTTCAAATATTTATTTAATTTGGATTTCAAGGTAACTCCGTGAACAAAGGATAACACAAACAATCTGTAGTAACTATTTATATCCGGTAAATAAAGTATCTTTTTCATAATAAATTAAAATAAAAATAACCAGCACTTTCAGGCTCATCACTCACTGATGTTTTGTGTCGACAAAGGGGATTGATTTGTTAATTAGATTAATTATATTATATTTGTTGATTTAATTAAAAAGAGTAAGGATTTAAAAAGAAAATAATAAGAAAGTTTGCAACAACAGACTTTAAAAAAGATGCTCACCTCGAAGACGCCCAAACAACGGCCCAATTTCCCGCAGACTCCAGCTTCTTCGCGAACTTCTCTGATTGCTGTGGCGCTGGGTTCCTCTTCCGGTTCGATCCCACCTCCAGGCACGATCCAGTGGTCAGGGTTTCGTGAAGAGTTCACCAAGAGGACCTGCACAGGAAAACACACTTTAAGTCCAAGTTTAATTTAGCAGGATCTCAACGAGACTTACAGAACTAAAATGACAAACAGCGAACATTTTAATACAGCGTATTTCTCTGTCGTCATTACCAACTCTAAGCGGCTTTCTAACAATTTCAATTACACGCTAAATAAGAACTCAAATTGATGGAACCAACTGTTTAAAATTAAGTTATTTTTAAGGTTTTCATTCATTTTAAGATTTTGTTAAGGTTTTAAGTTATTACCCTTAATATTTTACCTACATGTCCATGGGTGGCAATAAGAGTTCAGCAAAGCCTATCATCCGAAAATAAAATCAAATACAATGCACCATTCATACGCAAAGGGCCTGCACAGGCAGACATACATCATTCCAAAAACAGTTTTTCGGGTTCTAAGCATCGTGAAACATAAAACTATTCAATGCAATGTTCAACAGAAACAATACTCTGTGGCTTCAAGAATATATATACAAACATGTATGTATAAATATAGACACACACACATATACATCGTGAAACATGTTTTCTTGGTGTTATCTCGATCTTGATTTTGATACGAGCACCACTATACTTTTCCTTTATCGGTACTACATTACTTACACATGATAGAAATTAAAACCTAATACATCATTCAGTACATAGGAAGACAGGAAGAAATACTACTGTTTAGTCCGTTATCATGTAAGTTATATTCTCTTTGTGGTAGTTTTACGATAATGGCATTCCATATATTTGCATAACGTAGGAAATTAATTTTTTTTAAGTAGTAATTTCTTTATCCTAGTCCCGCAAGCGAACCAAGAATTGCATTCAGATATGCAAACTACTTCATAGATAATCTATCCAGAACACGGTAGAGGACCAGCAAATTATGAATTATTGACGAAAAGGGAGTATGTCTTGAATTCAAGCAGCCTTCGAAACGAAATCCTTTGCGACAAAGCTAAGCCACAACTTGAATTCCACGTCGCTACGCCTACATCCCATGAAGCGACGAGGACGACCGCCCGTCGCTGCATCATTTCCTATTTAACATAATGACACTGAGCTTGAAGTTAAACCCGGAGTATCTATATGGGCTGCAGACTAGACTCGCGCATGCAGTTAGCCTCTTCTGGACAAGTGCGCAATGCCTATGAGCAAATGTGGGATCACCCACTTCGGTGGTGACATAATGCTACCGGTATCGTACCTATTAAGTCAATAGGCCTATAGTATCGCTAGCAGTGCTCAATCTCACAGTGACAAATAAGGAACTCGACAAACTAATCGGCCCACATGAAATTATTTGGTGTTATACCGTCAGGCTGAAGTAAACCTAAATTGTGGGATAGTCACCATGGATCCCTTTTCTTAATTTATTCACTTACTCACTCGTTATAGAATAGCGACTCCCATGGACACCAATGGTAGTCTCAGCCGGAGATGCTACGTCTTAAGTAACTATTCAATATTGACTATTGCAGCTAACTGCATACTGCTCAAAATCATCCTACCTTGGGAATATCCAAGAAGGTTCCGACCGAACATCGTACTATTAAAAAATTGGGTAAATTGCTAAAACAATGAAGAACGATATACGATGAGTCCTTCTCGGTGCTGACTATTAGCAAGAATGGTTCCGCGGGTTATAAGCTGAGTCAAGCTATGCAGTGAACTTTGTTTCCCGAGGTTGGCCGCAGGAATGCCACGACATTCTATCGTGGAGAATCTGATAAGGCCCTTGCACACGAGGACAACAGTGATTGCCCAAGTGGCCGCCAATGAACTTGCCGGTCAGTAGACTTACACACGGGACCAGTACTGGCTTCCACTAAACTCTCCTAGTGGACACTCAGACAAAAATGAAGGAACAAAAGAATGCCCGAACTACTGTAGGGGAAAGTTTGGCTTCTTCGATTTAGCAAGTGTAAGCTTCCGCCCTCTACCCACAGAAAATAGAAATGGCAGTGGCCGGTACTGTCAGCTGGCCGGTACTGTACAATACAGATTTACACTACAACACAGGTGTGGTATCGATTATTACCGAATACCAAATGATCTTGAAACCTCGAGAGCAACAAATCAAACTGCGTAATAAACAGCCTGTATCATTTAAAATAAAATCTAACCTTTTCGTTTTAATCTTATTATTATTATTATTGACCCATTTCATCTCAGATCATACAGGGGGTGTCACATCAACATCATGGATTTTGCTGAAAAAAATATATGTTAAAGGACCACATGACCTATGTTCAGAAATGAAATATTTTCCTTCTCACTTGATTTGTAACAATGTTACAGGCACACAAAGAATCGGGATTTTTGGTAAAAAGTTGTACGCAAGGAAAATATTGCAATTTTCAAAGCGCTATAAATCAGAAACCAAAAATTATGGAGACTTGAGGTTTTTTTTATTTGAAAGCCTGTTCATAGTAGTTTCAAATCATGATATAGGAAGACATTTTTGAAATTCTCTTTAACTCTAAAATTCAACATGAAAATACAAAAAATTGAATTTTTTTCCAAAGTTCATATATTTTTTTTGAAAATGTGAACAGTCGTAAGTCGCGACTTTTATTGGGATAATATGGTATGGAAACTGGACTAATTATTAGCAATAACATTTCTGCCCCAGCTTCTCACATTAAGTAGATAAATCTTGGTAAAAAGTGAAAAAACACATTTTTGACTGTTTTTTAGAAACGATTTTCTCGAAAACACCCATCTCAAAAGTTTTGAAAATTACACAAAATATTCTTTGATGGTTGTTCTTATAGGTGGTACAATCACATTGGGAGATATTTGTGTGGAAAACCTGAGAGAATTTTTTCAAAACTACTCTACCTGTTCCATAATGTTGGACATTTAGTATATAATGCATTATTTTTCCAAAGTTCATGTATTTTTTTTGAAAATGTGAACAGTCGTAAGTCATGACTTTTGTTGGGATAATATGGTATGGAAACTGGACTAATTATTAGCAATAAAATTTCTGCCCTAGCTTCTCACATTAAGTAGATAAATCTTTGTAAAAAGTGAGAAAACACATTTTTGACTATTTTTTAGAAATGATTTTCTCGAAAACACCCATCTCAAAAGTTTTTAAAATTACACAAAATATTCTTTGATGGTTGTTCTTATAGGTGGTACAATCACATTGGGGGATATTTGTGTGGAAAACCTGAGAGAATTTTTTCAAAACTACTCTACCTGTTCCATAATGTTGGACATTTAGTATATAATGTATTACATTGACAACACTGTTTTGCCAAATGTTTTCAATGTACACAGTTCTATTAAATGAAATTGTATTGAAAGATCACACCGTAGATGGTTGAGTCCATTTCCGGATTGGAAATCTTACCACTAGAGGTTTTTGAGTCCAAATTCAGCAAAGGGTATTGCTGGTTCTTTGTGAGAGTCCATCAGTTTCAGTTAATTATTAATATTGATCACTAGATTTAGACAAAACCACATAAGGTAAAATATATGTTAACATATACAAATGCTGAAATATCATTAGGCCTATATTTTTCACTTGACATTGCTGAGAAGAGTTCTTCTGTCATCTTCATATGTTCCGCATTAAACTTATGAAGCTGGGCTGACTGTCCATGTGGAAAAGAATGATCCAGCTAGAGAAGCACATGGGAAATTTATTTTTAAATACTTTCCTATTAAAACATTTCTTTGTTTATTTTTATTTATCGTGAGATTATTATATTTAGTGCAGTGTTTTTTCATGAATTGATTAATTAATTCAATATATTTTGATCAAGCTATTTTTTGGGTTGGCGAATATCTAATTATTTCAACCATCTGTTTTTAATCACACTTCTTCAAAATAGATAGCTTCATCCACGTTACATTCACCTTTTCCAAGAGCAAGGAGTTCTTTTTCAACTTATTAAAGGTTTCTAGCATTTCAAGATATTGCTAATTTCGGGCGAAAGGCCATTTTCTTCATTTTTATCATGGATTCAGTAAGTCAACGACCATGAAGATTGCATGTAACACAATATTAAGGACCTCAAGGACTTCTTTACAAAGATAATAAGTCTTCATCAATCCTCAGGGCATTCATACTAATGAAGGGGAAAATCCTTCATTTTGTGAGTAATTTCGTGAATCACATACCGAAGGTAAGTTTAACAGCATATTTGGACCGAGGATTTGTGAGATTCGCAGTCCCAAAGAGAATTTAATGTAATTGTGATTGATAATAAATGTAGACATTTATTATTTAGCAAGTGTAAATAACTTAATTCAATGCAAATCCTCCTTCTGAGCTTCAGATACTGTAAACATTCAAATGTTATCATTTCTACAAACATTAATACACAAATATTCTAGCTAGTGAGAAGTAACAATGTCATTAAGCTACATCTTTTTGCTACAATTATAGCTGGTCCTCTGATTGTATACAGTTCCAATACATTTACATGTGTATTCAATTAGCTTCATAAACATCAAGATTACGACGAACATTTCCTCAAAGCATGTTTATGTTATTCAAGTGACGTCACTCCGGAAATGGACTCAACCATCTATGGTGTGATCTTTCAATACAATTTCATTTAATAGAACTGTGTACATTGAAAACATTTGGCAAAACAGTGTTGTCAATGTAATACATTATATACTAAATGTCCAACATTATGGAACAGGTAGAGTAGTTTTGAAAAAATTCTCTCAGGTTTTCCACACAAATATCCCCCAATGTGATTGTACCACCTATAAGAACAACCATCAAAGAATATTTTGTGTAATTTTAAAAACTTTTGAGATGGGTGTTTTCGAGAAAATCATTTCTAAAAAATAGTCAAAAATGTGTTTTCTCACTTTTTACAAAGATTTATCTACTTAATGTGAGAAGCTAGGGCAGAAATTTTATTGCTAATAATTAGTCCAGTTTCCATACCATATTATCCCAACAAAAGTCATGACTTACGACTGTTCACATTTTCAAAAAAAATACATGAACTTTGGAAAAATAATGCATTATATACTAAATGTCCAACATTATGGAACAGGTAGAGTAGTTTTGAAAAAATTCTCTCAGGTTTTCCACACAAATATCTCCCAATGTGATTGTACCACCTATAAGAACAACCATCAAAGAATATTTTGTGTAATTTTCAAAACTTTTGAGATGGGTGTTTTCGAGAAAATCGTTTCTAAAAAACAGTCAAAAATGTGTTTTTTCACTTTTTACCAAGATTTATCTACTTAATGTGAGAAGCTGGGGCAGAAATGTTATTGCTAATAATTAGTCCAGTTTCCATACCATATTATCCCAATAAAAGTCGCGACTTACGACTGTTCACATTTTCAAAAAAAATATATGAACTTTGGAAAAAAATTCAATTTTTTGTATTTTCATGTTGAATTTTAGAGTTAAAGAGAATTTCAAAAATGTCTTCCTATATCATGATTTGAAACTACTATGAACAGGCTTTCAAATAAAAAAAACCTCAAGTCTCCATAATTTTTGGTTTCTGATTTATAGCGCTTTGAAAATTGCAATATTTTCCTTGCGTACAACTTTTTACCAAAAATCCCGATTCTTTGTGTGCCTGTAACATTGTTACAAATCAAGTGAGAAGGAAAATATTTCATTTCTGAACATAAGTCATGTGGTCCTTTAACATATATTTTTTTCAGCCGATTTTGAAATCCAAAGGTGACACATTTGGTACTAAGCTGTATGATTTGAGATGAAATGGGTATTATAAAATTCCGTAAAATTTCAAGAAAACAGCCAAGAATAAGATCTCTCATCTATCGCAGACGACAAGAACCAGCTGATGTCAACCGATGTTTTTTATTAATCGAAAACCTAAAAAACTTAAACATTTAATTATGTTCGAACAAAAACATTTGTATACAACTTGCCTGTCATGGTAATTAAGATAGTCGTATGAAAATTATACTCGTGCCTTAATAAATGATATTATAAATTCGTTGCACAATATACTGTAAAGACTTGTGCCACAGAAGGTTGGCATTTTTGCGAATTATCTGTTCACTACATGCGAATTTCTAGTAAATGAACTCACTTGCTATTTCATCCAAATCTAAACGCATAGCATTATCTCTGTGGGAACGTACCTAGGTATGATCGCTGTGGATCCATTGGCGTAAGACTCAAGTCTACTACGAGAGGAGAATAAATTATCGCTCAGCAATAGAGGTAGTTACTGGTATTGTAAGAAGAAGCCTCATGAACTTGACAAGTTCTAGTAGCATGTCACGAAGAAAAAGTCCAATTACAACTTCCTCCATCGTCACAGTATGGTTGCTCCGCAAGGCCGCCGCGATGTATTTGTTTTCGACCAAACCAGGTTGACCAACTATGCTCGTTGCAGTACGCAACAGGTGCAGTGATTTATACGAGTTAGTAACAGGTTACGTTAGGTTAGGAGCAGTGATATTACTGTTAAGTGACAGGTTCTGTTAGGTTAGGAACAGTGAAATTAGTGTTAGTGACATGTAGAGCTTGATTAGTGGTAGTTAGGTTAGGAAAAGTGATATTACTTCAGTAGGAGCATATAGAATTGCGCGCGTTTCATAGTGGTAGATACATTCTAGATTAGTGGCAGTTAGGTTAGGAACAGTGATATTATTTCAGTAGTAACATATCAAATTAAGCGCATCTCATTATGTGCTATATTTAATCTCCCGCGTTTTGTTATGTTGGTCACAGTTCCTCGCGAGGCGATGTCACACTAGCAACGTCCAATCACGCGCTTCTCCAATCTGTACAATAAATAAGGCGGAAATATCGCTAGTTTTCTCCACTTCGTACTATAAAAGAAAGTTTACTATTTAGGGAGGGCGGGTTGGACTAAATCACTCGTAAAGACATCTCTCCCGAGAATGATATGTGTTGAAATCCGTGTTTTTTAAAACTGTTTTATGAAGACTATTCCACTCATATGCAGCGTGTTTGATACTGACCAATAACGTTTAGAAATTCCTCGGATATAGACCAATCACAATCGTTTATATTATAAAATATGAGGATGCGATTTTTATCTGATAAAACGTCAGCTCGTTACTGGACACGTAAGGCATTAAGGTGATTAATAAGGTGATTAATGTGTTACATGCTGCCATTAAGCAATATGAAAACATTTTATACAACATAACTTATTTGGAAATTGAAATAGTATAAATGACCATTGATTAAAACACAATTTCGATTCGGCCCAAGCCAATTCGTGTGATTTTATAGCGTTTTTATGAAAGTAACTACCACGACGCCCTGCATCTTTTGATGCGCACTATTGGTAGCATTGGGGTTCGGATCAATTTATCGAATCGATTCATGGACTGTTCACTCATCTAGTATGCCGTGATCTTACAGCTGACAGAATATTGACAACAAAGTAAGAAACAAATTATTTACAAAATCTGTTGCAGTTTATTCGTGGAATAGTCTTAATAAATCCTACAAAAGATTACGAGATAATCAGATAAACTCATAATCTCTCGTGGGATTGCCTATGATAATCTCCAAAGCTTCTTTCCGAAGGAAATGAAAAGTCTGAAAATCTGTGCATTTCTTTGATCGTACAGTATTTAATATTATGTTCCTGTGCAAAAGTAGCCTCTCCTTGTTCAAGTCATCTACACAAAATGACAAAATTTCTTCCAATGTCAGAGCTCGTACCACAGACAATCTCTTTTTATGATTGGTTTGGATAATTGTGGAAACTGCAAAATAAGTAGGCTATATAAATATTATTGGAGGTTCCGAGCACCACCAATAATTATTTTGGGGATGATGAAAATGCAAAGCACCCTCGAAGTTACCTTTTGTAATATATCGTATCTATGTATGTACGTACGTATGTATGTATGTATGTATGTATGTATGTATGTATGTATGTATGTATGTATGTATGTATGTATGTATGTATGTATGTATGTATGTATGTATGTATGTATGTATGTATGTATGTATGTATGTATGTATGTATGTATGTATGTATACATGTATGCATGTATGTATGTATGTATGCACTTACGTAATAAAAGACCGTTCTTAATTTTTTATGCACGTTCGATATAGGTAAAACAAGTGCAACCTTAGTGATTGTTATTAGCAAGGCCGTATTTAAGGAGGGTCCGGACCTCCAAATATGCAATTTTCAAAGCACTACCCTGGGTAGTTAGAAAAAAAATCAATGTTTCGTGTCGCTCAGGAAGGGAAGATGTCAGAAATTTATAGTCAACAAGTTTAGGCCCGCCAGAAATTAATTTCGAAATGCGTATTATTTAGTTTGTGTGTTTACTCTGTGCTTAACCAGTTCCGTCTGCCAACATAGCTGCATAACCACATAATATGTAAATAATATAGGCCTACATCATCATAATGTCGCTTTCTATAAGGCAGAACTTACTACTATTACTATTTTAACTTATTTTCTAGGTTGATTTGACGTGACAATACTTTTAATTGTTGCCAAAACCAGTGGCGGCTCGTGAGGTTCCACAGGGGTGGGTCACATACAAATATAAGCCATAAATGTTAGGAGGAAAACAGAACTTACGCTTAAGCTAAAACTTACCTTTCTGTTTCATTTTTTTTGTATAACATTACTATTCTTCAAGACATTGCCAAGCGTCGCGGTTTAGTTAATGAGAATTTGAAAACACCTGGGTTATCAGAACTCTAGGTCTCATTATGCCCACGCAAGGCCAATTCAAATTCCATGCAAAAATTAATGGCATCAAGAATGCGTGACGAAATATATCTGTTTTTGTCAACAAGATCATTATGCTTACGGAAACATGTTTTATACTCATCATCAAGTTGCACCCTGATATCAGCCTTCCCTAACGCTCTTTGCACACTACACGATTTCGGTCGATAGGCAATTTTCTTTAGTCGACTGATAAAGAGAATGAGACCTTTCACATTGGACGGCAACGACACGGGCACGATTTGTAGTCGGGTTGCAGTCGTCCAGTGCCACTGCAGCCAGACGACTGTCGTGTCGTCTCTCTGCTCAGTGGCCTATGTAGTACACTTAGGCGTGTACACGACTCGAGTCGTGTACACTTTATTCTTGAGATAGCCCCACAAGAAAAAATCACAAACAGTGTGTGATGTCGCTCCATCCTGTTGAAACCAGGGTTCTTGAACGTGTGGAAAATTGTTCAATGCAGGTGTAACGAAAGATTGTAACATCTCCACGTAATGTTCCGCATTGGCAGTTACTGTGACCCCTGTTCACGACTTGACCAAGAACTCTGGATGAGTTAGAACAGAGAATTCTTGATGAAATTCACAGTATCCCAGCTGCGATGTTGAAGCGGTCAATGAGGAATCTCAACAGCAGGTTTCAAGAATGCATTCCTATAGGAGGACGCCATCTATAGGACGTAATTTTTTTAAATGATAAATTCGATTAATGTATCTTAAATGGCAAGTTTTTAAGGTTTCAATTACTACGAATAAAATGTTTTCTTCCATCACTCTTGGTTTTATTATTGGTTGTTAAAAAGTTCCCTTTTTTGTGTCACCTTGTATTATACCATTTACTCCTCCAAAATATATGGTTTTCAATGCCTTTCAGAATAGTGTATTTTACATATAGATAAATCAATGATAAATTCAAAGAATACTACTTGTAAAGTATCTTCTTTTGAAGCAAGGTGAATAGTGTCATGGCAGAAACTGAACTATAGTGTTTGTGCTAGAAATGGATTCGGTAATGATAGCCACTGTGATGTAATACTAGTTTCTTATAAGAAAGTAAAAGATAGGAATCGCAATAGATAGGCTAATATTGTTTATGACAATACCGGTAATAAACTAAATTATAATAACAATAATATTAGTACCGGTAACACAACCAAATACTTCTACAGTATATGCAGAAATAATATTTAATGTATCCCGCGGGCAAAGGGGTTTCAGGATTCTTCCACAACACAAAGACGAATGCCTGAATGAAACTTAAGTCCATTTGACTTGATATACAGAATGACCAAAGCTAATAGGGATTCCAAACACTGAATAAGAAAAAAGAAAGAAAAAAAGATCTGCCCTAGGAAGTAGAAGCACATTCTAGATAAACCGTGCGTAAGGAAAAATGTGAAAAAAAACATGATATAAATACCTTAATTAATTGAATATATTAATCGTATCACGTGCAACCTTGACATTATCGGAGACATGCGGTTTGAGAGGACTCTTCCATCACAACCCCACACAACTGCTGAGGTATAACTTCCAGCCGCAGGAAGATAGCTAATACATCCAACCGAATCAACAGGGAATGGGGTTTGCGTTTTAGAAAGCAATATATCTTCTTATTCAGTTACCATTCCTATACAATATCTGCAACACGAAAACGATCCTTAATGCAGGGAGAAAGGATTTACTGCTTTTTTTCAGCGGGATAGCATTACAAGAATTTAAAAAGTATAATGAGAAAGGCTCGGAAGTTAATGATCCATCAAAAGAAGAAATATGCTCTGAAATTTGTAAAATAGCCTATGGAACCAATTAAGATGCTCTATCATTTAAGTAATTTTAATATTTTACGTTCTCTTATTAGCTAAATTACATTAAAATACTTAAAAAAACAAGGTCAATGCAAGAAATTGTACTAAATTAAAAACACATTAAGTGAAACGTCGCATTAATATTACACAATCAGTTCCGAAAACATTAGGCAATGTACTGTTAATCATTGGTGCAGTCAGTTCTCAAATAAGCTGCGAACGTTTGAATTAACAGAGATGTGCATAATACTGTATTTAAAATCTGTCAGAAATATGCTGTTAAAAACGTGCCAATCAATAAAATATGCACAAATATTTTTATATCGAGGAAATACGATGCATTCAGTGGCGTACCAAGGCTACTTGGCGCCCAGGGCTAATTAGGTTCAAGGTTCAAGGTTCAATGAGTTTAATTTAAACACAGTTTGATGTTCACAATTATTTATTTTTAATAAGTAGTATGTTACTTTAACACATTATAAAGAGAAAAAATATTAATGAAATAAAACTGTAAGTATTAAGGTTAGTTTGTTTGAAAAAAAAAAAATAGATAAAATTGCTAAATTACATCGTAAACTTTTCCTGTGTGCTCGGCGCCCACGACCTATTTCGTATTGTCTATAAATAGTTTAAAACGAAACGTTTATTTCATTTCTAAATAACATTACTGCAGTATTTAATAAAGTAATAGGCCTAAAGAAAATTTGACCAATAAAACCTTATATTTTGCCTGAAAAATTACTTTTTCTTAAACTAAAAAATATGTTTTTCAATTTTGGCACCCCCTTCTTTACGGCGCCCGGTGCGGCCGCCCCGTTCGCACCCCCCTTGGTACGCCACTGGATGCATTATCGCAGATATAACAAAATATGCAATATTATGCAAAATTAAACTATCAATTTACTGTTATTTCTTTCATGTCTTCCGATTACTGTTTTCAACAGGTCATATTTGCACCTTCATTTAAACAAACATTCCCGAAAGCTGCGGAACCGGGTGGGTACCGACTGCGCGCGAAAGAGTCAATTATTTCCCAACTGCGCACAAGCTAGTGAATTGTAAACAGCCCAACTGCGCGCAAGCTATGCGCGAGAACTACTAAATTGTAAACAACCCAGCAGACAAGGAATTATCTCACGATTTCATTTCCTATTATTACAAGAAAAGGCACATATTTTAAGTGCATTTTTTAACTTCTTGACATATGCCCTGTTCTATACGGGTATGCCTAGATATTTTAACTACTTGACAAATGCCCTTCGGCATGTATGCATAGGTATTTTAACTTCTTGACAAATGCCCTTCGGCTTGAATATTATGGCACTGCATTTTTAACCATACCTATGAATGGCAAATAGGCCGGCATTCACAGAGAGTCCTAAGTCCCCAAAAAATGGGAAGGAATAATCGCCTCGCGCAGTTGACATATACCCAAAACTTACCGTCGCGCACAGTTGACCTATACGCAAAACGGACCTCCGCGCGCAGTCGGACACTTTAAAACAGTTAGAAATTTATCTTGCGCGCAGTCGGGGTCCTCCGACGAAACCTTCCTAATTTCAATTTAATAATACAGGTTACTTGTTCACCATTCTGTTCTGACATCAGGATAGTATACAAGTGACTAAACTGATATCGCCACCCGAGTCAATTGGCCACTTTAGTGGTGGTTTTCTGCAAAACTTTTCGCCTTCCGGAATACGTTTCCATGTCAATTGCCGTCGCAGCCTTGAAGAGCTCCATTTATGTACTCAAGAACCATGCCTAAAACTACAAGTTAAAACAAGTGGTGCAAACGATTTTGCGGTGGATAATTTATTTGTTTATTGCTTAAACACAATAACGCAATTGCGGACTGCTAATTTGAACAGAGTGGACGAAAGGCAATACTACATTATAGGGTTGAAATTAAAAGAATTGATAGGTATGGATTCTGAATATAACAACAATGAACAAGAATCTGTACATATAAACAATACATTAGCAAGGACAAACATAATAAGTGAGGTTATAATCAAGAAGTCCTATTAAATGAGGTGGCGAAAAATAACATTTTTGCGAGTTATATGAACGATGGCGAAGAAATAAGCCTACAGATCCTCGCAGAGCAGTGGTGACTATATCCTTTATTGCGTCTTTATTCAAACCAAACCTTTTCCACATAGAAACAAAATGCTCTGAAACTGTACCGCGAGCAACAACCGTGAATCCAACTAGGCCTGTACTTAAATCTCCTGAGTGCATCCTTGTATGGGATTGTCGGGATATATATATATATAATATTTAGTTATTTTATATCCTCTGCAGGCAATTTTTCAGTGCAGTTAACGTTATCAGCTCTATCGCAAACCAGATAGCGAAACGACGAAATGAAATACAATTTTGTTAATCTTGACCGGAAATTAACGAGAATGACAAAAAGATAATAATTTTCTTGCCGCTGAACTCATTATTTAAATATATTATATTATAATAAATCGCTCGCTTTTAATTGCTAATAACAGCAGGGTAACACTAAATGAGCCTCCCTTAGGGGTGTCTCACGAGATAAACTCGCTACCAGGAAAATGCCTCAAAGCTCCTTCGTTTCAAATTATTTCAGCTCAAAATATAGAGCGCCCAGAAATTAAGTGTCTATTTAACAGAAATGGAGTTTTCAGATGTAACGTGTATAGCCATTTATATGGTTGCAATAAAGGAATTACAGTATTATAGAGCTCTGGGCTTTTTTGGTTTTTCCTCCTGCCACTTGAGCGCGCTGCTCTCCACATTCAGGTATTGTGAACTTCCGGCTTCCTCATTCTTGTGTGTTTTCAGTATGAGTTTGGGACGGTTCTCCAATTTTACAGTGAAGGAGTTAAAAAGGATGTTATTCGAAGATGGTGCAACAAATATTTCAAAGTTAACGAAGCAAGAGTTGATTGCAAGGTGAGAAATCAAAGCTACCTGTCTTCTGAAACGTTTGCTAAAAGTTCTAATATGGTGCAGTATGCCTGCGGTCTCCAATATTTTTTTTCGATTTATTTTCATGTTTTTTTTTTTTTTAAAGTGAAACTTCTTTAGCCGCGGTAGGGGTAGATCCAGAGCTTGTGTCACGCTCAAAAATAGTCACGAAATTAGTGTCACATTCAAAATCGTCACGACATTAGTGAGGTGTGACGGAACGGACTGCACAGAAAACAATCAACTCATTGATTAGGAGTAATCAACTGCTATACGATTTAGAGGATCAAAATTTTTAAAAATCCAAAATTTAAAAAAATTCAAAGATCCAAAATTAAAAAATTAAAAAATCCAAAAATTAAAAAATAAAAAATCCAAAATTTAAAAAGTATAAAAATCGATAATCACAAATTTAAAAATCCAAAAAATAAAAATTTAAATATCCAAAATTTAAAAATCCAAAATTAAAAATTCCCAAACCCCAATATTAAAATGTCCAATAATGCAAAATTGAACAAATTAAAAATTAAAACAAGTTTCACTTCTGTCGCGTGGCGTTCCACGCATACTTCTTGTTTTACAAATGTGCATGAACTTTTTCGTATCATAGCTTTTTGAACACAATCTAATATACAACGCTGTTTGTTTTGGTTGCAGGTGCTCAGGCGAGAGAAAAATCCGGATAGGAACTTTGCCTTATTCGAAGTTGAGGTTTTAGAACCAGAAAGTACCCACGACTTTCCTTCGACAAATTTCTTGCCGATAAATTCATTCAAGAAAGAACTGCTTAAACTTTTCGACGAAGACTCCATAACCACTCGGTTCGAAAAGCGTAGGGCAGGCAGCAGTATGAAAGCTGGCCGGACTCTAGCAATTAGAAAATTCTTCAAGTCATTGAAGTGAACGTGTTGATGGACAAAAACAACGTTGAGTTTGCTATCTGCAAAGCACATAACCTAAAATTTTGTATGTGGTTTGTTTTTTATTCAATTACAATACAGATTGGCCATTTTATCGGTTACGGGAGAAATTTCGATTGACATCGACATTCTTAAATGTCAAAATAAATTGGCAACAAAAATTACACTGAAAAGATGAAATTCTAATTTAACATGCCTAAACGAGGTTAAGTTGGTCATAGGCTTATATATTTTTCTCAACATCTACTATATCAAAATTATCTTAATCACTCTAGAATACATGAAATGCTCACCATAACTGCTCACAGGAACGTTAAAATCATCTTCTGTGAAGTGACAGCTGCAAACACGAGAAAACTGGGAAGGTGTTTTTCCATGGCGTAATTTTACCATCCATTCTTAGAAAAAAGCCTTTTCTTTTGGAAAACTGTGAAAACTAAGTCCTCAATTTTTGTTTGCAACGGCCGAACAGCCGAAAACATAGCAGTTAATCGGCATAATTACTTCCAAAACAAGACACAAGCACAGAACTGTAGTGTAAACACGGGCCTCTGAGATAACCGGAAGTGGATAATACCTCATTCTCGGCGGCCATCTTAAAAGCGCAGAGCTCTATACAGCGGATCATTCCAGATATGTTGCATATGTTTACTGGATGATTTCTGCTGGAGTTCGTGCACTGACTTAAATAAACTAGTGTAGTGTATTGTGTAATACTAGGAGGTGCCCGTGGCTTCGCCCACGATAATTCTTTTAAAAATACAAAATTAAGAGTATAATAATTATTAAAGCATTATATTTATTAAAACTTGTACGCGAATCATTCATAAACTAAGCCATTAATAATTAATGAAACAGCTAAAATTCCGGCTTCGAAGCGCCCCCTGGGAAAACTATATCATATATTACCAGCACCAGGAAAAATTCAAAGCATATATCAGAATCGATTATGCAGTTCCAAACAACCTGTGAACACATCACTGCCTTCTAGACTGTAATACTCGTTATTGTTTCTCAACTGTTTATTGACATGAATATGGTGTGAATTTTATTTTATCAATTCAGTGTAATTTTCAGAAATTATATAATGTTTCAAGGGAAGGAATGGTTTGTTTGGATTATTATTATCAGCGATATTTCAAGAGATAAAACCATCAATATTTTACAGTTGTTGCCCCCGGCTTCGCCCGCCATTATTCATTGACTCCAGGATTTTTAAGAAAATTCCACTGGTAGATTATTAAAAATGTTTGTGGTTCAGAGCTATGAAAATTGTAAGTAAAAATAAAATTATAATATTTGTTCATTGTGTTCATTTCACTTAGGCCTTATATAATAATGAAACGGTTTTCCTTCCTAATTTTGTAGTCGTCATGAAAGGTTAGACTGCGAGAGACGAACATCGCCGAGTATACCCGATGTCTCACGAAGCGGGCGAGCAAGCACGCTATTAAGGGCCGTTGAATTGTATAAGAGTAGATACTCTCATAAAGGAAACAGAAATTTATAATGAAAACTCAGCCCTCAGTGTTCTGTTTCCCTCTTTTGTTTTTTTTCTCTGTTGACATTATTAATAAAGTTACGGCGAAGATAGTCGCAGTAGTCTGAATACGAAAGAACACAAATAAATGTGAGTGTAAAACTTTAGTAGTTATTTATTATACTACCAATAACACATCAGTGGTGACCCCGATGCATCGGCACCTCAGTGGTGACCCGATGGAAGAAGTACAGCAGACTACAGCTGGAACTGCTCAGGAAAGCCAAGAAACCGTAGTAGCCCGCGTATCTATCAAAGTTCCGCCGTTTTGGAAGCCTGATCCGAGGATATGGTTCATTCAACTTGAAGCACAATTCCGTAACTCGAAGATCACCCAGGACCAAACTAAATATGACACTGTGGTGAGTTCAATTGACTCAGAAATTCTGACACAAGTGACCGATATTCTCACGAATCCTCCGTCTTCCGGTAAATATGATGCAATCAAAAAGCGTCTTATTTCAACTTTCGCAGATAGTGAAACGCAACGAACACAGCGACTATTGACAGACTAGGAACTCGGAGATCGTAAACCGTCGCAATTACTTTGTGAAATGAGAAATTTAGCTTCAGACAAGGTAAGCGAGAATTTTCTTAAAACTTTATGGTTACAGCGGCTACCAAGAGAAATGCATGCTATCCTGCCAGTGAGTAGTGACGATCTGACGAAACTGTCGACCATGGCAGACCAGATTTGGGAGCTAAAACCCACAAGCTCGTACCATGTTGCTCCTATTGCTGTTACGCAACCAATGAACAACTCAATAGAGGAACTGAGGAAGCAAGTTTCTGAGCTCTCACTCCATGTTGCAGAGTTGAGTAAGCATGTTTTCGCCGACCGCCGCCGACAGGGTAGACCAAAGTCTAGGTCCAGATCCAGAGGTAGGAATGCAGAAACAGGACAGACAACAAAGGTAGGGAAATGTTATTACCACACTAAATTTGGCGAGGAGGCATACAGATGTCTACAGCCATGCAGCATGTCTCTCCGAGCTACACCTCACAACGGACCGGAAAACTAGTTCCCCAACTCTCCACGGCGACAGGGAGCCAGGGGTTAGATCTGAGTCGCCCCTTTATTAGTGACAAAGGGACAGCAACCCAGTTCCTGATTGATACCGGTGCAGATGTCTCTGTAGAGCCACCAACACACAGTGAAAAGAAGTCACCAAATAAACTTGAACTTTTTGCAGCGAATGGTACTAGGATCCAGACGTATGGTCAACGACTTATGACACTTGACCTTGGTTTACGTCGAACATTCAATTGGCCATTCATAATCGCAGAAGTAGGTAAACCTATAATAGGAGTCGATTTCCTGTCGCATTTCAATTTACTCGTCGACAGTTCTAAACATCGCTTAATAGATGGGAACACACACTTGACCGCGTATGGTACCTCTTCTCACAACTACAAACTTCAGGTCCAGCTAACGGAAATTAATAACCGATATCAGCGGATTATACATGAATTTCCTGACATTCTGCGACCTAACATTCTCAACACAAAAATCGCAAGCCACCACATTGAACATTTCATCGAAACGAAAGGCCCACCAGTGTTTGCCAAAACTAGAAGACTCTCAGCTGAAAAACTTAGCAGCCCGTAAGGAATTTGACTTCATGCTCCAGCAAGGGTTATGTAGACCCTCAAAAAGTTGTTGGGCTAGTCCTCTGCACTTAACTCAGAAAAAATCTGGTGATTGGAGGCCTTGCGGGGATTATAGGAAACTCAATCATATCACAGTACCCGACAGATACCCTATAGCTTTTTTAACCGACTGCAACCACATCCTGCATGGAGCTTCCATATTTTCATCCATTGACCTTGTACGTGCGTACCAACAGATACCGGTGCAAGAAGCGGACATACCGAAGACGGCCATCACAACACCTCTTGGACTATTTGAATTTCCATTCATGCCTTTCGGACGAAGAAACGCAGCACAGACCTTTCAAAGATTTATGGACATGGTACTCAAAGGGTTAGATTTTGTCTTTTGTTACTTAGACGATATCCTGGTTGCTTCTCCAGACGATAAAGTGCACCTTCAACATATCCGCATCCTCTGTGAACGACTAAATGAATACGGCTTATGCATCAATGTTGCCAAATGCATTTTCGTTGTGCAGCAGATCAAATTCTTAGGGTACGAAATCAGTCCTCAAGGTCTGAAGCCTCTACCTGAGAAAGTTAGTGCCATTAAGAATTTTCCAGAGCCACAGTCAGCCACTGGATTGCGCCGATTCTTGGGAATGGTAAATTTCTACCACAGATTCATCCCAGAATGCGCCAAGCTGCAACAGCCCCTCTCAAAATTACTTAGCGGACACAAGAAAAACAGCACAAAACTGCTGGACTGGAACGAAGAAGCACAAACCTCTTTTGCTGCAATGAAGGAAGCCCTCTGCAACACAGCGGCCCTGGTACATCCTATTCCCGGTGCTCCACTCCCCTTGGTAACAGATGCGACGGACGTCGCAATAGGAGTTCTTCAACAGGATACTGACGGCGCAGCCCGACCTCTCAGTTTCTTCTCATGAACTCTCACTAAAGCACAGTCCAGATACAGTGCTTATGATCGCGAACTATTAGCAATATATAGCGCCATTAAACATTTCAAGCATCTTTTAGAAGGCCAGTCCTTTGTAATTTTCACGGACCATAAACCCTTGGTGTATGCTTTTCAACAGGATTTGGACAAGGCATCACCCAGACAGGCTCGTCAATTACAGTATATTACACAGTTTACGACGACAATAAAATACGTTGCTGGCCAAGACAATATCGTGGCTGACACATTGTCACGTTTAGCCACCATAGAATCTCCCTCACCTCTAAATTATGATCATTTGGCAGATGTACAATAGGATGAAGACCTCGAATCACTGCAACAGAATCCCAGAATGAAAATAGTAAAACTCAGTCTGCCGGATAGTAGAAAGCAATTATACTGTGACATATCAACAAAGCATATACGCCCGTATATTCCACGCAACTTTCGACAAGCAGCCTTTTCATCTGTTCATCGTCTTTCTCACCCAGGAATCAGAGCAACAACCAAAATGATCACTGAACGATTTATCTGGCCCAATATGAAGAAAGACTGTCAACAGTGGACACGAGCATGTATCGACTGCCAAAGATCAAAAATTTATCGACACACTAGATCTCCAGTTGGAGAAACCCAAGTTCCCAACGACAGATTCAAACACATAAATGTCGACATCGTTGGACCTCTACCTGTGTGCCAAGGATTCAGATATCTCCTCACGGCTGTAGACAGATACTCTAGATGGATGGAAGCTGTACCAATAGTAAACCAAACAGCTGACTCTGTTGCACAGGCTCTAATAACCACTTGGTTTTCACGATTTGGTATTCCTGTAAGAATAACTACTGATCAGGGTCGACAGTTTGAAAGCCAATTATTCAAATCCCTAAGCAAGTACCTAGGTTTCCAGAGCATCAGGACAGCCGCATACCATCCACAAAGTAATGGTCTTATCGAACGACAACACCGCACTATGAAAGCAGCACTCAAATGCCATCTACTACAATCCTCATCGTGGGTAGACTCATTGCCTCTAGTCTTATTGGGCATGCGATCTGTGGTAAAAGAAGACTTGGGTCACTCAGCCGCCGAGCTGGTCTATGGTACACCGCTCCGTCTTCCAGGAGAACTGTTCACCGACCAGCCTACCGTATCACAGTCTGACTTCGTGAGACATCTCCAAGAGACAGTAAGAGGACTTAAACCAAGTCAGACACCAACCCATGGCAAGAAACCTGTTTTTGTGTCCAAAAATCTCGCCGACTGCTCTCATGTTTTCGTACATCATGGACCTCCATTATCCTCACTCCAACCTGCGTACGACGGTCCCTACCCAGTAAAGAGTCGAACTGATAAGTTCTTCGACATTAATATCGGAGGGTTAATAAAGCGAATCTCAGTGGACCGCCTGAAACCAGCTTTTCTATTGGAAGAAGGTCCCCATAGTGTTACTAACCCTCAACAAGAAACTCGTACTGATGTGACTGGACATTTCACCAGATCAGGACGCTAGGTCCACTTCCCTGCACGTTTCTAGGACACTATCGCTGTCACTAGGGGGGGGGGAGTGTGTAGTGTATTGTGTAATATACTCTCATAAAGGAAACAGCAATTTATAATGAAAACTCAGCCCTCAGTGTACTGTTTCCCTCTTTTGTTTTTTTTCTCTGTTGACATTGTTAATAAAGTTACGGCGAAGATAGTCGCAGTAGTCTGAATACGAAAGAAATAAATATGAGTGTAAAACTTTAGTAGTTATTTATTATACTACCAATAACACTTCACTAGCTTTTGTTAATCATGTCTCTCGTAATGTGGAAGGTGAAGGAGTCATCATTTGATGACATATGGATGAAATTTAGTTGCGATTTCATCAAGATGGACTCAAAGACGAAACAATTTGCATGTTGGATGCACATATCCCAGAAGTAGATGGCGCGTTTTCTGGTCCTCATGCTTGACTGCTTTGTGTGGGAATTGTTTTCTCAAAAAGTATGTTTATCCGATTCACTAGCACATTGTGAGCACTTCGAAAGATGGGAAGTGAGTTGCGATGTAAGGTGATGATATTCCATGAAAAACGTTAACAGTAAAATCACTCTTTCAAGATATTTAATTTCTGGACACTGCATAAAAAGTCTCCCGAATAGCAACAAACTGATCTTATGTTCGAATAGGCCTATCTTTATTTAATTCCACTCATATTACTACTGTAGAAAGAACACCCCCCATAAAACATATGGCAAGAATAAGCGGAAAAAACTTCAACGATAGCTAACATACTACCAGGGAGTGTAAAGCATTAAGTGTCGGAACTTCGGTAAGAACGTGTAGTTCAGACGAAGTAGTTCCAAATTCCCACACCAGGCGTCGTAGCGATCGCCATCACTTTAAGAAACTCGCGAGCACAGAGAGCTGTGATTGCGAAGTTATCATGCCTTGTTGTTTAGTGTATTTGAAAATTGTATTGAATGTAACAATGGAATTTCCTTATAAACGTAAATTACAGCTGCACTTCAAAATAACCTAAATTAAATACATTTGTTATTTTAAAAATCTTACAAGAAAGTTTTGACAGCTTCCTTGAGGATTTTGCGGTCAATCTACATCTCTTCTCTCTTAATATTTTCGCGCAGAAAATGGAACGACATTTTTATATAATGAAATACTAGTCGAGGCAGTGTTGGCTGAGGTCGTCTACAGATAGCGTGCCCGCCTCTAGCTCCGAAGGTCGCGGGATCAAACCCCTGCCGCAGTCCATGGGTTTTCAGGACGTAAAAATTCTGGGCACCGAGTCCTCCGGGCGGGAGTTTAAGCCGGGGGGCCGTATCATAGATTTGCGGCACGTAAAAGAACTCCAAGCCTAAATTAGAGCCTGTGGACAAAATTTCTCAGCCCTTTCACGTCCAATACCTTAGTTTCCGGAGGGGGTCCATCTGCCCTCTCTAGGAAAATAAGCGTAACAAAATTCATATCGGTACACAGAAACTTCCACCTGGAGGCTCTTCGCCCCAACATTGGGGCATAGGAGTCGAGAGAGAGAGAGAGAGAGAGAGAGAGAGAGAGAGAGAGAGAGAGAGAGAGCTGAGGCAGGTATAAAAGTAATATTCCCCTGAAAAACATAAGCTAGATAAACTGAAAGTTCACACATAGTCTGAAAATATATCGCCCCAAACTGCATCTTCTTTAATCAATTTTCCTTCAATGATATTGTCTACTTTTTTAGCGATGTCTTAAAATTACACTGTCCAATGTCTCCAAAATCCAATGTGTTACAGAGAGTTTGACTATCTATAAAATCGTGGGTAGGTCCATGTTCTCATGATGCTAAACATTCATTGTAACTAATGTATCTTTTTCATAGCCACAAAGGTAATAAAATAAGTAATATTATTACCTGACATTGTTCAGTAATTATCTTTAAGTAACATATCTAAAGGGATTAGGTTCGGTTCAGTAACCATTATAGAAATTTTCTCTCTTATTTGTCTCTGTAAATTTTCCTTTACTTGCCTGTATTTCACTACTACTTTTCTTGACATTGATCGCATTTATTGACTGAAATAAGTCTGCTTACTATCAAATGCATCTCCACAGTTTGCTTTAGAAGAGTTTTTTTCTTCTTTTCTTTCTTTTTTTCAGCACATTTATATATACACTAAAGCAAATGTAAATTTAAAAAGTCTATTAAGGTTGGATGATATTTAAGACCAAAATGCCTCTCAGCCGCATCTTGGTTTAATTTGGTTGTTAAAACATACTTGTAGCCTGATGCCCAAATATATTCAGCCAAATGAAGGTCAATATGATTTTTATATAAAAACGGGACAATTTTTAAAATACTGAAAAATAAAAACTGGAAAAATTCAAGGGAACAAAAATTTTGACTACAACATTTAGGGAAAAATAAAATTTATTTTGTCCCTTGCATACAAATGATCTCAAATGGCTTGCATTTTTTTTCTGTAGACTGCTGTAGATAGTAATTTATACTGCCACTAGATAGTAATTTTGCCACTATATTTTTTATGATATTTTATTATAAAAGTCAGCACACGATACACCATTAAAGTATGTTTGGCAGTTTTCATTTTGTTTTTCTCATCCGACCACAACAAGTTCACTAGAGAGAAAACATGTTCCACAGCAGCAAATGACCCAGGAACTGAAGACAAGTCTCTACAAAACAAATAATATTTTTTTTATATTAATGTTTCTACCAATGAAATAGGCAAACGTTTTAAATAATTTTTCAAAAATAGTTTCATTGTTTCTTGCAAAACTGTCTACAGTTTCGCTGTTTTAAGTATTATTATTCGTTCTGTACCATAAAAACTTGTTTCGTCGTCGTCAGCAGAAAAAATTTGATAGCCTACAATACTTTCAAGAAGAGCACAACAATCCTAAATGTTCTTCCATTTCAGCTGCTGTTTTAAAAAATCATCTAATCATATACTATAAAGGGTGTGAGAAATGACATACACCATTAATATACTCAATGAAACTAAGAACAAAGATATGTAGCATAAAATGCAGTGGCCAACCGGACTCACAAAAAATCGGAAAGTTTGGGCTTTCCCATAATACTTTCGAGACAGCTGGACATTTTGCCAAAAAAGGGACTGTTCCGGGAAAAACGGACCGAATGGACACCCTAATGTATTGTCTCATTACATTTAATGTCGCAAAATATGTACCTAAAACTGATTAGTCTAATACCTACGCATGAAGCAAGCCAGTCCGCAGTGACAGCTTGACCAGTGATATCGGAGCTAACGCCATCACGCGGCGGGAACGGTGAACTACGCAAGTTCCACCACTTAATGCTTTACACGTGCTGATACTGTTGGGAGCTGACGAGATGATCCGTGATTTGGTGGTGGCATGCAGGGGGAAGACGGTGTTGTGCTATAACTGCAATTGTAGGGGAGCGCTATTGGCTGCAGATAAGAGCTCCATAGTCATGCCAGGGATCATCTCGTCAGCTCCCAACTGTACTACGCTGCCACGAGGAGAAAATGCTTATCTGGTGAATTCTCTGCCCTCTGTAGTCTACATGGGTCTGGATTCCGATTTTAACGTTCCAGATTCAACCCTCCCTCTTCTTCAGTAAAGAAAAAAATGGAATTTTTAAATAGAGAAGGTAGTCTATTTTCCCGGAAGTAGCAGCAGTAGTAGTAGGCCCTAGTATAGCCTATATGATCAATAAAAAAGAAATGGTGGATTTTTAAAGAGGAAAGAGAGTCTGTTTATCCCGGAAGTAATATATAATGGAATTTCAATGTTATGGAGGTAAAATTACGTAACAGTATGTGTGCACTACATAATTCAATTGACAGCAGTTGTTTTGTTAGTCCAGGAGGAGTAAGGCTTCCGATCCAGACGTGCCAAGGAAAACTAAATGAAGTAAGCTAACTCACGGAAAATGCCAAGCTTTCAAATAGGTATTTTCTCCTGTAATACCCAACACACACGTTTAGAATTTACTCGTACGAAGCAAAACACCTAAGATTCATTCAAGTTTAATAGGATAATTGTTTAATTTGGGGATTGAAAGATATTTCTATTTCACAATGAGGAAATTAATATTTCGTATCATTTAGGCCAGGCTCAGGAAGTAATACACTTCCAATGCATCACCCCTACATTCGAATTCGCTGGAATTGGAATTCGAATTCAAGCGTAACGTGCCGAGTTGAAAACATTGGCGGTATTACGCTAGTATCCACTTGGTTAACTAAAGCGCGTGGAGCCGTGGACTATATTTTCAATGTGGACTTTAGCACTCCACGCATACGCACTCCCAACGGCAGGTTCGAATTTTAACGGTCGCCAAGCTTTCAGATTCCAGGCGATCTCTGTACAAAGAATTTCAAAACACTTCAAAATGTCGTGAAGACCCTTCTCAATACGCTTGCGGCAGCTTCTTATCTATGAAGAGGGTGATGGAAAGTTGGTATCACGCTGCGACAAATGTCTCAATCGGAGCGAAACTACGTAGAGAAATAGCTAGAAGGTGTACCTAAATGTTCCAAACAAAAGTGTTTTGATTTTCACTGTGGTTTTAATTTTATGTCCCATCGGTAGTTTAAAAAATTAGCCCTCGTAACAAGCACTTGACGTGCACAGTGTAACAAAAGAGCAACAGTGCACATGAGGTTATATTACTGCTTTGAGTTAGTTTCTTCTTGCCTGCAACAACAGGATTAAAGAATGTTTGCTATGACAATGAGTGCAGTAGTGATTGGTGTTCCGTGGTCTGTCGAGTATGTCTTTTACAGAGAGTGGATGTTCTGATGTATTATTGATTCTCGGGCTTCCAACCGGGTGAGTTGGAGGTTTGGTTCCAAGCTTTCGGCAGGTATCTCGGCTGCCATATTCTGGGAGAAATGAGCTGGATTGAAAAAAAACTGATTCATATATAGAATGTTCTGGTTATTTGGACCCACATTTAATTTTCCCCCTCGTCAAAACCCTGAATACAGTAGAGGGGTAAAGTTTCAAGGCTATAATAAACAACTTGTTTTAAAACCGCAATGCTTTGATTCAACAATAAAATCTTCAGTAGCTGGTGTTAGCTATCTAATAAAAGGCATTCCGCATTGTCTCAATTCATGCGTGAACATAAGATTTTTGCTCAAACTGTTGGAATATGTATAAGCTTAGGCCTTCTAGCCACGTCTTCCAATCATCTCTGAGGCATCAGCTGGTGGACCACTTGTATTTGTAAGCATGATGCCTCTCTCAAATTCAATGGCAAAATAAAGAAATAAATTAATAATTTATAAAACCTTAATAATTATTATTATAAATTGTTATTTTGTAAATGAAAAAATAAAATGAATCTACTACATTAGTAGAATGTAACTGCATATACCCTGTCAACACACCAGGGGTATCCAAGGGGGAAGTTAAGACGCAGAGAGCATCATTGAAATTTCGGGGAAGGTGGTTGAAAATTGTTGCAAAAGTAGCATTTTATACGTTAAAAATAAAAACGACCAAGTTTTTTATAACTTCAAAGTGTAATAAAAACATCTAATTCTTTACAAGTGAATAAAATATTTTTATAACTTCAAAGTGTAATAAAAACATCTTCTAATTCTTTACAAGTGAATAAAATATTTAATATATTATTCAGCTAGCAGGCCTAAGTTGTATCATAGTTAGCGAAACATGTCATTATAATTTCTGGGGGTGTGAAAATTCTTGCAAATTAGCATTTTATACGTTAAAAATACAAGAACGATCAAGTTTTATACCTTCAAAAGGTAATAAAAATCTCTTCTAACCCTTTCGAGGTGAACAAAATTGGTAGCCTAGTTCGGTAGCGAAAAAAATGACGTATGGCCAGTTTTTCGGTCGTGACTCGCGAACGAACGCGAAAATTAAAAATGCTGCTTCGAGCTGCTTTCGGACCGGCTTCAGTTTGAACATATATAAAGTTCCCGCACGAAATCCGTGCCGATTCCTACGTCATTGCATTATGTTTTCGTGGGGACTGTATTGTCGACTGACCTGCTACCTATCTCTCTCGCACCACAATACCTCCCTTTCTATTTGTAAAGGCCAAGCTACCTCTCTCTCTCTCTCTCTCTCTCTCTCTCTCTCTCGCACAAAAGCATGTCTCTATCTAGCGAGTAACGGTCGTCATCGGCACAGATTTCGTGCGAGATCTTTACATATTTTAACAAATTCAGATCTCTGCGTGGCGGGGATTTGGCTGGGCATGGCAGACAGACTTACAAACAGAAAGATAGCCAGACAGATAAACACTTCCTCTTATTACACTTAATAGCAGGCGCTCGCGGCACCGCCCGTGATTATTCTCAAACGCTATATGGTTTACTAGCTTAAAAGGACTTTCGATTTTTAAATTATAGGTCATCGTATAGGTATTTAGAATTTGAAATAGGAAGAACGATTTATCACACTCAAACTATTCCCTCAGAAAACGCTTGGTATAGCTTTTTATGGCTCATAGAGGATGTAGAATTTTGCATCACATCGCTTGTCAGTCAGTGAGCGAGTGAGTTAGTCAGCCACGTCGCTTTATATTATAGGAATATTTTAGCGAAAACTGGTAACAAGATAGGGGTAAATTCCCATTCTCTGACATATTTCGATTATAACTCGCGAACGAAAGCTAAAATTAAAAATCTGGCTTCGAGGTGCATTCGGACACCCTTCAGTCCATCTATGTTAAAAATTTCAGTTCTCTGCGTTCCCTAAACTTAACTGGGCATCGCACACATACAGAGAAACACTTCTTAGATACAGATGGGAGAGGTTTTAGAGAAGACCTATCGTTATTCCACTATTTGTAAGTGAGGGGTTATTTTCATGAGGTTGGAGTTGGGGTACTTCCCATGAAACTGGGGGAGGATGATCTTAAAGCTATGTGAGGTGGGCATACCTGAATATACGGTCTATTATCCTATCAAAACGCGAAATCTCGTTCCAAAATTCAATACACTTCTTAAGAAATCTCTTTGATAGTAAATGGCTGATCTGGACAGCGTTAACTGATATTACTGAGAGGACCCGATTGCACATTCTTGTATAGTGCAGTTATTCATTGCATGACCAGTCGGCTTCAAAGGTTTCGGTGTTTCTTTATGTTAATTGATCTACTAAATCGGTCTTGGGCTTCCGCTTTCCAAAACAAAAGCAACGTTGCAATATTCTCTCATTGTTATCACTGATATCAGTTCTTCCTTCGCTTTATTCAATTCACACGTGTTATTGTTTACTGTAACTTGATCTTGCAACCGCGCATTTCACTCCACGAGGAGTAGACGAGTAGCTGTCAAAATCGCCACAGGACATTCTTAAATTTTGATTGGATGGGGTAACTAGCCGATTGGTGCGGTAAAAACAAAGAACATGGGTTGAGCTGTCGGCAAATTTTTCCTCCTAACAAAAAGAAGCCGCCTGGGTATGCAATGAATAACTGGACTATACGGTATTCGCTGACTGCAGGAACATTAATGACATTCCCCCCTCTTGGTATGTTACCTGGTGAACAATTACAGAGAGTCAAATGGGAACCAATGGGAACCTTTTGCGTGCAGTTAAAAATTTGTCCACCAGAGCGCAGCAGGGTCTGAGGAGGTCCTGCCATCTCGTTCTGCCATATACTTATGCGTATCAATAGATGTGAATAATGTTGGCTTTCCTATAAAAACTGGCGATTAATAACGTTTAAGTTATATTCCAGAAATCAGATACCTATATTCTGCCTAGGAGAGTGTGATATCGCCAGAAAAAGTATTGATTTGTTAAAAGAATTTAAAAAGTAATATAGGTTCATGGTTGTTTGCTTTCACAATATTCTGTATATATTTCAGCTTTCGGTTATGGATTTACTGTGTGGTAAACAGATGCTAATATTTGATTAATATAACACAGTAGTTATAGAAAGTAAAGAACTTGGATACAAATGTGTAAATATTTTGTTCCTATTATCATTAATATTTTATAAATAAATTTAGGTTACGTTTGCTTGCTTCTAAATAATATCCTTTAAAGGCTTACGAATAAGACATGCTCCAGAATTATAGCTGTCATTAAGTTTTTGTGTGGAAAACAAATAAAAATAAAAGTATTTGAATAGTGTATCATATTAGTAATAGAATGTTCTTTTCATGAAGTCAACGTAATTTGAAAGAAGATGGAATGTCAAAATAAGGTAATAAGGAAATGATTTTCTTGTGATTATTACTATAGGCCTAAATGCGTAATATTTTAACGTCAACGCCCATCCATAATATAGGTTCATACTTTTTGTTTTAGAATTATATTGCATAAGTTTCAGAATTATGGCTCGCAGGGAATTGTTATTCATTGTACTGGGTTCTCATATGCTAATAATTCAAAATACTATGTTCTCTTCGATTCGAGTTAAAATATCTACATGCATCGGTAATTCCAGTTCTAATATAGTGTTTTAATATCATTAATGTGCATTATAAAAGTGAGTTGTATATAATAACAGTGTAGTTGATTTATTTATCTTTTTATTTTTTGTATTTAGAGGGAAAAAATAGCCAGTGCCAATTGCCAGTAGACTATAGAAAGGAAAAATATGCTTTGACGTCTTCTTTAAAATATATATATACTTTTTTTAAATCTTCAATTTACAAGAACAACCAATGTCTGCAAGAATAATTCAGTTTTGAAATTGTTTCAATTTTACAATGAAAAAACTTACGAATTTAAACAAAATATTAATAATTTTATTATACAAATTATAAAAAATGTGAAACAGAAATATGTGAATTTTTGTTATGAAGTTGATAAATTAAGTAAGTTGTATTTATCAAATACTGTCCATAGAAGTAATTTTGTATCATAGTTTGAAAGAGAATAAATGGTTGAGTTTCCTGCTGGGCGAACTTTCTGTTTAAAGTAACAGAACATAAGTGAATCTTGTCCATTTGATGAAGATATTTGAAACATGGCCTTCTGTTGTAGATAATGAGAATACTACTTCTTGTTAAGTTTAATTCTTTGTAAAAATAATTAAGATAGTGAGTCAATTCTGAGGATTTGAAAGTGTTGAGCGAGGAGATTTGAAGGAAATCATAGACTATTAACTATTAGCATCCGTTTAATCTTCCTTATATTTTATAACCACATATTTCGTAAAGCATATGTGTACACCTCTGTTTTACACAGCGGATCGCCACAACATGTTTTCTGGCATTCTGATTGATGTTTAAATAGTCTGTTCCATTATGTTCAATTGACAGCAGACGACATGCTTGGACCTCTTTTGACCCTGCTGCCACCTATCGGGAGTCGCTGACAGAAAGGTTCCCATAGACTGGAAAATTGAGATTCCTGCTGTTGTCTGAATACAGTATTTACGACAAATAGTTGTGATGAGAACGGAAATTTCAGCAAACTGTAACGATGCCATTCAGCTTCTGCGAGAACTTTCAAACTGCAATATGAAAATATTCTTCCATTGCTGTTTAAAACACTAACACACAACCAAGAATGTACGAGGGCTGTTCAATAAAGAATGATCATAATTTTTTTACGTTCATAGTTTATCATAGGTAATCCCACGAGAGTTGACGAATTTATCTGATGCAACTCGTCAACTCGAGTTGGATTTATTAAGACTATTCCATGAATAAAATGTAACGGATTATATAAATAATAATTACTTTCGTGCTTTGTTGTATAAAAACAATACTTAGGGCCTGTATGACGACCTCCTGCTATCGTATTTATCTACCAGATAGAGAACCTATCTGGAAGTTGGTCAAGAATTGCTATTATGGTCTCCTGACAAAATCTGTCTGGCAAAGACAACTTCCAGATAAGCTAGCAGGAGGATGAAGTGGCTGACAAAGTGCCAACTGCTAATTAGGGATCTTGGTTGAAACAAGATGGCAGGAAGCGGTAGCTTCCTAGTCACCTGATTTCCAGAATCGATGCTGGTAGTTTCAATTTACACAAAAATGTCATTTTAGGCTCACATATGAATGAAATAGAAATTGCACAAATCGATTAATGCACTTAAAACGATGTGTTATTATGTAATTTAATTGTACAAATACAAATCCGAGCTGCCGCACCTAGCGGAGAACTACCGAACTACAACAAACACACCTCTCTCCTCAAGATGGCGGCAGGAACGGGATCCGTGTGTGGCAAGTGCTCTAATTTGATTAAAAACAAAGAAAATCGTGTGTACTGCAATGGAGGTTGTGATCAGTTCTTTCATGCAGACTGCACAGACCTTAAAGACAATGAAATGCGGCTCATTAACGGCTCTACAAGGAGCACAGGCCTGAAATGGCTTTGCATTGGCTGCCGAAAAACTCTGGAAGCATTGCAACATCTCGAAACCTTTCAACATCAGGTAACAGCTGAATTAAGTAACTTTCAATCCACTGTATCTACACTGAAAGTAGATATGGAAAAACAAGTGGATGAATTAAAATTGTTGGTTCAATCAAATGAATTTAAACAAAATAACTCAAATGTCAAGTCACGGCCATCTAGAACTCAACCTCACAAGTCTGCAGCAGAAGCAAACCTTCCAAATGATGTAGATGTCGCACGGTGCAGCAACTTTTCATTGTCCTCTGAATTGGCTACACTCAAAGAAGGAGAGGAAGTGAACCCTGCCACTTGGGCGGACGTCGTAAAAAAAGCTAAAAAAAGAGTGGATAAACAAATTCTATGTGGAACGAAGAAAATCGACAACATAAAAGCTATTGTTAAACCTGCCAAGAAGAAAGCAATCTTCCTTAATAGGCTTGAGCCCGATACCTCAGCCTTGTCCATAGCAAATTTGGTCGGCGAACGGTTTCCGAAACCGTGCGTAATAAAAATGAAGACCAAACATGACTCATATGCGTCTTTCCACATCGAATTCGATGAACAGGATTTCAAAGATGCGTTCAGTGCTGACATATGGCCGGAAGGATGCATATTAACTGAATTCTTCGGGAAATTAAGACCCAATCAGATCCAGGAGAGCACAACTGAACAGAGCTGACTACAGAGTGAACGTGAAATGCGCAGCAGTGAATCAAATAGTGAGAAAAAAGACACGGGTTATCTAAAATTCTGCACAGTAAATGTTCAATCATTAAGGAATAAAGTTCCTGAACTTGAATTACTAATTGATAATAATAAGTTGGATGTTTTGTGTGTATGTGAACACTGGCTCCTCGAGGAAGAGATGTGTTTTTATAACAACTCATTCAATCATTAACTTGCAGCTTCTTTTAGTCGCAGAAATTCATGCGGTGGTGTTGCTGTTTATGTTAAAAATTCAATTAGGCACACCTGCCTAGACCTGAGTATGTATTCTGAGGAGAAGAATGGTGAATTTACTGCAGCAGTATTGCCAGACTTCAATATAATAGTTGTGGCAATGTACCGTTCACCCAATGGTCAAGTTGAAAGATTTTTCAATCTTCTCGAATCTTGCTTAAATTATTTGACCTCTAAAGGACTTTTGATAATTATTGGAACCGATCACAACATTGACCTACTTTATCCCTCTGGGGACATGCACACTTTTCTTAACATTCTGCGTAGTTTTAACCTATATGCTAGCATTGTGGAACCCACCAGGGGCAAGGCGTCTTTGGACACTTTCTTCACTAATCTTGACTGTTGGAAATATGAAGTGAGTGTATCACCGGACCTAATAGCAGACCATAATCATGTGTTGCTCACCTTGATGTCTTTTGGCACAATCGGTGACCCAAATATTGTACGAGTGAATAAAACAGTGACTGTAAGAACTGGCTTATATAATGCGGCCAAACTCGATATGTTTTATGAATGTGTCGCAAGCCAGGCTGAACTCTGGTTCGCAAATGCACAAGGACTGTCAGCTAATGATGCCTTCAATAGCTTCTTTGATGCTTTCAAAGAAAAATTTGATTTCTGTTTCCCACTGACAGAACGGACTGTTCCGCCAGTGATGTCGGATATAAAGACCTCAGTCCCAATAAAACTCTGGTACACCCCTGAATTAAGAGAGCTCAAGAAACACATACTATTAACAAGGGACTTATCAAATAGTTATCCTAACCTCACTCCTCTCTTGAGAACTCTCAGAAAGCAGTATCGCATCAAGGTGAGAGTGGCCAAACAAGAGGCAGTGGCTAGATCTGTGATGAGTTCTCCTAATCCCTGTAAGACAGCGTGGGGCTTGATAAAGCAACCCATACCTTAATCCTCTACAAGAGATACAGATTTCGCAACGGCTGATGAGTTCAATAATTATTTTCTGGATTCGGTTATGAATTTAGTGAGTGATATTGATAATAATGACTCTGTCAACAGGTGTGTTGAACATATACCTCTCCAAATTCAAGACCCCTTCATGTGGAAACCAGTTAACACGGACAATGTATTTAAGACTGTGTACAGTTTCAAGTCTAGCACCACCAAGGATATTTATGATATGTCCCCTGTGTTTCTTAAAAGATTAATTGTTTTAATCGCTCCTATTCTGGCCTATCTTATGAACTGTTGTTTTGCTGAAAGAGTGTTTCCTGATGTGCTCAAAGTCTCCAGAACGGCCCCAGTGTATAAAAAGGGACAGCACGACTCTGTAGCCAGCTATAGACCAATATCCATAATTCCGGTAATTGCTAAAGTTTTTGAAGCATTAATACTTAATCAATTATATAACTACTTCGAGCAACACCATCTGCTTACACCGGCCCAATATGGCTTCAGGAAAGGCTGCTCCACAGTTCTCGCAGTTGAGTCTCTAATCCAAACTATCATTGAGTCCTTCGAGGCAAAGTGTGCTACTGCAGCAGTTTTATGTGATCTGTCGCGTGCCTTCGAGTGTATACCTCATGACATTCTTTTGATGAATTGGCCCAGTATGGCTTAACTGAATGTGCTCTGAAATTGCTACAATCCTACCTAGTGGAAAGGACAAAGATCGTTAGTTGGCATGGTTTGAAGTCAGCATCCCTACGAATGACACTTGGTGTGCCGCAGGGCTCCATCCTGGGGCCTTTCTTCTTCATTGTTGCTATGAATGATCTAGGTTTTAAGCTAAACAAGGGTGTACTGCTCTATGCTGATGATACTACCGTGTTCACGAGTCATAAGGACCCCGGCCTCTGCAAACATGTTCAATATCGCCTACGGCTTCAATGGAGGTGACGCGCGACAAGCAATATGCGGCTTTAAAATTCTGCTTTAGACTAAAGTGGCCTCTGCAAACAATCTTGTTAATGAAGCATCTAAGTGGTTTGAACAAAATGGGCTTGTCTTGAATGAGGCAAAAACTCAAAAAATGCTATTCACCATAAATAGGAATCACGTTCCCAGTGACGCTGTATCAACCCATTCAGTTAAGCTGTTGGGTTTTAATCTGGACTCCGAGCTCTGCTGGAATGATCACATCGCAGCACTTTGCACAAAACTAAGCAGGGTTTTGTATTTGTTAATAAAATTGAAGATTGAGTTCCCATATGAATTCGTTATGTTGGCCTTCTTTGCGTTCTTTCAATCCCACATCCTATATGGCACCAGGTTGTGGGGCCACTCCACCAAAGTGCACACGGTACTTCAACTGCAGAAGAAGGCGGTGCGAATTTTGTCAAATGCCAATGCAACTGTACATTGCAAACCTCTTTTTATAGCTAACTAAATCTTGACTGTTAACATATATATATATATATATATATATATATATATTGCAATGTCTGGTGTGCATCAAGGAAAGAGAAGGTAATTTCCTTACGAACATTGAAGTACATGACTATGCAACTAGAAGCAACACGAATATACATGTAAGCAGGTATAGACTCTCTAAAACTTTAAATTGCTTTCCATCTACTGGTATTGCATTTTATAATTTGCTACCTGCACCAATGCGCAATTTATCTATTACTAAGTTTACAAGAGCACTAAAAACTTGGCTACTGATGAATCCATTTTATACGACTAAGGAGTTTCTTGAAGCAGACCACTCCACCATGTTAACTTATGTTTAATGTATTAATTAATTTTATTTACTGACTTGACCTATTGTATATACTGAATGGTCCAATAAATCTATGAATCTATGAACGAGGTAAGGACCATTTTACAAATTTTTACTGCGTTCTTCCCGGTAGCAGTTCAGCGGTGGTATTACACGGCATCTTCCAGTTAAGCTATCTGGAAGTCACGTATCGGGAGGAATTGTCGGCAGGTGGTAATACAGGCCCTAACAGTTGTGAGATCACGGCATACTGTGAATCAACCATCCATGAATCGATTCAAGCAACCGTGGTTAATCAGTGGTACCAATATTGCATATATGACAGTTAACTTCATTCAGGTAAGCACCGTAAGCTAACAGCAGAACAGAATAAAACCACTCGAACTGGCTTGCACTGAATCGAAATTGTGTTCTTAATCAATGTACATATCTATTATTTCAATTTTCAAACAAGTTATGGTATATAAAATAATCTGTTTTCGTGTCGCTTATTGGCACCATCTGACTATTAATCACTGCTCACGGATACTCGCGTCTCCAGTAACGAGCAGACGGTTTTATCGCAAAAAACACCCTCCTCTCGATTCCTACAAGAATATTGCAAGATAAACGGCCGTGATTGGTCTATATCCGAGGAATCGCTAAATGTTATTGGTCAATATCAAACACTCTGCGTATGAGTTGAATAGTCACGCTAAACGATTTCCTTATGATATGTGATAACTTGATGTGTCATGCATGCGTGGTGTAAGTTTCAACGTCATGTCTCAAGATTCCTGTCTGTGAGACGCCTGCAAGTGCAGACATGTTCAATGTTATATATAATACTTTCATTCAGTTGCTTGGAACTTTCCGAGAATTCGCCTTTTAAAAAATTGTGGGGAAAAAAAAAACCATTCTCATCTTTCCAGTAGACCTACATGTGACGTCATGTGACGGCCTATTAAACTACAAGCAGAACATACCTGTGTCTGAGGTTGCATATTTCCTGATATTCCTACCATCCTATAAGGAAAAAAATAGGCATTCTACCTTACTTTTTAGTATTCTAGTGCGTACACGATCGTTTTACCACTTTAACTAATCTATTAGTAATACAGTGAATCCTTCGTACAGCGATATTTGTAGGCCCTATCAGATTGTATTGTTAAATGAGGGTTATTGGTATATTAAGAGGTTGTAATTTACCACACATTACAAAGTCTGCATGCAGAAAACTGTAATCTAACTCATGGAATTGACATGTGAAGAAGTGGAAAATAATGAATCACAAATAAAAAATAATAATGTTACTTATTCCGTTAAATAGTAACCATAACTACTTTGCACCCGCACACTAAACAATTGTTATTCAGACCGGCTTAACATCACGATCGTGGTACGTTGAGCCAAGCCATGTCAGAAATTTCAAATTCGTAGATGATGGGAACAGGGAAGAAAAATACAAGCAAATTCACCACATAGCTAAAGCAAAACTAAAACAGTTGATCCTTATGTGGTTTCAATTGCGCATTATGTACATGTTAAAGTAACAACCTAACTCAAAGTATGTTTTTGCACATATAGGCCTAAGGGATGATTTTAGCCTCAGTGATCCTATTTTTCATCCATCACCAACCTTTCTTTTCTGGAATTTCTAAGAAATGTGACAGATATCAGGCACCCAGAAAACAATATAGGTGGCTGGGAAGGATATTGATCAGATACCAGCTACCATCCACAGGGCTAAGCCACTGGTTTACAGTAACAATTCAACCTCGAAATTCGTTACAAAAGGTGTTTATAAAATAGCTTAATCGTCATAGTTAGTTACATTTAACATTATTAAGAGAGGAAATTCGCCGGGACTAAACAAAAATAGTTATATGCGGGTTTGTCGTTATATCGATCTTCGTTATACAGAGATTTGACTGTATTCACAAATTTTTGTCTCAACAGTCTGAGGCCTACCTCCCGTCGAGGTCTGCATTTTGGGATCCATTCTAAATTCTGTTAATATTAAAACAATATAAAATTAAGAATTATCTCAATTATAAACCAGGAGTTGTCTATGAAGAAACAGTTCTGAATATTCTTTGGAATGAAGTACCGGTATAGAAAACCATTTTTTGAACCCAAGTGAAATTAGTTCACAAGAAGGGTCTTCATCAAAAAAACCTAAACTGCATTCTTGTGTCGTTCATTAGTTATTAAAAACCTCAGACAAAAATGGACGGTCTTGTAACATGGATAGTAAAAAAAGGAAACCGTAAGGAGAAAGAACAATAAATTTAATAAAAGAAAGAGCCCTGTAAATACGGAACTGGCGATTCAGGGATCTGGTGATAAGGAATAGATAGCTACATATTATGTTGTCCACGTCTTGAACTCTCGAGTTCCCAAGAGCGAGTAGGTTTCTATGATTGATAATATAATTTCTACTGATATTCAGCAACATGTAATTACTATCATGGAATGAGTAAGGAAATTCCGCTCAATAGGAAACAGGCTTGCGTCAACAGATGAGCGAAATTGCACTAATAAGCACAGCAAGGCAAGCGGATATTGGAATTATTGGGAATCAGAAGAACATATTACCCAGTTTTTGCACACGCCTTTTATGTTCGAATGCACAGAAGCGTATATTTAATGATACTTCACTGGAGTTAAACTCAAGGGCGGGGGAAAGAGGGAGAGATATATTTATTGTTGATACATTTAGGGCCGATTGTATAAACAGTTTGATCTTGGATCAGAGACTAAACTGATCTCAGTTCACGCTGAACTCGGAAATTTTTGTTGTATAAACGCTAATCTGAGATCAATTCGCACTGAACTAGGATCAATTTTGACTGGAGAAATTTCTCCGATCAAACTGGCTGATCTCAGTTCAAGGGGCTGTTTTCGTATTTGAGACATAAGATTAGTTCATTATAAACATAATATTAGGCCTACCTGTGTGGTTACTATAAATATAAAGAAAATACACAATAGACAACTTCATATATTTCTAGTTATATGCAGTTGTGCGTACATTTCTTGCTATAAACTAGTTGTGCGTATATAGGTTATATTTTAGGCTCCTTATAATGTAGTGTATCATAACTCTACAGCATAATCAGCACGTTATTATTATGTTGCACTAATTACTATAATACGAAAATAACCCTTGCACCACAATTGCAACTAATACGAAAGGTAGGGTAAAGGAGAAAAGAGATTGAATAGTAGAAAGGGGAAAAAATAAAAATTTTCAACGCTGCTAAACGAGAGACATAGGAGACTATGGTGGAACTACTGTACTAGGAAATCTCGAGTGGGAGGATCCTGTTTTTGGATTTTCCCCAAATGCTTTCTTCGTTATCTTTCTTTGTGTGATCTATTAACTCTTTCAGAACTGATATTTTACATTGTAATAAGGCAGTCATGAGGTAAAAACTTCAGTGAGCTATTAAGTTTAAAATCGATAGAGAAAAGTTCAGTGGAATAGGCTACCTGGTTTCCATGAATGACAAACATAACAGATGAACAAAAATTCCTTAAGTTTTACATCTCCGCTCTTAGCCTATACAATTTATGAGACGAAGCATTTATATGTCCTTAGCCGTGAAAATGTTAAGCCGATTTATAACGCCAGGAATGAAATTACAAGAACATTTTTCATAGCACTTTCCTCTTGCACGGATATTATCGCATCCGTCTTTTGGATTCTATAATATCTTTATATTTTACCAAGACAATTTCAATTAGCAACGATCCTTTTTCTGCTAAATTTCGATCATATTTCCCCTTCCTTTCGCATAACACAGTCTGAATACGGAGGAAAACAGAATAACAATGCTCTCGTCTCGCGATACTCATCTGTTTTTGCGATGTTGCCAAGTGCTCATGTATGAACTAGGATCAGAATTGAACTTCAATTTGTTGATCTTAGATCAGTGTTATACAATACGACTCGAGCCTGAACTCAGATCATTTTCTGAACTTAGATCATAATTGATCTCCAGTCAGTGATGTTTATACAATCGGCCCTTAGACATTAAATAGATCCGTAACTTCAGATGGAATGTAACGAAAACATTTAAACTCATAATTACTGTACTAAATACTACATAACGTTTTAATAATAACTGTCATAGGCGTACCCATTGATTAAAAAAAGGAAAATTGTATAATTTTTTTAAGTCTGCCCATAAATTACTTAATACAAGTATAAAGCGTGGGAAGCTTAAAACTCGTTATTTTGCGTCTTAATTTTTAAAATTTTCCAGGGGAGGACCCCCGGAAGCTTAAAACTTGTTATTTTGCGTCTTAATTTTTAAAATTTTCCGGGGGTGGACCCCCGGAAGCTTAAAACTCGTTATTTTGCATCTTAATTTTTAAAATTTTCCGGGGGAGAACCCCAGGACCCCCTCTCCCGCGGGGGTATTCCATACCCCCAGACCCCGCGGATGTTATAACCCCCCCATATGGTCGGCCTGGTTACGCCTATGATAACTGTACTAGATGCAAAAAAGCGTATTCACTAGAAAAGTTCATATTAAATATTTCTCAATAGTTTTACATTTTTTGTTATATACCAAACGTGCTTAATTTTGCTGTATCTTATTGTTTTATTTATTGCAAAATTGGGAACAGTAGCTTCTCTTCTGTCTCATAGACGTTTCCCCCTTTTCTATTACTGTTCCCGTTTTCACAAATAAAGTAATAAGATACTGTGAAATTAGGAGTACTGCGAAAATATTTGCCCTACAACTTTTAGTACAGCCAATTCTATATAATTTATATAGCCTACATATCCATACGTACCGAATTCATAACATAGGCTAAATTGGCATGGTTTTCACTTAGAGAAATTGACAAATTTATATGGGGTATTGCCCCCGTACCGGACAGAATGAAGTTCACCTCTTTCCCCAATAGATGGCAGAAGATTACGTTTATACACTTCTAGAACTTTATCAGAGACTACTTGGTAGAATATCTTTGGATTTCCTTTCGCCACTTAAAATACAATTTTAAGTGCATATCGTCTGCTCAGTTAGTTCGGCAGTTAATACTTGAAGTAATCGTTGAACATATAAACGTAATTTGACGAAATTTGTTTTATGTTGTTAAATATTCTACATTTGTAGGCACTAGTATAATATGTATTTTTCGAGAAAAATACCATTAGGGTATAATAATTAATGACATCTTTATTAAGGTCGCGCATGGTACCAATACCGGACAGCATCACTGTTCTAGAAAAGAATTGTCTTGGAAAATAAAATCTCATTATTTGCTTTCAAGAACTTAAGCTAAAATCGGATGACTGCTATTGAATTCTAGGCACACCTTGTTTTCCTGAACGTTCCTAATGGCATATTCCAAAGCGAAATTAAAAAGTAAAAGCGATAGTGCATCTCCTTGCTTCAAGCCGCTTCTAGTGGCAAACCTATCTGTTATAAATTTCTCTACCCTGACTCTGCTATAGGTTTCATTTACACACATTTTGATCAGCCTAACTAACTTCTTTGGTATCCCAAACTCAATGAGGATAATGTACAATGTCTCGCCTAACTGAATCATATGCTTTTTTTTAATCTATGTATAGCTGGTGAACAGACTTATTATATTCCCACTTATTCTCCCACAATAATAATATACTACTAAAGGCTTTTTACTGATCAAAGAAGTGTTTGTTTCCGAAGCAAGTTCTCAGAAGTGATACTTCAATTGACACCAGATTTTAAACATACACATAATACATTATAAGTCCGGTCATATACATTCCTCTCACCTCAAAATAGCTTACTTTTATTTTGCATTTTCGGCATTTTATTCTCTACTAGTCAGTTTTGAAGGAAGTTTCATTCTTTCGTTTCATTTTTCCCTATTTTGTCTTCAGAATCACTTTTCCAACATTACAGACAAAGCAATCTCATAATTTCTTAGCTGTGAGGCATTCTTTAAATATAGTAAACATAACGTTAACAGAAAATGTAATATTGAAGTAATAATATAAAATACCTAAGTATTGTTCTTTGTTTATTATTATTATTTATGAATATAGTACTGTATATTCCCTTTTTTAAAACAAGTAGCTATTTACAAATATTAAGTTATATTTTCAATTATTCATATCATATTTTAATAAATTTAAGGTCAATTTATAGGTTATTTTTCAAGCAGTTTTAGGTCATGAACTTCTTAGCACTAGTGATAATAGTGTTAGGCTTATCACAGCCCCTCCCGAAAAGAAATCTTGGATACGCCGCTGCCCTTCTCTAGGAAGTAACTTCTAAATACTTGCTTGCTCCTGACAAACGCAACAATAGGCTATAATCCAGAATCCTAGGTTTCTTTTATCATTGCTCCAATATGAAACCTAGATTTTTTCACGAACTGTATTCATCGCTATAATGGTTCCACAGTTACGACGAAAGATGGCTGATATAACACTGACTGGAGAGAATGAGAGAACTAATTTCACTGTACTATAATGTACAAATTGGCGCATAATTATATTATATAGCTGACTTATTCGTATGGTAATCACTACCGGCGATTTGACCCTGGAGTATTCTTAAATAATTGTGGTCTGGCGCCAGTCGCCTGCCTCATCCAGTTCCTCATCAAAGTGTGGCTGTTCTACATATGGACAGAAGCTAGACTTGTTGCCACTAAAAGGAGACATGACGCTCTGTATAGCCTATCACTGATTAATTCGTATTTGGTGAAATGGATGTGCACTTAGAGAAGTATGGTTTACGGCGCCAACTGAAATCATGCCCGGGAAAACGAAAAGGGACGCTATTTGTCTTGTTCTGGGCTTTAATAAAGGGAAAAAAATTTGTCAGACTGTGTGCTTGAAACTTTGTTCACAGAAATCAGAAGAAATAACGCAACAATTTTTTTCTAGCCTCATTCATTCGCGAAACACTATTTTTCTTCATTGTACAAACATGTGGTTAACCCGTTTTCCGGGCATGTCTTCAATTTCACAATATGTTCGGTAATTATTGGTAGTGTCGTTCATTTCAACTGAAATCATTCTTATTAACGAAAAGTAGGCTACTCTACGGTGCAGTAATTCGTTGCTAAGGCGTGGAGCGCCATTCTGTGGGATCAGGTTCGAGCACCACTTGACACAATTCAACTTTTTTTTTTTTATAGGTTGTACCAATTTGAGATTGCACTTTGAATATTTTACTGACTGCCGATATTGTGAATATCAATTAGTTTTCGTGGCCTTTTAAAATGTTGTAGCCTTTTCATCCTACTGATTTCCTTTATATTGCACCAACGTTTTAAACATTATAACACAATGGTAATGGCTTTATTTAAGCAAACTTATCTTATTCATTAGTTTTTCCACAATGTTGAGGTTTCCCTAAACTAAACAATAGGCCTACATAATACAATACGTAATAATAACTCGCGAACGAAACAATACACTAAAAATCCGACTTCGTGGCGAATTCGACTCCCTTCAGTCCATCTATGTTAAAAATTTCAGATCTTTGCGTGCTGATTTGATTTGGCTGGGCATTGCACACAGACAGACAAACAAAGACTTCTTCTTATTATAATAGAGATAGTATTTATACAAAGAGCTAAAATTCTATTTGGAACATTTTGCCTAATAAATTTTCTAAAAAATAGTTATACTTAGTTATAAGCCACTTATTTCATACACAAACCAAGGTTTTTAAAGTCTTGCCTCGCGAATAATGCGACTTTGAATGAGACTGAGACAACTGAATGCGCACAATTGCATATAGCCGTGTACTATGCTGGAATATTAAAGGGCAGAGGAAGTTGTGTCTTTTACATCATTTTTTTTACTTATGAACTTTGTATTAATTGGTAATTGTTTAATTTGCTGTAATAGCTTGTACATTCAAATAAATCTCACGTAATAGGTTGTTGTAGCCTATATACTGTATATAGCCGAATAAAAGCAGACGCGCAAAAAGTGTTTACAGAGAGAATTTTTTTTTTCTTTCTGGTTCGACATATTCCTGGAATATTAACTAACAACAGTGAAACATAAAACCGGATATGTAATTACTGCCAAAACAGCAGTTCTAATCTCATAAAAGAATTATGTTATGTTTGGCCAAACAAAGATTGAATATAAGCAAAAGGAGGTACGAAATTAACATGCAATTTTATATGTGGCGAAGCATTATAATTCTCATATATTAAGTTTGAAGTTTGAAGTTTATTGTTACATACAGTATTACATTTCATTATTTATATTATTTCACATTTAGTACAAGTATAAAACAAATACCAACAGAAAATACTATTTCTATTTTAGCATTTAAAATGTAGATGAGCAAAGTTCGTGTTTAGGGGTATAATAGATTCATATAAATCTATTTAACTTATATATCAATGCACAGTATGCTACAAACGAAAATTATAAATGTATGAGTTCAAAAAATAATGAGTACCGTACATAAAAGATGAGTACATAAAATAAGTTTGCATCATTAACCAGTGGTTTATATAGAAATTACAAAAAACAGAAAAAAAAATTATAGAATAAATTGGGTTGAAACATTAAAAGATAAAACAAAATTAAAATTGTGCTATTAATATATAATAATATATATATTTTTTAATTTTCCTGTTAAAATGTTTGAGATTGTAGTTTATATATTCGGGGTGCTCGGCAATAAACGTGTTATACAGTTTCTATTTTTTTAATCTTTTCTAATTATATTCAAACCATAGTTTTGTCCATGTTATTGCTCCTTGGTCGTCTTACATTTTGATTCAGCGAAACGAAAAATGGCGTTTCTTCTTGTATTTTTACAATGACTGAAAGAAAGAAATTTAGATCTATTTTTATGGTAATATACTAATAATTTTAACTTATAAAGCTGTTCGATTGATGGGTAATCAATAGGTTTATTTACAATATTAGTAATTTCACAACTAGGAGTGACATTCATCATTATGACACTAGGAACAACAAAGAATACAATATTCCGTATAATAGGCTATCAAAATCAATAGAAAATCTTGAATGTATGGCTGTCAAGGTAGCAAATAAGATGCCACCTGACTTCTTTATTAGAAATGAGCTACACTTTAACAAAAGTATCACTTTCTGGCTCATGAAGAACCCATTTTATAATATAAGTGAATTTATGGAAATTAAGTGTCCCATTATTTTGTAAATTTATTGCATTAATAATTGACCATGTCTATAGTGTAAATTACACTCAATGACTGTAAAATAAATTAAATTAAATTAAAACTAGTGCAAGATATGTTGACCGTAATGTAGAAATTGGAAGTAAATTTCGAAGGATAACAAATTTGTAAATAGTCTTGCGTATTTTATTTGTGATAAACGCAATATGCTTATCCCATTTGAGATGTCTATCTATATTAATAAAAGGAAGTGTCTGTCTGTCTGTCTGTCCGCGATGCCCAGCGAAATCTACTGAACGCAGAGATCTGAAATTTTAAACATAGGTGGACTAAAGGGTCGGACAGTGCACCTCGAAGCCGGAATTTTTATTTTAGCTTTCCTTCGAGAGTTATGAGTGAAAAACGGGCAGAAAACATGTATTTTTTGCGATTTCGAAGCATGAGTTTAGTAATACAAATCAATTACACTAGGCTTTGGCTATTTTTGTCATACCTTCGACATAAAAGCATCGCGATCTCTTGAATGTTGTAGCTCACGCTGGTCGATTCATTTGTTTTTAATGTCAAGGCACGCAAACATAATATGAAATTTTCAACCTACACCGAAGAGGATTATTATTATTATTATTATTATTATAGGGATAATCAATATTAGCCTAAATATGGTCAAACGTTGTTCGATTTGGACGAAACTCACTATACAGGGGTTTTCTGGGCCAAGGAACTCGAATCTGAGGTCGCTTTTACCAGGTGACGCTATCTAATCGTGGTATGTAGTCCACATGATGTAGGTGTTAATAATGATTTAACTATTATGCTCTTAATTTTTAATTTTTGAAATAATTATCGCGGGCGAAGCCGCGGGCACATGCTATCTTAAAATAATAAAAGGACGTGTTTGTCTGTCTGTCCACGATGCCCAGCGAAATCTACTGAACGCAGAGATCTTAAATTTTTTAAACATAGATGGACTGAAAGGTGGGCGAATGCACCTCGAAGCCGAATTTTTAATTTTAGCTTTCGTTCGCAAGTTATGAGTGAAAAACTGGCAGAAAACGTGATTTTAGCGCTGTCGAAGCATCAGATTTCAGTAATACAGTTCAATGTCAAATCAATTGCAGTTGGCTTTGGCTATTTTTGTCATACCGTGGAAATAAAAGCATCGCGATCGCTTGAATGTTGTAAGCCCACGCTGGTCGATTCATTTGTTTAGAATGTCGAGGCCCGTAGACATATGAAATTTTCAACCTACACGGAAGAGGGATAATCAGCATAGACCTAAATATGGTTAAACATTGTTCGATTTGGACGAAACTCACTATACAGCGATTTTCTGGGCCAAGGAACTCGAATCTGAGATCGCTTTCACCAGGCGACACTATCTAATCGTGACATGTAGTCCACGTGATTTAGGTGTTAATAAATATAATGATTTAACTATTATGCTCTAACTTTATGCTCTTTTTTTATCGCGGGCGAAGCCGCGGGCACATGCAAGTCAATAATAATTCCTAAGTATTTGACTTCAGAAGATTTTTTTTAAACTTGGGCAGTTACACATTTGCTTAGAATTACAAAAGGTTTCATACAATTTTATATTTAAAGCGGGATTATGTTTGGCGTAAGTAGTTTTGAGATATTCAAAGATAATAAGTTTGAATCTAACCATTTTTAAATTATGTTTATGGCATGATTAGCATTTTCGTATGTTCCATTCCACTTTTTACCACTAATTATTGCTACCCTGTTATCAGCATAACAATACAAACTGCAATTGAAATTTGACAAATCTAGTGTCATTAATTTGCTAACGTAGGCCTATAGTAGAAACAGAATTGAACCTAAAACAGTACCTTGTAATATTCTTATATTAAGTTCTCTAGTATCACTATAATAGTTTTGAAGTTAAACAATTTGAACTCTATCACTTAGCCTAAGTAAGACCGAAACAGTTCTAAAGCATTTCCTCTTATGCCGTAGCACTTTAACTTTTCCAGTAATATATCATGTCAAATGCCTTTTTTAAATCAAGAAATATTCCTAAACATTGATGCCCAGTATCTAAATTATTCATGACTTTGGATGTAACTTGGAAAATGGCATCGTCTGTACTTAAGTTATTTTTAAAACCAAATTGATTTGTAGATATTAAATTGTATTTGTTCAAATAATTTAATAATCTTCTTTTAATACATTTTCAAATATTTTAGAGATAGTAGGGAGCAAGGATATTGGTCTGTAATTATTTAATAATTTAATATCACCCGATTTATAGACCGGAATAACTACAGATCTCTTTGATAACCTTGGAAAGATACCTATACTTAAACATAAATTTAAGATATGAGTAAGCGGTCTAGAGATATGATCAGCGACAATTTTTAGAGTGTTTGTTGTTATAGTATCATATCCAGGTGATGTATTATTTTTTAGACTTTTTATGATTGAAACTATCTCATTTTCGGTTGTAGGATATAAAAATAAGGATGAAATTATATTATCTTCTTGGAACTTGTCTTTACTTAATATTTTGGAGGCAATTTCCGTTCCTATTTTAGTAAAATAGCTATTAAATTCTGTAGCAATATCTTGTTCATTTTTTAATAATGTATCATCTTGTGATAAAATTTCACTAATAGAATTTACACCTTTATAATTACTGTCAGTAGCTTCATTTATGGTTTGCCATAATATTAATAATGCAATAGAATACAATAGGTCTACAATATTAATAACACGAGACTGTGTAACAGGAAGCGTTAAAGCAGAATATAAACAGTGCACTTTCATAAGTTCTATAGTCTATAATTTTTGCCGGAAACAATTCATTAGAATTCGTAAGGCACTGGCAGCCAATTCGAAAAGTTTCATAGATAAACACTATTTAATAATAATAGAATAATGTCAGTAATTGAATGATATATTACCGGGTATTAGAATATACAAATAGCACACGACAATCTAGTTTTTCTGTAGTAGGATTGAAGAGGGTATGACAATTTCATTACCTACCGCTGTGCAGTTTGGTAGACGAGGGTCAGAGGATTTAATTTAGATTTGCTGAATCCAATATGAACACTCATATTAATCCCTTTTGGCATTCCACGTACGTGGCCGTACAGAAAGAGGTAGTGGCGATTCGCACATTGTAGTGGAGCCGTAATTGCCAATTGAAATGTTTCTTTTAAGTTAGGAATAAAAATTTTTGCACGACTTAACGAATTAGTGGTACATACGAATATTGTTGCCGTGGATCGTAAGTTGACATTCCCACACGCAATCTTGTTGCTATGTGCGGTAAGAGTTTCCGTGGTGTTATGAATATTACGCCACACCTCATAATACAAGCCTTTATGGGCAAGGCCCCCCCGGCACAGATATTCGGTTCCCATAAACAACAACAAATGCGAATCACTTTCTGAAATAAACATCTATCTTCAAGAATGTATATACATAATATTTTCAGGTAATATCACAATTAATATAATTAAATTGATATAAATAATCATCGTGCAAAAACAGCATGCAATACTCGTGCCGTAAGCGCATAACGGATCTCGGAAAATTGAAAAAACTCGGCGCTATCGCCTCGTTTTTTCAAACTATTTCCTCGATCCATATGCATGCCTTACGGCACTTGTATTGCAATATCGCCTTGTTTCTGATTTTCAGTTGTTATTTTTTTCCTTGATTTTTAATTTTTTAAAAATTCTTCGGATTATCAAGGCTTCGCTGTATTTTGTGTGAAGGCTTATTTTAGGAAAGATAGTTTTCTTTATTTTACTTAAAAAATTCACTCGCGTTTTTATATTGTCCGCCTTAATATTGCAGAGTTATTAAAAAGTAATTTGTCGTAGGCGTAGTGGTTGAGGCACTACGCTACAAACCGGAAGGTAACGGGTTCAATCCCCAATGAGGTCGTTGAGATTTTTCAATTGGCCTAATCCTTGTGATGGCACTTTGGCTCTGGGGTCAACTCAGCCTCTAACAGAAATGAGTACCAGGAGCAATCCCGGGAGTGAAGGCTGACAACCTTACTAGTTTGATCAGATCTGTTGGAAGTAAGGAAAAACACAGATGCAAACTAGTGTAGCACAGTCTATGTTAAAATATAGAGTTTGTAGGCACTGAGGCGTTAGATGTTTTTCTTAGGAAATAACCGAACTTGCATTGAAGGGTGTGTTGCAAACTTCCTATGGCAGTGCACCAGCTCATACAGCTTCAGCAAATTGCAATTTTCCCCTTATTTTTCCTTGGAGGGCTCTTAAAGCAAGGCTGGCTAGATTGAATCGTTTACATGTATTGTTCGTGCCATTTTAAGAAGACCTCGGCCCAAACCATCGCCTGTCTACAAAAGAACATAATAAATAGCATTGTTCCCTAATCCGAAAATCTGCATCAACACCGATACCGACAAAGAACAGGTGCTCTTGTAGTCGCGTGGATTTCCCTAGTGTTGTCGCTGTCATTCATTTCTAAAGTGAAGTATATAACCGTGCTGTGGTACATACTTAGCAACATTGTACTGGACTGCAGACAAGTGTAAATATTCCTAATTACCTTTCGATTCACTGATTGACAGGTCGAAATGGATTAGGGTATCAGCAGGTTCTTGGGGAAAAAAAAAGTCTTTAAAAAGTGTCACTCACAATACTGTTTCTGTCTGCAGATAACTTTGAGGAACAATGTGGTAATATTGAGCATAAAATTATGGTTTACATTCCATAAGTCATGCCTCGACTTCTAAATCAGTAGGACCTATATTGTGTTTTCTCTACTCATTAGGTGATTGTTAGTAACTTACGTTTTTCGCAGTTTAGTTTCTTTTCATACACAAATTAAAAGGTGAGTGAAATTTCGGTCATTTTTGGTTTAAAAATGCATTTTTATTTAAGAAAATGTTACGACAATCATTGTTTGTTGACAAATATATTTCTACCTCAGTATGATGCTTTTAAATGCTGGAAAATACGTTGTAGTTTTGTTAAAAGGTTCCTTCGGTTCCACTCCTTAAAGCCACCCCATCCGAGACTTTTTTCTGCTTAAAAATACGCGATTTCCAAAAAGTACAGAAACTGTTTATTTAACCCCTCAATTTACTGTAGCCGGTCATATGCAATATTTAAAAATTGTTATAAATAGGACTTTTACAATAGTTGAATAGGGCAAGGCATTTGGTGAATTTGCATTTATATATATACTAGCTGAAAAGGCCCGGCGTCGCCCGGGCTTTGTATTTTTTAATTTGAAATTAACTTATGGAGGACTTTATGTATGTAGAACTTGAAATGAAGAAAAAGATTTATCACACTCAAACTATTCCATCAGAAAACGCTGGATATAGCTTTTTATGGCCCATAGAGGATGTGGAATGCTGCATTCCGTTGCTTCTACACATCATGCTTGGGAGGGGTTGAAATAAGAAGAAACACAAATTACATAAGATTGTACTGACTTGACGGAACATTTTATTTCTCATTCTCATGTTACCATACAATCGTTTCGGGGCTGAAATAAAAGAGAAATGCAGTATCACTTTCATACTTTCCTCCCCTAAAACCCGGGACATAATATACTGCGAGCATAGGACTCAAAATGTTCCATCCCATGTTTAGAGCCTATGATAAACATCCCTATTTCTCAACTAATACAAAGCCTACAGCTATGGATAACGTATAAGGGGAAAGGATTATTTACAGACTTCTGATATAGCATACTCACACACTTAATTTGTCCCTGCAATAGACCTCTTCTTCTACATCAAAATGTGAAGTGAGAAAATATTTCTTATGTCGAGGGTAGAGAAAGTTATGTGACTACATCACACTGTGCTTTATTTACGTGGATTTCATTTCCAGTAATTATTTTCGCCAATATATTACATCGATGAAATCATAATTCGTTAAAGTTTAGCATTATATAGTCGCCAAAGCCCAATATTATCAAAGTAAACAATACACTGTTGTCATCTGAACTGAACAACATTTCATTTTTTTCAGTAGAATATTCACATACATTATATAATTTTCAAGGGAAGGACTGATTTCTTTCAATTTTAATGTTGACAGCTATACTTCCCGGGCTTAACTGGGTATGTGTGCAAAATGTCGTGTAAATTGGTAAAGAAATGTAGATTTGTATAAGGAACAAACATACATACATACATACACACTTTCGATTTTATATATTAGATATATATAGGTTGAAAGATAGCTCGAATCAAACGTGTATAATGAATTAATTGATTAATGCCCGGTTTCTACAAACTTGTGAATTACCTATGGGTAAATTACCCATGGACAAATTAGTTCCATTTAACCTACAATGGTATAATGAGCAAGTCCTTGGAGTTGTACAGTTAATTTAATTCAGAAGGCTTTGATTCTCATTGTTATTGATCCTATGAAAGGTTAAATTTTATCCAGCCATCCATGAAAGGACAAATTAACCCAAAGATTTACCCTTGGACAGATCTAGCCCGAGTTTGTAGGAACATTTTTTCTGTTATTTTCATATTTACCTAGAGGACATTTATCTAGAAACTCGCCACAAGTGTAAGTGATTGCTATCTTTAAATTATTTGTGTTTGTGTGGTGTTATTCTTGTGTAAATTGTGTAAATTCTGTGCATTAGATAATTTACCCATAGGTAATTCGCGAGTTTATAGAAACCGGCCATCAGTAAGGGTAACTTTTTATTTTGCATTTTTTGTGATTTTCAAGAGTATGTAATTTTATCTCAGTTTGAAGTTATTTTAGGCATTTTAATTTTTTTTCCTATACAGTGTTTCATTACTGACTGTGAACTAAATCCAGGAGATATTGCTTGTTTTCAATATGCACCTATAGAGAGTTTTTTCCATAATTAGCCTATAGATACAAATCATTACTTTCAGACAGTTGCCTTCATTTGAGAATTTCCGCCAAGTCTTCATGTTCAGTTAAATGAAAATTTATTGTATTCATAACTTTTTTCCTTTCTCCGAGTTTTACGTTCCCCCGTTGTAAGGGCCTTAAAATACATACATACTTTCTTGACCACACAAAGTCCTCCCCAATGCCGGGGCCACTTCCGACACAAAGGACGAGACTCGTCAGTCACACACACAGGGGCGCCAACTTATATGGGCCCGTGGGGCTGAATCCCACCCAATAATTTGCCGTAGGCCTATTTTGTTAAATTATTTTTTCCATTACTAAAATATGTTTTCTTGTTGAATTAGTCCAGTCACCAGGTACTGAAAATTGGGTTTGCCTGGAAAAAGGTCCGAAGTTAATGATTTTTTAGTATGTTGTATATGGGTATTCTGAGGTGTAGAATCCAAGTTTTCCAATTCGAGAACCTTGTGCTAACTTCTGGGCAGCCGAAAAACCCCGAAATTTTTGGGCTTTTTTCAATGTTTTCCTTATAACTCCTAAACAACGCGTTTCATCTGAAAATACTCTATTATAAAAATTAAAGGGCAATAAATTTTCTATTAGTTGCACTGTTTAAACGTTTTTTAAGTCGAATACGTACCGAGATATGGAGCTTCGAAGTTTCGAGATATTTTTTAAAAATATTGAAAAACTGCAAAAAATGCAGGATTTTCCCTACTAAATTTCATCTTCCAACATTTCTATATGGATAATAATAGTAGTAATGGTAGGTGAATCTAAATTAATAAATTTAACATCATCATCCCCCTCCCACCCCCGTCAGGACGTTCTCTTGGGCGATTTCCTTGAAGGCTGTGGAACGGTTTATAGTCCAGTCACCAGGTAATTTTTCCTTGAAAAAGGTACGAAGTTAATGATTTTTAATATGTTGTATGAGGATATTCTGTGGTGTAGAATCCAAGTTTTCCAATTCGAGAACCCTGTGCGAACTTCAGGGCAGCCGAAAAACATCGAAATGTTGGGGCTTTTTTCAGTGTTTTCCTTATAACTCCTAAACAATGCATATTAGTCTAAATCACTCCATTACAAAAGTTAAAGGGCATAACATTTCCTATTATTTGAACTATTTACATGTTTTCTAAAACCAAATATGTACCGATATATGGCGCTTCAAAGTTTTGAAAAACTCTCAAAATATCGAAAACTGCGAAAATGGAGCATTTTTCCTAGTAACATTCATCTTTAAACATTTCTGTATGAATAACGTTCAATAACCTACACAATAGAAACCCCATTCTTAATGAGATGTTCATTCAAGAATAAAGTACACAATAATCGATACATAAATATGTATTTTATAAAAATTTATACTACATATGATATGTGGATATATTAACTAAGTAGAAAATATGTAAATTATTACAAATTTCCATTAATATTGATTGATAAAAGCATTGGTATCTTTCCTCCCGATTGGCAAATCGGCATCATCTCTCAATAATTCCTCCTGAGCAATGATCTTATCGATGATGTCCTCCTTTGCTGCCATTTCAGCATTCACTCCTTACAGGATGAAGACCTTGGCAGCAGAAAATGTGTAGTAAGTGACTGCATAAGGTTGTATGGGGTAAGACTACATCACGCACGTTCGAGTCAGTGGGCAAGACCTATGTGGACTAGGTACCTAACCCATAGTAGTATTCGATGGATATCTTAGTGACGTCGCTTATCAGAGCACTAAAGCAGCTGAACGATTTCGCCGGGCTTTGCTGCAATCGTCCAGAAAATTTCTATTTTCGTTAACAACGGCCGTTACATTGTCGCAAGAAAATTTTTTGTCCAATGACACGAACAAGAGAAACTTTATTTCAATGCGGATGACTGAAATGGCAGCAAAGGGCATCGAAGTTAAGCAGGCAATAGAAGATGCTGATTTCATGATAGTGAAAACTGCAATATCTAAGGCTTCTGACTTCGATAGTGTTACTATCACAGGTGAAGACATTGATCTCTTAGTATTGCTGACTGCATTAGGCTCTTCTCAAAAGAACGTTTATTTCCAAAAGAGTGGGGGAGGTAATACCCCAGTGTTTTGTATTCGCCAGCTTCGTGCAAATACAATACTCAGGATATTCTTTTCCTTCATGCAGCAAGCGGGTGTGACACTACATCAAACCCATTTGGACAAGGAAAGAAGAAAGTTTTCACTATGTATGAAAATACCGTTCTCTGTCTGACATCGTTAGTGTTTTCAAAGATAACGAAGCAACACCATGCCAAATTTCGGAAGCAGGGGAAAAGTTTCTTGTGATACTGTACGGTGGTAACATGGACACAGATACTCTGGATGATCTTTGGTACCGAATATTTTCCAACTCCGTGTCAAAATCCAAATTCAACCTTGCCAGATTGCCCCCTACACGAGACGCTGCCCGGTACCATTCTTTTCGTACCTATCTGCAAGTGCAGACGTGGCTGGGCTACAAAACGTTACCGTCAGTTTGGGGCTGGACTTTAACGAAACGAGGGCTGATCGCTATAACAACGACCATGGATGCAGCTCCAGGAAAGTTGCTGCACATGATACATTGCGAGTGCATGACAGGGTGTAGCACCGGGGCTTGGAGCTGCAAAAAAGGAGGACTCCGATGCTCAACCATCTGCAAGAATTGTGCATTAAATGCTTGTGAGAATTCGCCTGAAACTGACATCGACGAGGAAGACACAGATATTGAGTGCGATGAGGAGGATGACGTCATCGATTAGATCATTGCTCAGGAGGAAGAGGAAACACACTGAGAGATGATGCCGACTTGCCATTGGGACCAAAGAGATCAAGGCTTTTATGAATTAATATGAATGACTAATTTGTAATAATTTACATATTTTGTACTTAATATATCCACATGTCATTACATGTATTATACATTTCTTATAAAATTCATTTTTATACATCGAGAATTGTGTTCTTTATTCTGAAAAGAACATCTCATTAAGGGTAGGGTTTCTATTGTGTAGGTTATTGAACGTTATTCATATAGCAATATTGAAAGATGAAAGTTACTAGGGAAAATCCTGCATTTTTTGCAGTTTTTCAATATTTTGAAAAATAACTCGAAACTTCGAAGCTCCATATCTCGGTACGTATTGGACTTAAAAAACGTTTAAACAGTGCAAATTGTAGCAAATTTATTGCCCTTTAATTTTTATAACAGAGTATTTTGAGATAAAACGCGTTGTTTAGGAGTTATAAGGAAAACATTGAAAAAAGCCCAAAACTTTCGGGGTTTTTCGGCTGCCCTGAAGTTAGCACAAGGTTCTCAAATTGGAAAACTTGGATTCTACACCTCAGAATACCCATATACAACATACTAAAAACTCATTAACTTCGGACCTTTTTCCAGGCAAAAGTACCTGGTGACTGGACTAAATCGCTGGAAAACTAAAATCAGGCTTTTGTTGACATAATAATATTACCTCCTCTTGTTCCAGTTCACTCAAGATTGTCTGAAGTCGTTTCTCAGTTCATTAAATTTTTACGTCTTAATCTGTTAACGCTTGAGAGGCCTCTCTGCAGTCTCTCTTGGAAAATAAGCGTAACAAAATTAGTATAGGTAATGAAACCTTCACTTGTAGGCAGGGTTGTTATGAAAAAAGCCGGCCTGATTTTAACCGGCCGGTTTTAACCGGTTTTATCCACTTGAAAAAAGCCAGGCAATTTTATCCGGATAAAATCAAATTGAATAAAAATAATGGAAGTTTCTTTCATGTTTTTATTTCCAACCATCATAAATTTAAGTTACAAGCTCAGAACCTGTAGTAGGCCTACTTAGGACTACTGAGTGCAAATGCAGAGTTACCAGTTTTATCCACTTAAGAAAAAAGCCAGGCCGGATAAAATCAAATTGAATAAAAATAATTCAAGTTTCTTTCATGATGTTATTTCCAAACATCACAAATTTAAAAGTTACAAGCTCAGAACCTGTAGTAGGCCTACTTAGGCCTACTGAGTGCAAATGAAGAGCTACCAGTTTTATCCACTTGAAAAAAGCCAGGCCGGATAAAATCAAATTGAATAAAAATAATTGAAGTTTCTTACATACTTTTATTTCCAAATATCACAAATTTAAAAGTTACAAGCTCAGAACCTGTAATACTTACTGAGTGCAAATGCAGAGCTACCAGTTTTATCCACTTGAAAAAAGCCAGGCCGGATAAAATCAAATTGAATAAAAATAATTCAAGTTTCTTTCATGTTTTTATTTCCAAACATCACAAATTTAAAAGTTACAAGCTCAGAACCTGTAGTAGGCCTACTTAGGCCTACTGAGTGCAAATGAAGAGCTACCAGTTTTATCCACTTGAAAAAAGCCAGGCCGGATAAAATCAAATTGAATAAAAATAATTGAAGTTTCTTACATGCTTTTATTTCCAAACATCACAAATTTAAAAGTTACAAGCTCAGAACCTGTAATAGGCCTACTGAGTGCAAATGCAGAGCTACCAGTCTTATCCACTTGAAAAATGCCAGGCATTTTATCTGGATAAAATCAAATTGAGTAAAAATAATTGAAGTTTCTTTCATGTTCTTATTTCCAAACATCACAAATTTAAAAGATACAAGCTCAGAACCTGTAGTAGGCCTACTTAGGCCTACTGAGTGCAAATGCAGAGCTACCAGTTTTATCCACTTGAAAAAAGCCAGGCATTTTATCCGGCTAAAATCAAATTGAATAAAAACAATTGAAGTTCCTTTCATGTTTAAATTTCCAAAGATGACAAATTTAAAAGTTACAAGCTCAGAACCTGTAGTAGGCCTCAGTTTTATCCACTTGAAAAAAGCCAGACATTTTATCCGGCTAAAATCAAATTGAATAAAAATAATTGAAGTTCCTTTCTTGTTTTTATTTCCAAACATCACAAATTTAAAAGTTAGAAGCTCAGAATCTGTAGTAGGCCTACTTAGGCCTACCGAGTGCAAATGCAGAGCTACCAGTCTTATCCACTTGAAAAATGCCAGGCATTTTATCTGGATAAAATCAAATTGAGTAAAAATAATTGAAGTTTCTTTCATGTTCTTATTTCCAAACATCACAAATTGAAAAGATACAAGCTCAGAAACCTAAAATTGTATTTAGTGTAATTTAATACAGTGAGTCTCATGCAAGAGTTGGCCAATGACACGGGTTTCTGCGTTGCGGCGGGCACAGCAAATAAAGCCGCGATCGGTGTAATGATTCAGGTTCTGACATTTACAGTTAAAATTACAATGAAAATAACCACGTACCTCATCACAAGAGATGTTAAAAATGTTCTGCTCTTGCATCCACACAATACTGGCACCATTTTAGAAAATTTTCTTTTACGCGCATTAAGTTCAGCTTCCGAAATAGAGTTAATTTTTCTTGTTGAAGTTTCCCCATAAATAATAGTCACATGCTGTTAGAAGAACTTAAAAACAATATCACAAGTGAAATTAACTCTGTCTCGGAAGCTGAAATTATGCGTGTGAAAGAAAATTTCCTGAAAAGGTGCCAGTATCGTGTGGATGCAAGAGAAGAACATTTCCAGCAGCTCTTGTGATGAGGTATGTGGTTATTTTCATTGTAATTTTAACTGTAAATATGAGAACCTGAATCATTACACCAATCGCGGCTTTATTTGCGTAGATATTTCACCCGATCGCTTGGGAGTTGGAGCTGTGCCCGCCGCTTCGCAGAATCCCATGCCATTGGCCAACTCTTGCGTGGGACTCACTGTACCACTTCATTGTGTAATTCCCAGCAATAGTTAATTACCGTATTTACTCCAATATAATGCACCCTCGAATTTAATGTGCTCCCTGATTTTGAAACTTAAAATCATAAAAGAAGAGTTTGTTAGCGAATGTAATGCGCATCAATAGGATATTTTATAGGGAATTTTGTCTTAGTATTTATAGAATAATGAACCAACACATAAACATTTACAGTTAACTGCTAGTTTTAGCCCTACAAGTAGACCGATAGGCATGGCTCATCAATATTCACTAATGTGTTCATCGCTGGAATCCTCGGAGGTGCTTATTTTTATTCCTAAATGGACAAACAAAATGTTAAATGCATGTTTCACAATAAAAGCTGATACCACTCTTAAATGAGTTTAAAATCGACAATGCACAATATTCCACATTTGCACTATAGAACTGACAAAAACTATTTTTTCATTATGTTTCAGAAGTTAAATTTCATATGGTGTAGGCTAACGATAAAATGAACGAAGTCGAGAATTATAGCAGTGCCTTGTTATGTAGATCAATATTACCTCCGACCTACGAAACGGTTTTGTACTAGATTTAACGCGCACCTCAGTATTGAAATCTACAAATGGACAAAAATAGGGCACGTTATATTCAAGTAAATATGGTAAATTCACCATTCATCATAAGACTCTTGCATATTTGCTTTATTCTGCCTGTTGATGTATACAAGCTTCTGGGCTTTTTCATTGCCTAGTCTGTTTCTCAATTTTGTTTGTATTAACCCAAAAGAAGAAAATACTCTTTCGATTGATGCAGAACTGGCTGGCATACGATGTAAAGATTCTATGGCTTAACAAAATTCCAGCGATAGGTGATTACGCTTCAGATTTGTGTAATTGATGGAGAAATAAGTATAAAAAAATCCCTTTAGGTAGGCCTACAGGGCACAGGCTGAGGTAGATTTCATAGTGCTTTTTATGAATTTATTGGGGTAAGTGTAGAATAAAAACTGAAATATTTTTTTATAAAAAGAGAGTTGTTAATTATGTATTAATTGATATCTCTTATTATTTCATTTTTAATTTGGCCAAGGATTATTGTTCTAAAGATATTTAACTGTTATTTTTAATATTTCAAACTTTATTTCATTGGTAATTTTAGCCTCAGTTGGTCCTCATGAATTCATTTTGGCATGCCTATTGGCTGAGGTATATTTTAAAGTGTTTTTGACTTTCAAAAATTCAAACCTCTCCTTATATGAGAAACTAGTTGTTGATTTAGAGATTACTCATCAAGAGCTTTTCAACGATATCCCACAAACATGGTTTTAAAAATTTTTAATTTCCACTCTCACCCCCACAACCACTGAATCATTGGTGTCTAATTTATGCATACTAAGTTTCCCTCTAAACCCCATAGGGCCCTAAATATAATTTTTTCAAAATTTCAACCCGCTCCCACCTCCCCCAACCAGGAAAAATTGATTTTAGCCGGCTAAATTTGATTTTAGCCGGCTAAAATCATGATTTTAACCGGCTAAAATTGAAAAAAACCGCTGGTCAGGTCTTTTTCAATTTTAGCCGGCTTTTTTACAACCCTGCTTGTAGGCCCTATGCACCACCGTAGGGTTACAAGAACGAGTCAGTCAGTCAGTCAATCTGTTAACGCAGTTTCCACATCCACCGCCATATTTTGATGCTATTTATGCATTCATAAAAAACTTAATCACATTGCTTTTCAAAATATATATATAGGCTAAGGAGAGTGCGGAAAAGTTAAATTCAGAAGCTAGATTATGCTTGTGGTTAATAAAAAATCACAGGGAATATATTAATTTAATGGGCAAAGCAAGGAATTGTGATACAAGACAAGAGTGTGGAGTACAAGACAATTATTACAAAGTTTGTCTTCAGAAACAATGAAATCATTTCATGTAGGCCTACAGTAGGCCTAGCCTACTATATTTATACCATAGTCATATCAATATTTTATAAGTCTACTAGCATGTGCCCGCGATAATTTTTTTTTTGGCCAGTATTTATTTAATAAATAATTATACAAAACAAGACCACCCGAATGAGCAAGCGCTCGTGCTCGGGCACGAAGACCTACTTCTAGGTCTTCCAGGTGGTCTTTTCCCTTCGGTCTCCCAGTCAATTCTTTTGAGATATGTCTTTCCTCCCCATACGTGCAAAAATTAAGAGCAAAACAATTAAACACGTTTATTAACACTTACCACACGAATCATTCATAAACTAAACGATTAATAATTATATTGAAACAGCTAAAAATCCGGCTTTGGAGTGCATTCCACGATAAATAAATTATTTAAATAAAACATCTAGTAAGTAAATAATCGCGGGCATCTGCTAGTCTGTTTTATGAAACTCGGAGGTTCATTGGCGCGGTTACAGCCCTCCATTCAACCCTATTCTGTGCTAACTTAATCCAACCATCCCTCGCAAGTCCTACTTCCCTTAAATCTTATATCTATTCTACTATTGTCCTCCCGCCTACGTCTTAGCCTTCCAAGTGGTATTTTCCCTTTGGGTCTCAATTCAAAATAGTTTTGGGATATGTCTTTCCTTTCCTATGTCCAGCCCATTTCATCTTCAGTGATTTAATTAAATTTACTACATTCCGTGAAGAGTACAAGTTTTAAAGATCGTCATTATGCACTTTTCTCCAGTCCCCGTTTTCATCTCTCTTAGGTCTGAATATTTTCCCAACCATTCTCAGATTATATTCTTTCCGAAGAGTAAAGGACCATGTCTCACATCCATATAAAGTTCCATTCCTCTTTCTTGTATTATTTACAGGCTCTCTATTAATTTTAATTTGGGTTTTACATTTAATTGTATTATTCACGGTTCTTTTGTTCTAGTTCTAGGTGAATTTGTAAATTTCTGTCTTTATCTCAAGTTGTTTTGTAAACTAAACATAATTTTTCTTAATAATTACTTACCGTATTATTGACTGTTAATGGTATTTATTTACAATTAATACTGAACGGCACCCACACAAGGGCAAAGCTCATTTGGGTGTTAAACTTAAATTCTGTATTTTGTGTATCATATATTCGAATAAAGTAATTAGAATGCAGTACACGGTTTATCCGCAATGGGTTGTTTAAACAGGCTAGGGTCACCAGGTGAACAGATAATTTATACAAAGACGATTCGAATTGTATAAGTTATATATATATATATATATATATATATATATATATATATATATATATATGCACACAATTGTATAATAATTAACTAATTGTATAAGTTATATAAATATATATATATATATACACAATTCGAATCGTATATATATATATATATGTATATATAGGTATATATATTACTTCTAGGCATATGAAACATTTTAGAAGTTTATGATCAGTCTTCCTCAGTATTACGTATTTCGGAAAAGTAACAAGGGAATCTACTCTTATACCATTCAACGGCCCTAAATAGCGTGCTCACTCGCTCGCCCGCTTCGTGAAACATCGGGTATACTCGGAGATGTTCGTCTCTGGCAGTGTAAACTTTCACAAAGAGTACAAAATTAGGAAATCCTTTTCTTTATTATATAAAGCCTATGTGAAATGAATACAATGAATAAAATTTGTAATTTTATTTTTACTTACAATTTTCATAGCTCTGAACCACAAACATGTTTAATAAACTATCAGTGTAAATTTCTTAAAAATCCTGGAGTCAATTAATAATGGCGGGCAAAGCCGGGGGCACCAACTGTAAAATATTGATGGTTTAACTCTTGAAATATTGTTTATAATAAAAATCCAAACAAACCATTCCTTCCCTTGAAACATTATATAATTTCTGAAAATTACACTGAATTGATCAAATAAAATTCACATCATAATCATCTGTCAACAAACAGTTGAGAAACAATACGTATTATGTGTTCACAGTTAGCTTTGGAACTGCATACTAGAGATGGGGAATATTTCTTGTAACTGTTACTTTGTAACTGTTACATGTATGTAACGGTAACGACCTGTTACAAAAAATCAAAAGTAACGGATACCAAAGCTCCTCCTAGGATATCTAATTTTCGTCTCAACCAAAGGCGGAATCAGAAAATACTGAAAGAAGGGGCCGACACAAACGAAAGTTTGCTGTTATTGGGGTGTATGGAATATCCCAAAAATGGGGGTCCGGGGTCCTCCCCCGGGATTTTTGTTAAAAAAAAGGGGGGGAAACACGACAAACCCACAATAATAACTGCCAAAAAAAGGAAAGAGCACATTTTCAAACATTCAAATCTCGCTTTATATGAGCTATCGAGAAACTAGTTATTGATTTGCAGAGTACTCATCAAGAGCTTTTCAACGATACCCCATAAGACGTGGTTTCAAAAATTTCGAATTTCCGTCCCCCACCCCCACTCTTACCCCCGAATCGTTGGTGTCACTGTGAACTCCATAGGAAGTACTCTAATTTATTCAAACAAAGTTTCTCTCTATATTTCATAGGGGCCGAGATATAAATATTTCAAAATTTCAACCCCCCTCCCCTTGGGCCAATTTTGCTCATTCGAACTTGTCCGAACTATTGGGCCTAGAAATAACATAATAAAATTTGGTTCAAATATCTTCAAAATTACGACCGTTAGCATGTAAAGATATATATAAATATACAAAACAAAAAAATTAACGGGCGGTGGTTTCGTACTTAGGGAGGCAAGGTTATATCTCGCGTTTGCTTGAAAACAAGATAGCCGAAGGTGTTTGCATGCTAGTATAAACGCAGGATTATCCACATTAAACAATAAACCCAGTATATTAATGCATTAATTATAGTTTCTGAAGAATAATATGAATACTGTTCGTGCCATTTAAGATGACCTCGTCCCAAACCATCGTCTATCTACAAAAGAAAATAACAGCATTTTCCCTAATCCGAAAATCTGTAACGACAAAGAACAGGTGCTCTTCTAGTCGCGTGGGTTTCCCCAGTGTTGCCGCTGTCATTCGCCACTTCTCAAGTGAAGTAAAAGTGCTGTGGTACGTATTTGGCAACATTTACTGGAATTCAGACAAGTGTGAATATGCCTAATTACCTTTATATTCACTGATTGACAGGTCGAAGAGGATTAGGGTGGTAACGGGTAGATGCAGTTCTTGGAAAAAAGTATTTAAGAATGGGTGTTTATTTCAACGACAACAGAATGTTAGTAGAACAGCGTCCACTTAACGCAGACGTTATACAGTAATGGCGCGAGTCTTCGTTTGGGTATATTTAAAGAATGTCGTTGCAACCGGCCATTAATCTTTTCCCACTACAATCATGATTCTGGGGAAATTATTGAACTACATTCAATTCTCTCTCTGACTTTACTTGGGCTGATTTAATTTTCATTAATTGCGCCTGTTGTAAAATAATGTAGGCCTACATTCTATAAAATAAAATGCTCATGGAAAGTTTGGGTTGGACCGGAGAATAACTTGAGAGTATATTTCTGTTAAGATAACACGGTGATAGTTTATTTCTTGTACCTCATTTTTTAAATCTAAGTGAATTTTATATTTTCTTAAAAGTTATTTCCCGTTACTAAATAACATATTTACAGTAAATTATTTTATCCGGTAGGATACATTATGCATTTAAGGGTTAAAAGAGAGAGTGGCTGCAATGTCTCCAGTTTAGTGCTTGTAGCAAGAATAGCCTAGACCAGTGATTCCCAAAGTGGGGTCCGCGATGGTGTTTCAGGGGGTCCGCAGGCCGTTCAAGAAGAAATAGGATAGCCCGTAATTTTCTCAAATTACATGTCTTCTAAAACAGCTTCACTGTTCACATTAAGGAGTAAACTCTGTTTGTTATCATTGATAGTGTCATTTTGTCTATTGGATTGAATACAGTTGAATCAGAGTATTTATTTAGTTTCTTTCAAAACCCAGAGAGGTCCGCGAAATTTTAATTTTTTTCAAGGGGTCCGTGGACTGAAACGTTTGGGAACCTCTGGCCTAGACCCTTTAGTTTTAGTACAAAAGTTCGTACTTAGTTCCTTAATGGAAACAGTTCAAGTAGCAGTGAACACATGAATCCTTAAACCTGTTTTCAAGCTTATTACTCTTTTACGGTAATGAGTTAAATCTTATGCTCTTTAAGAAATCAATAGACATTTGAATCTACTTGTACGCTTACACCATGACCTATATCCTAATACCCCTGCAGTGAACATGCAGTAGATATTTAAATGAATACAGTCATAAAAAGTTTTCTATAGAATGCAGCCATCCTTTCTAGGTTGCAAATTATACATAATGTCACTACACCACTCACTTAAACGTTTTTAAAATAGCTGAAATTATTCAGACTGCCCCGCTGTACCTTACTGTGACAAACATTACCTAAATTCCATTAACCACATGATTGACAGGTAGGTCTACAGTTTAAAGCGCCAGTATGGTACGTTTGAGATTGTGTGTGGGACGGAAACATGTCTCCACGGCTTTGGAATAGTTAGCCATGACACATCCCTTCGCATTTAAGCTGAGACGTACGGTGATAATAACGAAGTAAATTGGAAGATTTGATTATAAAACTAGTCAGATGTTTATTTCGTTCATCAAAACAATACTGTTATATACAGAAGATATAAACTCGGAAATAATTAGGCCTACATACATTAAGTGGAGTTCTTCGCAAGTGCATTTTGTGAAATGTTGACATATTTTAAGAATGTATTATATCAGTGTACGAGTTTGAATTAAGGTTAAGTATCAAACATTAGAATTTTGTTCTTCCGTAAGTCTAATGGATCGATCTGCAGCTTAACACGGAAATCGATAACAAAAATAACTTATTCTCTGCATATCATAATTCCAATTAACTTTTTACTGATTAAACAAAAGCATACTGGCACTTTGTTACATCAGTTTACCTGATTTTATTAAATGCCAGAATGGTACTTTATGAGATTGTGTGGGGGACGGGAAAATGTCGGTCCGTCTGTGTGTTTGTACGCGCGATAACTCAAATACGCTTTATCGGATTTTCATGAAACTTGGTATACGCATTTATAAGGTCCATGGGAAGATGCCAATTGAAATTGGACCAAATCGGTTGACCGATACAGGAGTAATGCCCAATTACGTTCCTATTTTATGGTAATATATTAGAAAGAATTCATCAATTACAAATCAGTTCTCATGGCGACATATTGTTTTACAGTGTTCATAGACGGCTTTGGAAGTTGCAATACAGCTAGCTTTGACAAGTAACACCACCTACACATTCCTTCACATATGCTTATCAAACTAGACCTTTGTTCTTCCGTAAGCCCTGCTTAATGAATCTATCTGGAGCTAACTCTGAAATCGATTTAAAAAATAACTTATTTTCGGCATTTCATAATTTCAGTTATCTCTGAATAAACAAAAGCATTCTGGCACTTTGTTACATCAGTTTACCTGTTCTTATTAAGAGCCAGTATGGTACCTTATGACTATGAGATTGTGTGGGGAAGGGAAAATGTCTGTCCGTCTATGTGTCTGTACGCGCGGTAACTGAAAAACGCTTTATCGGATTTTAATGAAACTTGGTATACGAATTTGTAATGTTGGTAAGATATCACAAATCTGTATAGTTCAGCTGACGCTGGACGATTTAAATCTGATTAGTTAAAAAAATTAAAAAAATAAACTGGACATTTGTTCTTCCGTAAGCCCTACTTAATGAATCAATCTGGAGCTTAACTGGGAAATCAATTTCAATAAATACTTATTTTCTGCATATCATAATTATAATAACTGATTAAACAAAAGCATACTGGCACTTTGTTGCATCAGTTTAGGCCTACCTGATTTTATTTCAAAAGGAAATGATATTTTGTACCACTGTACGAAATTTTAATTAAAATAAACATTTGAAAGTAATGGAATTAAGTGGTTGAAAGTCAATTAAGTACGTTCCCAATGCAAAGGAAAGGAAATATAGGTAGATTGTTAGCTGGAATTGGGAATCAATTTTAGGCCTGTATTCAGAGATGCTATTCAGAAGCCATGAAATACTCGGTACATTAACCATGAATATGTGTTGAAGGTGGAAAGCGATAACTGTCTGCTTGGCTGTGTACAGTGATTGGCATACAATATACAATGCTCCTTAACGTCTGCTTTCAACAGATAAAGCAGAATCAACCTTTAGGGAATTTTTCCGCGAAGTTCTATTCAAACAAAAATGACCTTTATAGGCCTATGCAGTAAGCATATCAAATTTATTTTCGCGAGAGAAATGCAATGGGCTACATATCTATGTAACCGTATTAGTTGTCTTGTGTCGTTGAGAAGAGGAGTTACCTGTGGTCTTCGAAAGAGGGTAATGTGAAGTTTCTCTTCCTTTTGGTAAGTTTTTTACCGCTAGAATGAAACCAGTGTAGTTTTCACTCACTATAATATAATATAATGCTTAGTTAATTTCGACATACTATATTCGAACTGCTGTTACAAAAAGATAATAGAATGAAGAAGTTTAGAAAGTAAACGGTAAGCCTAAGAACAGAATTCAACATTTTCCTATACATGGTGGAAGTAGGAGGATGAGATGACTGTGCAGCTTATTCCATGGTAGAAGCAAACAAAAATCCTATAGCATGTTCGTTTCAAGTTGAGTAGCCTACTTTTCACAGAAAAAAGTTCCTGAACTTTAATCTTACTTTACACCATAAGTATCATCCGTAATCTTCTATTTTTTTTTCTTTTCCTACCAGCAGAGGAAAGAATAAGGTATGCATTTTTGTTGTTGCAGTATTGCAATAAGTTTGAGTTTTCGTGTAAATTAAATACAACGATTAATACGTGGCCTATGTAATCCACGAAACTTGGCAATGTCAAGGCAAGTATTTTCCGTCACCGAGTTGTTTAGTTTTATACGCGCGACAGACGTCAAATCCCATAGAAGAGGTATCTAATAGTGACCTGTCGCCATTCTGTGGACACTTTCAGTGGCGCCAACTTTTGAAGAACATTGGGTGGGCTCAAAAACATTAACCCGGAAATTTTTAACCACTGGCCTACAAGGTGGAAGGCAACCGTGCTACAAACACCTCCCGGGTGGGACTCTAATTTAATTATTCAAAGTTTATAATTACGGGGACCTTTGGAGGAAAGATAACAACTAAAATAAAATAAAATAAAATAAAGTAAAACATGCAATGACTATTGAGTAGCACTGCATGTTGTAGGCCTACATGTACAGTACTTCTCCCTATAAATTCTTCAACAAGCAAAATCGAAAGTCAACTTTTCCCCGTTATCCGTATGTAGGGTTACACTTAGAACAGCAATGTGTGAAATTAACTCTTCTCTATAATATTGTTGAACGTAATAATGTCTTCAGACTTTTCAAAGCGGAAAAAAAGTATTTCGGAAAATGCTGGGAAAACTGGCATTAACAATTTGTCGTAGGCTATAAATTTGAAGGATTCAGAAACAATTGCAAACGATCGCGATCGTACCGTAAGTTAATTGAAACAAGGGAGATCATGTTACTTGTGCCAACGCTTGTATAAACCTATAGGCTAGCCTAATTTTGGTTTTGCACCGACTAAACATGATTTTTTAGTAATAATAGGCCTAATAATTATTAGATATATTTAGATATATTTAAGATAATTCACAGCAAATTATTGGGTGGGCTTGAGCCCCACGGGCCCATATAAGTTGGCGCCACTGGACACTTTCAACCTGCTAATAACCCCATTAACCACGGACAGACAGACATAAGCGCAACCCTTTACGTAAACCTATCGTCTTGTACAAGCAGCCACCGTAATCGAGATTGAGGAGATTGTCTGGGAATAATAGAAGTAAGGTTCGATACGGCGGCCACGGCGCATGTCCACATATGAAATACTGCCAAACATATCCTATGTTTCAGACATCTGTAACCTAATTTATTCCATTGCCGCATACACCGCTGCAATACACCTGAGTTTTGATGCTTTAATTCAATTCTGATTTTGATACTGGCTAGTCTTACACATCATCCCACACGCCCACTGCCCACTCACACCCAATTAAATTCTCGTTAAGTTTTAGTAAAGGAACAGTGGCAATCTCAAAACTTATACGCTTTTAGGTGAGCCTGTAATTCCAGCACAGATTAAACATTATACTTCCTATAAAAAACAAAATATTATCGTGCAATCCCATGCTATTCAGTAGGTGTCCATGAGTCCATCGAGTATTTATTCCACGAATACGAGTAAGATTGTTTATTCATAAGATAATACGTACTTAACTATAACTCTAAAGTACCTGTTAGGTCAGTTGGAGTTGTAACAAATTGGAAATTAGAAATTTTTTTCTTGTTAGAAGGACTATTTATTACTTGCAATGTTTAGAAGGGACACCCTGAACATTCTGTTATTTTAGGTGAATTCTTTATTTTAAATACAGTGTAGCATAATCTTTCCGTCTGTGAAGTTTCAGGATACTAAAAACCTTGTAACTGTTTATAAAACGTAGTATTTGAAAGTCTGAAAAGGACATTCTAATTTACGTACAAGGAAATATTTAGCTTGCTTTTCTGTGTTGTATTTTTTAAACAGTTTCATTTCAAAACGGGCTTCTATAGCTTTGACCCTCGAGCACGAAGTTTCCCATGATATCCTGCATATTATTAACAAAAATTATTTTTTAAAAATAACAAATTTAAAAATGTAACTTTTTCAGTATCGCCTGTACTTGCGAAAATTGTAAATACATAGTAGACCTATTTCTCCTCCTTCACCACGGCTCCAAGGCAGCACCCCTTAGCTACCGCAGCTAAGGAAACCGACCGTTGATATCGTAGATAGGTTGTCAGGTTAGGTTAGGTTATGTTAGGTTGGGTTGGGTTAGGTTAGGTTAGGTTAATTCAAAGTCTCATTCAATCGCAGGCAGATACTTCATGAATGATTTATAAACAATACAATCATAATATCAATGTACACAGTATGTATCTATAATAATAAAAGGAAGTGTTTGTCTTTCTGTGAACTCCATTGCATTCAATACGATAATGTAATTCCAACTTTGTCTCTATGTACACCCCTACGAAGGGTGTGTGGCAATGAGCACGATGATATTGCGAGATAAAAATAATATGCCGATGTGCACGAAAATGCGATTGTGCCGATGTGCACGCAACCATATGAATAGGTAAATTAATATAAGATCCAAGAGATATTTACAGTAGTTCTACCGTAATCTGCACTAATATAGCAATGAAGAAAAAATCTTACATGAAACACACACATTATTTTCTCTACCCTTGACATTCCAACATAGAGTGAGCAGGCCAATAGCAGGGTGTGAATTCAGTATTATTCGCGAGGCAAGACTGAAACCTAAGTTTATGGCTGGGATGAGTTGATTAGAACTATCCTTCAGACAATTATCTATTAATTATCTAACATAAAGTCAGCTCTTAATACAAACGCAGTTTGTGTAGAAAATTCAAACAAAATGGAGAAAATTCAAACAAAATCGTAGGAGCCATTTTCTAGATAACAGCGGGGGAAAAATGAATTTTCTTGGTGTAAAGTGACGGTCAAGTCGTTAGGCTTACCGTGCTTCGTGTCGCATCTCTTGAAAAATCCATAAACCCAATGTAACATTTCGTTTCCATCCGATTGTGCAAATCACAGACAAATACGTAGACACGTTTTTGAAAAATCTTATGTGAAGTTCACAAAACTTCCTCTGCCAAAATAAAAGCCTCTTAGTATAATATAATTATTAGGGGGCGGATTTCTATGACCTGAAAATAGGATATATGCATGCATTTATGACCTAAAAAACATTAAAATATGACCAATAAATTTTAAAATATGACTTTACCACTTACACATTGTGTGTATTTTTTTAAGTTTCATTACAATTCATTTCATTAAAATTGTCAATTATTTAAAATATCTGTAAATTCTCTAAAACTATCATTATAATGCAAAATTCACAAAATATGTTATGAAACTTCAAAATTTCTTTAATATCCACACAAATATGCCAAAAAAATGACCTAAATATGCATATTCATACTAAATATGCTACAATAGTTGAAAATTTTCGAAATATGCAGTTATATGCACAATAAAAGCCGTTCCATTTTCAACAGGATGCTTGGAATCAGGTTTAAATTAGTCGGAAACCTGAAATAATGCAAAGGAGAAAAACATGACATGTAATAGAAATCCGCCCCTAATAATTATTATTATGAATGACATTCTCTTCGTGTAAATTGATTGTAAAAATGAAGCGTGCTGCCACATCATATCGCATCCCCGAAGAATACATAACGCAAATAAAATCTGATTAATGTACTCTCATAACTTTCTTTACTTTAAGCATGGACAATACATTTTTCACACTTCACATTTTGATATAGAACAAGAGGCCAGACCATATTGCAAATAGCACGTATTCAGAGCAGGTGGCTTATAACTAGGGTTTGGATGTTTATGACATGTCATATTTTTATTCTGACCTACATTCTTGCTGCAAACACAAGTAAAACATAAACTGCACATTTGTTACCCTAATAGGACCGTTTTCATTTTGCATATAAAGTCATATTTTGGTCATTTTAATGCTATTGGTCATATTTCGGTCATATTTGTAATTTAACGTCATATTTCAGTTATAAATTCTATAAAAAAAAAGCATAGGCCTAATTATGCAGTGTGTGCACTAAACTGTCGACTTAATTTTTTTCCCGAAAAAGAGTCACGAATATTTAGGTTTTACTGTAAATGAATGTGAAGAGACAATAAAAGTAATAGCACAATTACCTCTTCCTCCTTGTTGTTAACAATTTCCAATAGGCATGGTTTTAAAGCATTTGCAGTGGTATCTGGAAACATTAACAGATTAGAAATTCTTTACAAGTAAAACTGTAAATCTAGGCTATATTAATAAAAGGAAGTGTCTGTCCTCCGTCTGTCCGCGATGCCCAGCGAAATCTACTCAACGCAGAGATCTGAAATTATATACATAGGCGGACTGAAGGGTCGGAAAATGCACCTCGAAGCCAGAATTTTAATTTTCGCTTTCGTTCGTGAGTTATGAGTGAAAAATGAGCAACAAACGTGCATTTTTTGCGTTTTCGAAGCATCAGTTTCAGTAATAAATTTCAATATCAAATCACTTACAGTTGGCTTTGGCTATTTTTGTCATCATACCTCATACCTTGGAAATAAAAGCAACGCGATCGCTTGATTTTGTTAGTCCATCCTAGACGATTCATTTGTTTAGAGTGTCAAGGCCCACAGACATATGACATTTTCAACCTACACGGAAGAAGGAGAATCAACCCTAAATATGGTCAAACATTGTTCGATTTGAACGAAACTCACTATACTATTTCCAACTAAAGAATAAAGTAGACGTAAACAAACACACTGATATGTATTACTCCGCAACCACGTGTTCGTTGACACATTGCAGACGTCGCAATTTCAATGTAAGAGGAACTCGTTAATATTGATCAAAGTAAGCTAGCATCTACAGAAACAAAGCTGGATTTCACAAATATTACATATGCCTACGTTTAAAATGCTAATGCATTGTAATATTTCAATGTCATAATGAAAAATCTACCTACTGCAAAATGTATTTAAAACATTCAAGATCACAGTTTTTCGCCACTATTTAACGGCTTTCCCCGCTTGTGCTTGACAACACGAGGTGGTGAGGCCTGATTAGCTTCAGCCATTGAACTTTATTGCTGTATTTTATTATATAATAGCTGTAGTAATCTTGTTTTCACCGTATGAATTAAACGTTATCTGTCTTCGAGGAATACATGACAAGTGACAGTGTTATTTTTTCATACCTTTGTTGTCTTCAGGCATGCTCGTCGCATTACATTCAACCGATAATATCAAATAATAATATTGGTATTGCTTAAATCACATAGAAAGTGCTGTTACAAACTTGAGAAACGTGCTTAATTTAGTCCTACATCAAATACATTACTTACTTTTTATGTTTTGAAGAAACTACATTAATACCACTAGTCTGCGATGAAATTGCTGCCTCCGAAGTTTGAATGTTTCTGGGGTATTTTTAACATGCTGAAATCAAATTCAAAGCCAGAAAGTTCCTATCACGTACAATTTTTCTAAAATTTTATTTTACTGTATTTTCCTTATAGCGTAATTTTCGTATGCCCAAAGAGTAATTATATAAACTTTAATACTTTATCGTGTGTAGTTCTATGATGTCGGGATTTAAAAACCAAAATATGTATTTAAAATGTTTTTAATGTGTTTATAGTGAACACCGAGGGCACCAGATGTATCTTATCTGATGCAGGGTGCGAGCGCCTCAGGAAGTTAGAGCGAGATAACTTGCACCCTTGCCATTATGTAGCGCCACTCCTTGGTGACCGACACATTCTTATCCTATTATCTTTGTGAAAACCTACACATCCCGTCTGTTTTACACTGCATTAGTGTGTGTCATCTGGAAAAGAAATCAGTTTCAAGCTGTATTGTGGAGTAGAATGTTGAGAGTTTTTAGTTCAATACGCAAGTATATTTACCATGTCGCATCGCTCATGTATAAATGATCCAGACCACTTTTGTTACATATGTGGGAACTACACATTACTTAAGCAGAGGCGTAATGTTACAGATTTTGTAAAAAAAAAAAATAATATCTTGCCTATTTTGGAATCAAACTAGGAGACCAAAGCAAACCTTGGGCACCCCACAAAGTATGTAGAGTATGCACTGAAGATCTTCGTCATTGGGTCAACGGCAAAAGACAGTCACTATCTTTTGGAATACCTATGGTTTGGAGAGAGCAGTCAAACCATAGTAATGACTGCTACTTCTGTTCGTGTGATGTGAAGGGGTACAATTCTAAAAATAAAAAACAAATTGTGTATCCAGTTGTTCGGTCAGACATTTTACCTGTCCCCCATGGGCCTGATGTACCAATCCCAGTGCGACCAGAAAATCTTGAACAGTTTTCATCCGAATCTGATGTAGAAGTGATGGAAATTGTAACGAGTGACAGTGACTACCTAGCAGGATCATCTGCTGCAGAACGTGGATGTTTTAACCAGAGTGAATTAAATGACTTGGTGAGAGATCTTGCCCTCTCTAAAGAGTTAGCTGAGTTGTTGGGTTCTAGACTAAAAGAAAAAATCTGCTTAGTCCACAAACATCATTCTATTGGTTCAGACAACACGAAACAGAATTTAAATCCTTTTTCTCCGAAGATGGCTACCTTGTATATTGCAATAATGTGAAAGAACTTATGCTAAAACTTGGACTTCCAAACTATGATCCAAGTGAGTGGAGACTGTTCATTGATGCTTCCAAGCGAAGTTTGAAGGGTGTTCTCCTTCATAATGGAAACTTTTTGGTTCAGTGCCTGTTGCCTATTCAGTGATACTTAAAGAACCATACCAAAATTTGCAACTGGTGTTATTGCGAGTGAACTACAGTGAACACAACTGGCAAGTTTGTGGTGATTTTAAAGTTCTTACTATGCTGCTGGGTCAACAATCTGGTTTTACCAAATTTCCATGCTTTCTTTGAATGTGGGATAGCAGGGCACGAGTTGATCACTGGACAAAGAAAGACTGGCCACCTCGAGAAAGTTTTTTTTTTTTTTTTTTTTTTTTTTTTGATACTCCAATACATGTGACCCTATTTTACCTTGAAGGTATGTTAGGGTTTTAAATATAACAAATTAACAAAATTAATATTTACAAACTATCTTACAAGTAATAATTAAAAACGGGAATGAACATAATTTACGAAACCTACAAAATCTTATTTGCAACACTCTTTTCTAAAAACTGTCAGTGGTGCTGAAAGTGTAGTGTCACAATAGTTTAGTTTACACCTTAATTGAAAACGTTGTCTTTCAAATCTGGGACATTCCAGTAAAAGATGTTTCACTGTTTGTTCAATTTCTCCACATGGGCAAGTATAGCCACATTCTATTTTTATTTTAAATCTTCGGATATAGCTACCAAATTTACCATGTCCTGATATAAACTGAGTTAATATAAAATTTGGTACAAAAAATTTTGACTGTAGTCTATGATATATTGTTGGAAAATAAAGTTCTCTTGTAACAGCTCCTTTATCCGAGTGTTCCCATTCAAAATTCCAACAAGATGTAATATATTTCCTTATTTGATTTTTGACAAATGATTATCTGAAGCATTCGGCTCCTGCACACAGAGAACTTTAATTGTGTCAAAATTAGTTGTTGTTTTATTAACTTCATTGAACTCTGAATTAATTAGTAGTTCCTGTGTAGGTATGAGTGATTTATGTACATTATGTTGGTAGATAATTAACTCACCCATAGTTTATTTTAGATTTTATTATATTCAGTATTTTTTTGTATATAGGACAGTCCTTCGAATCTGCCGTGTGGTTAAAGTCATAGGACTGAAAATTTCTACTACATGCCATTTTAATATTGAACTGTTTGCAGTTTATGCATTCTAGTTTGTTTTCTACACAGTCCTTTACATTATGTTCTTCAGCACAGCGAGTACATCCCTCGAGAAAGTTTGGAAGTCGGTTCTAAGAATGTTGTGCACCAAAGCCTTGTGAGTCCTTCTAAAGTTTTGCTGCCACCTCTCCACATTAAGCTTGGCTTAATGAAACAATTCGTAAAGGCTTTAAATAAGGAAGGAGACTGTTTCAAGTACATATGTGAGAAATTCCCAATAATATCTGAAGGAAAGTTAAAAGAAGGTATATTTAATGGTCCTGATATAAGAAAATTGATGTCAGATGCAGCATTTAAAAACACTATGGATGAAAAGGAGAAAACAGCATGGATATCTTTCTGTGAAACTGTTTCAAAATTTCTTGGTAACAACAAGGATCCCAATTACCGGAACATTGTAGCTAACATGCTTGAAGCATACAAGGATCTTGGTTGTAATATGAGTATGAAAATTCATTTCCTGTTTTCTCACCTAGATTATTTCCCTGAAAATCTAGGGCTTTTGAGCGAAGAACAAGGAGAACGATTTCACAAGGATGTGCTGGAATTCGAAAGGAGGTACCAGGGACGCTGGAGCATCAGTATGCTTGCAGACTATTGTTGGATGATAAAGCGTGAAATACCTGAAGACAAACATAAAAGAAAAAGGAACAGGAGGACTTTCTCAGGTAAGAAGCAACGGGTGTAAAATTTGTGTGAAACTTTCCAATAGTGAACTAAACAAGACAAAATAAACCAAATACACTCTAGTGATATGTATTAACAACCATACACATTAATTTCAGCAAGTTGTGCATATTAAATATTGTTTTTTCTTTAAAACAAAAAAAAGTGTTATGAAAACGTCTGTGATGAAATTTGTGTAATTATACAATACATGTAAAGTGATTTCGCAAGAAAACCTTACGTGATAGAAGTAAACGGGTTGAAAATTCGGATTCAGCACATCGACATTATATAAAATCACTTTTTTTACTTTAGGCAACAAACAAAAAGTTCAAATTCGCAGGCTAGTGTACTCGGAAGAAGACGACAAGCAAGAGCCTGAAGAGGTTGTGCGTCCAACTGCCAATCAGAACACATCATGTCACGTGGTTTTGTTTACATCTACTTTATTATTTAGTTGGAACTAGTTTATACAGGGGTTTTCTGGGCCAAGGAACTCGAATCTGAGGTCGCTTTTACCAGGGGACGCTACCTAATCGTGGAATGCACTCCACGTGATTTAGGTGTTAATAAATATAATGATTCAACTATTAACTTAATGTTTAGTTTTTAATTTTTGAAATAATTATCGCGGGGGAAGCTGCGGGGACATGCTATCTTATAATAATAAAAGGACGTGTTTGTCTGTCGGTCCACGATGCCCTTCGAAATCTACTGAACGCAGAGATCTGAAATTTTAAAGATAGATGGACTGAAAGGTGGGCGAATGCACCTTGAAGCCGATTTTTTAATTTTTGCTTTCGTTCGCGAGTTATGAGTTAAAAACTGGCAGAAAACGTGATTTTAGCGCTGTCGAAGAATCAGATTTCAGTAATACATTTCAATGTCAAATCAATGTCAATCAAGATAGTTCTTTCGAAATAATGTTTAACATAAAAGTTGTAGCTCTTAATATAAGCACCCCATGTATAAAATTTAAACAAAATCGTAAGAGCTGTTTTCGAGAAAATAGCATCAAACGAAATTTTCTTTATGTAAAAATAAAAGAAAGTCGTCATCAATCTTCGTGTCACATCCCCAGAAGGTACCTAGACCAATATTAAAAATTTTGTTTTCGTACGATTTTCCGTTGCAAGAGGCCGTATTGCAAAGTGCGCGTATCTAGAGCAGATGGCTTATAACTACCCTTCAGATAATTTTTCCGAAAAAATGTTTCAAATAAAAGGTTGGTATAAGCAACCCATGTTAAAGATTTAAGGAAAATCGTGAGAGCCGTTTTCGAGAAAATCGCGAAAAACAAAAATTCCTTCATCTAAAGACCTCTTAAAAATAAGAGAAACCTGTCGCCATCTTCGTGTCACATCCTCACCTGACTCCAATTTAAGTTTTGTTTTCATACGATTTTCCGTTCTGGAGCTAGGCTGTTCACAGACATACACAGACATATTTCCGAAAATTGTCTTTTTGGTTTCAAGGGACCTCAAAACGTGTATTTATGTTACATACTCAACAGCGAATTTGGGGATCGAAAACAATACTTCCTCTAGGCTACCCATAGTTAGGCTTGCCAGATTTCTGAATTGTTCAACCGGGGCACCGGAATGCCCCCCAGCGTCGCGGGCATTCAAGGGTACACACTCTTGGCGGGTTTTAGAGCGTTTTAGAGGGTAGTTTATTCTCAATGCTATGAATAAATGGTTACTGATTAGGAACCTAAACCAGGGGTTAAATGACATAAGCATACAAATATAAACATTTTATTTATAACATGTTAATATTTAAAAGTTATTTAAGTAAGAAGAAACACTTTGATGGAGGAATACAAATTTGAACAATATTTTCATGTACTTTTCATTGGCAAGGACTTTTTTAGAAAGTATTTTCACTTTTCATACAGTACAGAAATAAATAACAAAGTAATCATCCTAAATAATCCTTCACAGTTAATTATCTTTAGACTTTTTTGGTTATCTAGAAAATCAAATTTAAGTTTTACCGGAACGTGAAGTAAACCGGCCGGGACACCGGGATTTTGTCTGAAAACCGGGACTGTCTCGGTCAAACCGGGACGTCTGGCAAGCCTACCCATAGTACCTATGGTACGGGCAGAGGAAGTAAAATGTATTCTTGGATTCTGGGAACTAAATTAAAAAAAATAGTAAAACAAACAAACAAACAACAAGGATTGTCCTTGGCAACAAGAATGAATATTAAAAGTGGAACACAATAATTGTTACAAAAATCCATCACTATTCTTGGAATTTAAAAGAGACTCAGGCATATAACAGTACAGTACAAACAATGAGAAATTAATATTTAATCATTCAACATATTTTTTGCACGACTTAACTTTTTTTGTGGTACTTCCGAATATTGTTGCCGTGGATCGTAAGTTGACATTCCCACCGCAATCTTGTTGCTATGTGCGGTAAGAGTTTCCGTGCTGTTATGAATATTACGCCACACCTCATAATACAAGCCTTATGGACAAGGCCCCCCCCCAGCACAAATATTCGGTTCCCATAAACAACAACAAATGCGAATCACTTTCTGAAATAAACATCTATCTTCAAGAATGTATATACATAATATTTTCATGTAATATCACAATTAATATAATTAAATTGATATAAATAATCATCGTGCAAAAAACAGCATGCAATACTCGTGCCGTAAGCGCATAACGGATCTCGGAAAATTGAAAAAACGAGGCTCCTCGATCCGTATGCATGCCTTACGGCACTTGTATCGCAATATATTATTTTCTGTATTTTGGGTTTTAGTGACGTTCCTTGATTTTCTCCTGTGGTACGAGCACAGAAAGTAAAACCGTGATTGCGTATGTGGGTACTTATGTGAAGTAATCTCGCAAACCACTAAATCGATAAGGAAAATCCTTGTCACTTTAGAGCTTACACCTTCCTGTTTATCACAGGAAATAAGTTGTTAAGCAGACATATACATCTGTTTATATAGTAATTCACAAGTTTGTAAGTTAAACCAATAAATGAGTTGGTTATTAAGTACCAGAATTATTGTACTTTCTAAGATTGTATGGTGGACGGGAAAAATGTATTTCCGTCAGTCCGTGAGTCTTCACGCGTGATAACTCGAATATGCTGTATCAGACTTTCATGAAACTTTGTATACGCACTTATAACGCCCATAGGAAGAAGCCCATTGCTTTGGACCAAATCGGTTGACCGGTACCAGAATAACGCCCAAGTAAAAGTTTAAATCATCACTCTACTACAACGCCGCGTGGCTAACTCAGTCATTGACACAATTGTTTACCCACTTCCAGATGATCCAGAAACTTGAAATCTGGCATACATAAATAGCTTATGGCTTGTAACCGACAGAAATATTCCAAAAGATCCTTTTTTTTTAATTTACCCCGAAAAACATTTAAAATAGCGGTCGCAACTTTAACGTCTGTGTAGACCTCCTTGGAGGCTTATAGCAGTTAAATGGTAAGTCGTATAAAAAAACAAAACAATTGCATCCGCAGTAATGGATTTTGATGAGACCTACAAGTTTGGTCTTATAGTTTGGAGTTAGATTTTTCATTTTAAGTCAAGTTTGTATATTTTCCTCACATTATGTAATGTTGGACACACTTGAAGGACAGATAGAATCGAAAAATTTAGCAATGGTTTTGGCACATACAACAGTGTTATAAGCGTGCAAAATGTTGTGTTTCTAGCTGTCCTGTGAGTATGGAAAAACTAGCTGGATAGCCGCGACGTCATTCACATCTATTGTTGGGAGCTGACGAGATGATACGTGATTTGGTGGTGGCATGCAGGGGGAAGACGGTGTTGTGCTATAACTGCACGTGTAGGGGAGCGCTGCTATTGGCTGCAGATAAGAGCTCCTCAGTCTGGCTAGGGATCATCTCGTCAGCTCCCAACAATACTACAGTCTAACTGCCACTTATTGGAAGATAATTCTTTCACACTGGCCGTGTATAGGCTAAGATGGAAAAGTGGAGAATTTAATGTTGTACCGCCGTGTTGCCATGGTAGCTAAGTTGGTAAGAGTAGCGGAGCCAAATTAATAAGTGGGTGGAAAGTAAAACAGGGGCTAAGGGAAAGAGATCATAATATCATTTTTGAGATCGGCAGAAAGATAGAGGCACTATCGAGCATGGTAACTAAGCAAAAGCGTAGATATGACATTAGAAATGCAGATTGGGAATTATTTCGTAATACCTTCAAACCTCCGCAGATGACCGCATTAAATGGTTGAGACTCTACCTAAAGAGCTTACAGACACAATCCATCAGGCGATGGCTGTAGCTATCTATACCCCTGAAAAGTTCAGTAGTTAAAATCAGTGACACACCATGGAATGGTCATTTGCAGAGATTAAGAAGGGAAGCAAGGTTACTCCCACTGATATATCGGAGGAAAACAGAAATTTCAAGAAGAACTCCAACAACTGAAACAAAGGAGTTGGGAGAGATTTGTACCCGAAAAGCTTTCTGCAAATCCCTGGGGCAGGATGATGGTTCTCTCACTACAAGTTGGAAGGAATCTACTGAACTCCCTTTCAATGTCTTGCTTCCGGATGATTGCACTCACGGTGATGACCCTGGGCACACTTTTCTAAGGAGTGAAATGAATAAACCTTACCATACTGACAATACGTTTGACCCTATAACACCAGAGGAAGTAGAGACGACCATCAAATCGCTGAAAAGACAAAAAGCACCAGGTCCTCATGGAATAAAATAAGAAATTCTTCATATTTGTCAACAGATTTCGCCTTTTGCGGCTGAACTGCTGAGTGAATGCTTGAGCAAGGAAAATTTTCTAACTTATGGAAACAAAGTGAGGTAATTATTCTACATAAAGGGGAGGATAAAGATCCGCAATTACCAAAATCCTATCGACCTATATGTCTGCTCAATGTCCTGGGTAAGGTGTTAGAAAAAAATATTTTGCCATAGGTTACAAAGACACAAACAGAAAATCCATGCATCCTCATCAGTATGGCTTCAGAACAGGAAAATCTACTGCAGATGCTATTGATCGAGCAATTACGGTAGGTTGATACAATCTGCAAGGGGGAAATATGTTGTAGGAGTTTTCGTAGATATCTTAGGGGCATTTGACAACCTTTGGTGGTTGGCCTTGTTTGGACGCCTGAGAGAACTTAAATGTCCGGCAGAATTATACAACACCTTCAAGGATTACTGCCAAGAAAGATTCGCCATGATTGCCAGGATAACAGAACCGTGAAAAAACTCAGCAAAGGGTGCCCACAAGGATCTGTTTGTGGTCCTATTTTCTGGGATGTGGGGATGGAACCTGGACTCTTAAGACTGGAAGGATCAAACGACCTACTTGGGCTGGAAGGATCAAACGACCTACTTGGACTGGTAGCATTCGCAGACGACTTACTTTTGATGTTTGTGGCAGACACAATACGAGAATTGGAATGTAGAACAAATAGAACTCTAGAAATACTAAGTAACTGGTGTGCAGAAGTAAAACTAAAACTGGCACCAGCAAAGACAACTTATCTTTTGCTTAAAGGGAAGCTTCTACTTAACCCAACGCTCAATATAAATGGACAAAGCATAAGGAGAAGCCTCATATTGAATGAGTAAGTGAAAAGCCAATTGAATGATGAACAAATTCATCAACCTTGGAATGACGAAGTTTCGCCTTCCCCCAAGGGTGATGAAATTGTATCATGAGCCAATAATGGTATCAATAATGGAATATGGTGCAGGCATTAGGGGACATCGGTTAAAAGAAAAATAAGCCAGCTGCGAAGCTCCGTAGTCTCCCGAGGAGAATCCTTCTACAACTAACAGGAGCTTACAGAACAACGGCGAATGATGCCTTAACCACAGTCCTTCGGGTCATACCACTGGATCTCCTTATAAAGCAAAGAGCAGCTACATTCTGGGTAAAATAAAAAGAGATTATAGGCTCGCGCAGAGGTAATACTTGACACTCGAGTTGAAACAAGGGATATGAAGAATGTGATAATGGATATGTGGCAAACCAGATGGAAGAAAGCAACACAGGGCATAGGACTTACGATATTTTCATGAACGTAAACGAAAGACTAGAATTGCGACATCTACAACCGTCCCAAAGGTTTGATCCACTATCTGACGGGCTATGGACCCTATATGGTTTACTTAAAGGAAAAGGGTAATGCTCGTGTGAGGGAATAGGTACCCCTGAGCATGTGGTTTGGGAATGCCAAAACACTGCTCAGTTGAGGAAGTCCTTTCAGAGACTACAGTGTTTTGCAGATGACAAGTTGTTTGTTCATTCTCCTGCTTAAATACGCGGTCCAATCAGAGATGGCGAGACGGGGGGAAAACTCTTCCTGCTAGCGGCGCTCCTTTAGCTCGTACATGTGATTGGCGGTAAAGGAAATGGCTTCTCATTTGAAAAATACTGTAGTTCAAGGTAGGCAAGTAGGAAACATAATAAGAGACCCCTACTCGTAGAAGTTGTTGGATGAAGCAGCAAATAGATTTTCCTAGGAAGCAAAATAATCTCTATATATATAAAAGGCTTTGTCCTGACTGACTGACTGACAGGAATCAACGTACAGCCTAAACTATAATAGGTAGAGACTTGGAATTTTGCCAATACCTTCGTTTCATAATGTAGGTGCTCACTACGAAAGGATTTTGCAAAATGTTGATTTTAAATGCCAAAAATTAAATGTTTTTGAAAATACTTAATCCCTTTTTACACAGAATTATCAATTCCAACTCACAGAACATATTGTTGCCAAGTGGTATCAGATGGGTTTGGGAAAAAAAATGAAATGCAAATTTGACAAACAAGAGAAGTTATCAAAATAATTCATGTTATAAATAAATATTACAGAATGAAATCCACGAAAATAATGGAATCACATAACTTTCTCTACCCTGGACAAAGAGAAAACAAAACGAGGTATGGTAATGTGTATATTATTATATTATATCCCAGGTTTTTGGAGAGAGAAGTATGAAAGTGATAATGCTTCCTGTTTAATTTCATCCCCAAAACAGTTTTATGGTAACATGAGAGTGGGAAATAAAATTTCCCGCCTCGATATTACAATTTTATGTTACAGGAATTTCTGTTTCTTCTTATTTGAACCTCTACCAGGCTTGCTGTGCACTGTAGCCTACAAGCGATGGGATGCAAAATTCTAGATCCTCTATGAGCCATAAGAAACTGTATCAAGCGTTTTCTGAGGGAATAGTTTGAGTGTAATAAGTCGTTCTTCCTATTTCAAATTATAAATGCCTATATAAGGACCTAGAATTTAAAAATCGAAAATCCTTCATAAGTTAATTTCCAATTACAAAATACAAAACCCGGGCGACGCCGGGTCTTTTAAGCCAGTACTATATAAATAGCATACTCGGACGAAGGCGTATGACACAAGGACACATGACGACGTAAGACAAATTATAAATAAAAGATAAAAAACACCCGGATATGACTTCGTGGTGCCAGGATGACCTACTGGTCGATGCCGATGCCTGAAGTCTGGCTTCCAGACTAAGGATTCCGGTGACGGATGGTACTCACCTGGCTGATGATGAGATAGTAGTGAGGACGCGAGAGTGTACTGCATCTGTTAAGGTGTGATATGCTTAGGCGCGACCTCTCATTCATCATCACAAATCAGGGTTGAAATGTTTAAAACAAAACGTTTAAAACAAGTGTTTAAAACATGTTTAAAACAAGGGCTTGTGTCTTTTTTAAGTTTGTTTAAAACGTTTTAAACAATCTGTTTTAAACATGTTTTTTTTAGCATATGTTTAAATCATTTTTTAATTGTGTGTTATATTTAATTATGAAGACAATTTACATTTTGTCAAGTCAGCGACGCCCTGTTAGTGTTGTAAACAGAAAACAAACAAAAAACTAGGGCCAGAATACCAGAAAATCATGTGAGGTGATGTCTTTTGTATCCTTTTCCTCCAGACTTCTCTATCCTCTGTCGCCAGCAAATCTTGAACATCTTAGCGCAGGGTGTCATTGGATTGACAAAATGTAAATTGTCTGCATAATTAAATTTAACACCCAATTAAAAAGTGTTATAAACATATGCTAAAAAATGTTTAAAACAAATTGTTTAAAATGTTTTAAACATTTCAACTGTATATGTGTGTATATATAGGCTACATATATATACCGGTATATATATATATAATAGGCCCTATACATTAAAATGGTTGATTTAAACAAAATGAACAATTTAACCTTTTTTTTAAACAAACAACATTGTTGTAAACATAAAAAACGTTAAAAAAACACGTTTAAAACAACCAACATTGTTGTTCACATATAAAACGTTTTAAACAAAAAAAACATGTTTTAAACAACAAAAAAACGTTTTTTTTGTTCTTTTAAAAAAAACATGATTTTTATCAACCCTGTCACAAATCCACAAAAACCCCGGATTCGACATGTATTGTAGTTAGTGTAGTTAGTATATTATTAAGTTATCGTGTTTCGTTTTTCTCCTTAATTTGTTAATTTAATTTTTATCTCTTTCTTCATATATATTCTTTAGATTAAGTTATAAACAGTTTATATAACCTATGTAATTATAAATTAATAAGTTGCAAATTGTAAAGTGCAAGTAGAGGCCTCTGATAGGAATCCAGGAAAGGGGCCAAAAGTATTGAAGTATTGAAGTATTAAATAAGTAAATAAATATAAAAAAATAATAAGTAGCACCACGGAGAGCCGAAGGTCCTGGTTCAAATCCCGGCTATGACATTGATTTTTTTCAGTATGACTTCAACTTTCCATCCATTTATTAACATTGATGTTTACTCACTTCCAGATGAGCTAGAAACTTGAAATTTCATAAACTTATAGCTTTTAGCCTATAGCCCATGGGGAAATTCTAAAACGTTCTAATTTTTTATTTTCCCCTCCAAAATAAACTTTAAAATTTTCTAAATGCGCATTTATACGGACGGCTTCAGATGTTTCGGTAGAAATAAAGGAATAGGCCTATTGCTGACATGAGGAATTAGTTGTAAATTCGTTCTGTTAATATGCTTATCAAAATTTCTCAAGTAATCATAGTTTAAAACTAGATAGATTCTTAAATATGGCCTATTAACTCCACCTGGCACTTTCCTATGTCAGTTTACCTGATTTTATTTTATTTCCATAACTGAACGGATGAATGGAAAACATTTTTAAGAATCTAATATTAACCACACAACTTCTCTACTCTTAATATTCCAGTGTAAAGCACACTAATGTATTGCAGTAGTAATGCATTCAGTTGTCTCAGACTCATTCAAAATCGCATTAATATTCGTGAGGCAAGTTCATATGAAATGAGTAGCATGTAACTATCCTCCAGAGAATATATTGGGAATTTTTTCTTCAAAACGAAGTTTTAGCAGGTAGCATAATAAAAGTTATGATAAATAGTTCAGGCCTACCGTATATTGTAATAGCCTATATTATGCACACTATACAATTCATGGAGAAGATTTAAACAAAATCGTTAAAGCCTTTTTAGAGAAAATAAGGAAAAACTAAATTCTGTCCATCACAATTCTATTCATGGTCAAGTATGCAGTAAAAAAAATAGACAGTCGTCACAATGCTTCGTGTAGGATCCGACATAATACAATAGAGGTTGCATCGCAGAGAGTTAGCTCTTGGTGTAAGCACCTCATATACAACGTCTTAGTGCTTCTTTGGAGAAAAACCGCAAAAACAAAATTTTCTTCATGATTTAAATAAATAACAGAAAATTGTCGCCCTCCTCAGAAGATACCTAACCCAAACAGAAAATGTTGTATGCAATTTTTCGCTCTCGCGCTGGGCTGTTCACAGACACACACATAGACATGTTTCTGAAAATAGTATTTTTGGATTACCGGGACCTCAAATCGTATATTTATGGGGGGGGGGGAAACTCAACATAAAATTTCGGAATCGCGCACAATATTTCTTCTATCAATACTATCTACTTATGCATTCATATGCATAAAGAATAGTAAATGCTTTACCTTTTACTTGAGCAAAAAGTAAAAGTAAAAGTAAATGCTCGATTCTGTATGCATAAAGAACTACCTTTTACTTGATAGAATTTACTACGTTAATGAAGTAAAAGATATGCTGGGTCAAGCCAGTTTCTTATGGTTCACTGGAATTCCCTTCAGAAATATATTGCATCTCAGTGCAGTAACTCCAAACCAAAAGTGAGAACGTGTTTGATTTTCTGCTTAAGCTCTCTTGTTTTAATAAAAATCATGGAAAGGAAGCAGCTTTCATAGGCAAAACCTACCTAAACTTACCTAAATTTACTTAAATACCTCCGGCAGTTAACTACATGACCACCATCTCAAACTATGGAATTCTTACCCAGTAAATGACTTTAAGAGCAACTCAGGGTTGCAACCTCTCCAGGATTTCCGGGATTTGGGTCTTGAAAATAAAATCTCCAATCTCCAGGACTTCATTCTCGCAAGAGTTTTTGTCGCCTTTCGAATCACCATTTGCCACCTATCATATACGACAATCAACGAGACGTCAAAAGTTAATCTGATGCAACAATTGCAACATAATTATTACGTCATAAATGACACGTGACACATTTTATTGTTGCAAGTTTCTCAACTTTTTTCGTTCTGATTTTGGTTCAGGCCATTTTATACTCTACAGCTGATTCAGTGACAAATTTGCAAATATGTCAGATACGGATTCATTGAATTCTGAAGGTATTAATGACTTGAATAACATATTTGTCTCTCTTTTAAGAGAGCATAGAGTACTTATAAATAAATCGCAATCTCCGTCTGTAAAACTAAAAAAGGAAGAGGCTTTGCAATCTATGATCAAAAATATTGAAGTGAAATGTGGAAAAATACTCTCAGTAAAACAAGTCATGAAAAAAATAAATAACATGAAAACTTTAGTGAAAAGGAAAACAGACTTGAAAGCTACTGGCAACAAACGCATAAAACTGCAGCAATGGGAAAAGGATTTTGCAGAACTAATGGTGGGGGATGGAAATCCTACAATGAAAAAAGTGCCAGGTAAGTGTTTATTTTAAAACGTATCCACGTTTCTTGTTTTGCATTAAAGGGGAGAGTGGTGTGAATAATAACCTCAAATGACAATACTGACAAGTTTTTATTTTATTTTTGTACAGGTGCTCTTCAAGCGGGGATTGTGCAGCCAAGCACTAGTGGGCAGCTCACAGAAGTCCAGGATGTTCAAAATGACAGCCCAGTGACACTGCTACAAGAATTAGATGTGCCTGTGCTAAATATCCGGAATACTGAGGATCCTATAATGGAGAAGAGACCTCCAAAAAGGAAATATAATTTCAGTAACTTTGAAACTGAAGAAAGTAGAGGATTGTCCACTGAACAGTTGCAGCGACTATGGATGTGTGAAGAGATTCAGTTAATTAGAATTCAGAGAGAGTATTATGCAGAAAAACTTAAAAAATTATATAAGTAAATATGATATGATTCATTCTTGTAGCTGTCAGTAAAGTGGAATGATCAGTGTTACTGATTAAAATTAAATATAATCTGAGATATTTCAGTTCTCCTTTGATTTCCTTGTTCACGTAACATAACTTGATTATCATGGGCATTATCATCATCATTTTCGTTGTCATCCACATCATTTTCATTATCATCAAGTTCATCAAAATCATCTGGGTTATCATTTAAATATTTAGCAACATTATGCAAAATAAAGCAGCTCATTATTAATGATGGCACTTTCTGCAGGCTCACCCTTACACCATAGTGAAGAATGGGGAACCTTCGTTTCAATTGTCCAAAACAACGTTCAATTATGCACCGTTCTGATTTAAGCAACCTGTTATAATCCCTTTCCTGTGGTGTGTTAGGAATTCTATATGGAGTCATCGCCCAAGGTGATATTCCATATCCCTCATCAGCAATCAGTACACAATTTTGATTTCGTTGCATCGTGTTAAATGTTGCACTATTACGCCATATGCGTGAGTCATGCACCGACCCAGGCCACTGGATATCAACACTGGTAAAACATTCATCTGCACTGCATGTAGCCTGAATATTCATAGAAGCAAACCCTTTCCTATTCACATACTCATCCCCATGCCGTCCTGGCTTAGGAATTCTGACATGTGTGCAGTCTAGTGCGCCTATAGCAGTTGGGAATCTATATGTTTACTGCCACTGATTTTTTGCTTCTAGTATGCTTCGACGGTCAGATGGAAACTTGATCCACAATTGATTCTTCTCCACTATTTTGTCTGCTACAAATTTCATTGTCCTTGAAACGGTACTTTGATGCACACCAATATCCTCACCTACGCCATTCTGAAATCCAGGATCGGAAATATACCTCAAAAATGTTCTCATTTTTTTATTTGAGGTTAGGGCTGCATCTCGTGTTTCATCAACTTCTCCGATGAAATGTTCACTGGTGAAGCGATTCAGTTTCTTGTAATCACGTTCGTCTGGTTGTCTTCTGGGTTTATATGTCTTTCTACCTCCAATATGTAGAAATAAAGCCATTTCTACTTTCCTGAATATCTTTTACTACCTTCATAAGTCAGGTCAGAAGCATGAGTAGTAACTAGCTAGATATAAAGCAAAATGGCCGCCAACCGACGCCGCCCCCAGCGTCGCGACGCCATGACGTCATGGGTATCATATGAAAGCCCACGTTGTGCCCTTTCGTCCTATGGGGTTCCGACGTCTCCGACGCCGCCCCCCGACGCCTGAGTTGTGCCCTTTGTACCGGCGACGCCATGACGTCATGGGAGTGGATTCGAATAATGTAATTACGCCCTTTGGCTCTGTGCTATTCCCGATTCATCCAGACTCCTTGTTTAGGATTTAGGCCCTATGGTTAGTATTCCCGTTACGCAACAGGAACAGTCTCTATACTTAAGCCCTTTGATCCGTCACAGTCCTGTGATGTCATGGTAGTCGATTCGAATAATGTAGTTACGCCCTTATACACTAAGCTATCCCTTATTCATCCAGACGCCTAGTTAGGCCCTTTTGCCCAGTGACATCACGGGAGTCGATTCCAATAATGTAATTACGGCCTTTTGCACTGTGCTATTCCCGATTCATCCAGACGTCTTGTTTAGGATTTAGGCCCTATTTCAGTATTCCTGTTACGCAACAGGAACAGTCTCTATACTTAGGCCCTTTGATCCGGGACGTCCCATGATGTCATGGTAGTCGATTCGAATAATGTAATTAAGCCCTTTCGTCCTGAAATGTTCCGACGCCGCCCCCGACGCCCTAGTTGTGCCCTTTTGGCAAAAATACGTCATGGGTGTCATATGAAAGCGTGAGATGTACCCTTTCGTCCTGAGATGTTCCGACGCCGCCCCCGACGCCCTAGTTGTGCCCTTTTGGCAAAAATACGTCATGGGTGTCATATGAAAGCGTGAGATGTACCCTTTCGTCCTGAGATGTTCCGACGCCGCCCCGACGCCCTAGTTGTGCCCTTTTGGCAAAAATACGTCATGGGTGTCATATGAAAGCATGAGATGTGCCCTTTCGTCCTGAGATGTTCCGACGCCGCCCCCGACGCCCTAGTTGTGCCCTTTTGGCAAAAAGACGTCATGGGTCGATTCGAACAATTGAGTTACGCCTTTTAACACTATGTTATCCATATTCATCCCAAATGTTGTAATTAGGCCCTTTGGACCAAGGAGAGGTTAAAGACGTCATGGTAGTCGATTCGAACAATTGAGTTACGCCCTTTAACACTATGCTATCCACGATTCATCCCGACGCCTGTAATTAGGCCCTTTGGACTAAGGAAAGGTTATAGATGTCATGGTAGTCGTTTCGAACAATTGAGTTACGCCTTTTAACACTATGTTATCCATATTCATCCCAAATGTTGTAATTAGGCCCTTTGGACCAAGGAGGGGTTATTGACGTCATGGTAGTCGATTCGAACAATTGAGTTACGCCTTTTACCACTCTGCTATCCCCACATTCATCCTGACAGCTGTAACTAAGTCCTTTGGATCAAGTAGACTTTAAGGACGTCATGGTAGTCGTTTCGAACAATTTAGTTACGTCCTTTCGCACTATGTTATCCATATTCATCCCAAAGGCTGTAATTAGGCCCTATGGACCAAGGAAACGTTCTTGACGTCATGGGAGTCGTTTCGAACAATGTAATTATGCCCTTTCGCACTATGCTATCCAAATTCATCCCTACGGTTGTAATTAAGCCCTCATGACCAAAGGGAATGTTGTCAGGTCACGGGAATCGTTTCTAACAAAAAAAAAGTTACGCTCTTTCGCACTATGCTATTCCCCGATTCATTCATTCATACACCTTTTACCATTTAAGCTCTTTGGTAGAAAATGTGTACGCATAGAGGCGCTGTTATGCAATTAAGAGGCAGGAGGTAAATAACATGTGTTCCTACTATACTGTAAGAGGGACCTATGAAAACAACATGCCTGTAGAGCGCATTCCCTAACAATGTTTTGTTATTAAAAGATAAATAAGTTTATACTTACATAACCTTTTATATTTCATCTTCTATACAGCATCTATTCTCCTTCCAGATGAACAGTGTTATTATTAACTATATGTAAATGACTGTGTGTAATGATTAGGAAAACGGTTAAGGTTAAATTTCATTTCAGACCGTCACAACCTTTTTATTGTGTATCATAAGATTGTCACGCTCCTGTGAAATAATGTGTATAAACAAAGGGCTTCACAGTAGTAGTGCTGCATGGTTTATTTCAACATACTGGGTTTACAAACACGATGACAGAATGGAATTTCATCACAAGGAAGTGATTGAAACACACACACACATCCGCGTCAGTACTTGTTATGTGTAATCAATACGACATGTATAAAAGAGTTTTAACATGTGATCTCATACACTAAGTGTCTATAGCTCTACGTGTGATTGAAAGTGATAGTGATTCAACTGCTTCTCCTTCCAGAAAAAAAAACCATTAGCATCAGAGGTATGTTTTATTTAACTTCAGGTTTGTTTAAAAACACGTAATGAATATTGTCTATAATCCATGACTTTAAACTTAAAACAATTTGTTGTGCACATTTTGCTTCAGGAAAAGTATGGAATTTACAGACAGTAATACATTTAGGTAGAATATTTAAATTTGGACAATTGAAATCAAATAGATCGTAGACCTCAACAGACGGAATAATGTTGTGTAGAAATTGTTTCTTCTGACAACCTTTCACAAATACATGATCACAATTGTTGAAAATGTTTCTTACAATATTTTCCATGTGACCATAATCTACAAATCCATGATCGTATTTTAATCCATGATGAAAATGTTCTAAGTAATGTTTTGTCATATCGTTTACAACACGGTCTTCAGGGCTGTTGAATAATAGATGTACACTGTTTTCACATTTCAAATCACAAGAAAAAATTCTTTTACAAAAAAATTGACCTGTTGATTGTTCGACAAAACCCTGTACGTCTGCAACTCGGCCACCCTCTACGATCAAAAGAAAACAATATATCACTAACATAATTCATAAGGTTTGGTCAGTATAAAGTACATAAATCATAACCTTTTGTTCTTTTTCTTTAACATCTAAAGTAATATTGAACACTACTGGTTGTGAGATTGAAACACACCTTGCCCCATAAGTAGTGTTATTGAATTTCTCAATTATAGATACCATCTGAAAAGAAAAAAGGTATTTAATATAACATTTTTATACACTATGTCAACAATAAACTCTAGCTGATAATGACTAACAACTTAGTAACAAAATAGTAAAACATCGAAACTGATAGAAATAGGAAAACAAACAAACATGACGTTACTTACTTCGTTAATTGTAAAAGAAAAGACAAAGTCTATGTTAGAAGAACAGATACTGATGCTGCCGACAAGTATGTAGTCTACAGTATTCACAGAACGAACGATGAAACAGTGTTTAATGATGGGACAATAAAGTCAACCTTTTTATAGCGATATTAAGTAACTGTTTCCCCCTCTTTGAACTTACATTCGTTTCTTGAGATCAACATGTACAAAATTAATTTGAAAATGTCGACATGTATACTTAAGTCGCTATGAAAACTAAATGCTTTATACAAATCATGGTTGAAAAAGGACAAAGCATGCCTTTTCATACTGTATAAAACACAACTTGTGATTAAAAATTATACTATTATTACTAACATGTACCAAATTAATTTTAAAATATCGACATGTAAACTTAAGTCGCTATGAAAACTAAATTATTTATACAAATGTCTTACATGTACAGTACAACTGGGAGAAAATATTACTAACATGTACCAAATTAATTTTAAAATATCGACATGTAAACTTAAGTCGCTATGAAAACTAAATTATTTTATACAAATGTCTTACATGTAGAGTACAACTGCTATGAGAACTAAAATATTTATACAGCTCTTGGTTGAAAATCTGACAATACGTGCCATTTCATACTGTATAAAACACAACTTGTGATTAAAACAAAAACTGTTTTCCTTTTAGGATGTTGTAACAAAGACCTTGAGATGTCGTTAAGTAAGTAGGTAGACAAGTATGACAAACACAGCAAATACGTTACGAGATTGTACACGTAAGTCTTTATGAAAACTAAATTATTTATACAAGTCATGGTTGAAAGCTCACAAAGCGTGTCTTTTCATACTGTATAAAACAAATCTTGTGTTAAAAAAAAAACAGTATAAAGTATTTAAATGTAGAAAATATTACTAACATGTACCAAATTAATTTTAAAATATCGACATGTAAACTTAAGTCGCTATGAAAACTAAATTATTTTATACAAATGTCTTACATGTACAGTACAACTGCTATGAAAACTAAAATATTTATACAGCTCTTGGTTGAAAATCTGACAATACGTGCCATTTCATACTGTATAAAACACAACTTGTGATTAAAACAAAAACTGTTTTCCCTTTAGGATGTTGTAACAAAGACCTTGAGATGTCGTTAAGTAAGTAAGTAGACAAGTATGACAAACACAGCAAATACGTTACGACATTGTACACGTAAGTCTTTATGAAAACTAAATTATTTATACAAGTCATGGTTGAAAGCTGACAAAGCGTGTCTTTTCATACTGTATAAAACAAATCTTGTGTTAAAAAAAACAGTATAAAGTATTTAAATGTAGAAAATATTACTAACATGTACCAAATGATTTTTGAAAATGTCGTTCTTGTACACTTAATTCGCTATGAAAACGAACTTATTTATACAACTCCTGGTTAAAAACCGAGGGAAACGATTCTGCATTACCTTTGTTATTCACATAGTTTGGAGAATGACATTACACAACGTTATGAAACTAACTTATTTATACAAGTCATGGATGAAAACCGACAAAGCGTACCTTTTCATACTGTATAAAACACAACTGGTGATTGAAAATGTACAACTTTATTCAGATGTAGAAAATATTAGTGCTTTCACAGCACAACTTGTGATTAAAAAACTCAAGCGTGTCTTTTCGTAGTGTATAAAACACAACTTGTGATTGAAAAGTACAATTGTATTCACATGTCAGAAATAATAATGTTATAACAACACAACATGTCCTAGATTAATTGAAAATGGCATACATGTACACATCACTTGCTATGAAAACTAAAATAATTATACAACTCAAGGTTGAAAACTGATTGAAAAGGTACAACTTTATTCAGATGTAGAAAATATTAGTGCTTTCTCAACACAACGTGTGATAAAAAACTTTACAATATTATTAAATGTACCAAATTAATTTTGAAAATGTCTACCTTCTACACTTCCATCGTTATGAAACTAACTTATTTATACAAGTCATGGATGAAAACCAACAAAGCGTACCTTTTCATACTGTATAAAACACAACTGGTGATTGAAAATGTACAACTTTATTCAGATGTAGAAAATATTAGTGCTTTCACAGCACAACTTGTGATTAAAAAACTCAAGCGTGTCTTTTCGTAGTGTATAAAACACAACTTGTGATTGAAAACGTACAACTGTATTCAGATGTTGTAAATACTAATGTTATTTCAACCCAACATGTGCTAAATTACTTTGAAAATGTCATACATTTACACTTCACTTGTTATGAAAACTAAAATATTTATACAACTCACGGTTGAAAACTTACAATGCTTGGCTTTTCATCTGTATAAAACACAACTTGTGATTAAAATCGCTATGAAAACTAAAATGTTTATACAAGAATTGACAATGCGTGTCTTTTCATAATGTATAAACACACAACTTGGAATTGAAAATGTACAATTTTATTTTATAACGAGAAACTACAGAAAACAGATGGCTCAGATACACTTAAAGCGTGAACCCAACTTAGAGTGTAAGATTTATTATATCACAGCTTTGGTTAGGCTATGTTAGGTTAGGAAAGGTTGGGTTAGGGTATGTTCACAGCTTTGGTTAGGTTAGGATAGGTTAAGAAATGTTAGGTTACGATATGTTAGGTTACGGTATGTTAGGTTATCTCGGAGGAAAGAAAAAAAAACTCGTCGCATAACCCAACTTATAGTGTACGATTTATTATATCACCGCTTTGGTTAGGTTAGGTTAGGAAAGGTTAGGTTATGTTACGGTATGTTTGGTTAGGTTAGGAAAGGTTAGGTTATGTTACGGTATGTTTGGTTAGGTTAGGAAAGGTTAGGTTAGTTAGGATCACCGCTTTGGTTAAGTTAGGTTAGGTTTGGAAAGGTTAGGTTAGGTTACGACATGTTAGGTTAGGTTAGGAAGGGTTAAGTTAGGTTAGGTTACGGTATGTTAGGTTAGGTTATCTCAGAGGAAATTGAAGAAAAAACTCGTCGTACACTATAAGTTGGGTTATGCGACGAGTTTTTTTTTTCTTTCCTCCGAGATAACCTAACATACCGTAACCTAACATATCGTAACCTAACATTTCTTAACCTATCCTAACCTAACCAAAGCTGTGAACATACCCTAACCCAACCTTTCCTAACCTAACATAGCCTAACCAAAGCTGTGATATAATAAATCTTACACTCTAAGTTGGGTTCACGCTTTAAGTGTATCTGAGCCATCTGTTTTCTGTAGTTTCTCGTTATAAAATAAAATTGTACATTTTCAATTCCAAGTTGTGTGTTTATACATTATGAAAAGACACGCTTTGTCAATTCTTGTATAAACATTATAGTTTTCATAGCGATTTTAATCACAAGTTGTGTTTTATACAGATGAAAAGCCAAGCATTGTAAGTTTTCAACCGTGAGTTGTATAAATATTTTAGTTTTCATAACAAGTGAAGTGTAAATGTATGACATTTTCAAAGTAATTTAGCACATGTTGGGTTGAAATAACATTAGTATTTACAACATCTGAATACAGTTGTACGTTTTCAATCACAAGTTGTGTTTTATACACTACGAAAAGACACGCTTGAGTTTTTTAATCACAAGTTGTGCTGTGAAAGCACTAATATTTTCTACATCTGAATAAAGTTGTACATTTTCAATCACCAGTTGTGTTTTATACAGTATGAAAAGGTACGCTTTGTTGGTTTTCATCCATGACTTGTATAAATAAGTTAGTTTCATAACGATGGAAGTGTAGAAGGTAGACATTTTCAAAATTAATTTGGTACATTTAATAATATTGTAAAGTTTTTTATCACACGTTGTGTTGAGAAAGCACTAATATTTTCTACATCTGAATAAAGTTGTACCTTTTCAATCAGTTTTCAACCTTGAGTTGTATAATTATTTTAGTTTTCATAGCAAGTGATGTGTACATGTATGCCATTTTCAATTAATCTAGGACATGTTGTGTTGTTATAACATTATTATTTCTGACATGTGAATACAATTGTACTTTTCAATCACAAGTTGTGTTTTATACACTACGAAAAGACACGCTTGAGTTTTTTAATCACAAGTTGTGCTGTGAAAGCACTAATATTTTCTACATCTGAATAAAGTTGTACATTTTCAATCACCAGTTGTGTTTTATACAGTATGAAAAGGTACGCTTTGTCGGTTTTCATCCATGACTTGTATAAATAAGTTAGTTTCATAACGTTGTGTAATGTCATTCTCCAAACTATGTGAATAACAAAGGTAATGCAGAATCGTTTCCCTCGGTTTTTAACCAGGAGTTGTATAAATAAGTTCGTTTTCATAGCGAATTAAGTGTACAAGAACGACATTTTCAAAAATCATTTGGTACATGTTAGTAATATTTTCTACATTTAAATACTTTATACTGTTTTTTTTAACACAAGATTTGTTTTATACAGTATGAAAAGACACGCTTTGTCAGCTTTCAACCATGACTTGTATAAATAATTTAGTTTTCATAAAGACTTACGTGTACAATGTCGTAACGTATTTGCTGTGTTTGTCATACTTGTCTACTTACTTACTTAACGACATCTCAAGGTCTTTGTTACAACATCCTAAAGGGAAAACAGTTTTTGTTTTAATCACAAGTTGTGTTTTATACAGTATGAAATGGCACGTATTGTCAGATTTTCAACCAAGAGCTGTATAAATATTTTAGTTTTCATAGCAGTTGTACTGTACATGTAAGACATTTGTATAAAATAATTTAGTTTTCAAAGCGACTTAAGTTTACATGTCGATATTTTAAAATTAATTTGGTACATGTTAGTAATATTTTCTACATTTAAATACTTTATACTGTTTTTTTTTAACACAAGATTTGTTTTATACAGTATGAAAAGACACGCTTTGTGAGCTTTCAACCATGACTTGTATAAATAATTTAGTTTTCATAAAGACTTACGTGTACAATCTCGTAACGTATTTGCTGTGTTTGTCATACTTGTCTACCTACTTACTTAACGACATCTCAAGGTCTTTGTTACAACATCCTAAAAGGAAAACAGTTTTTGTTTTAATCACAAGTTGTGTTTTATACAGTATGAAATGGCACGTATTGTCAGATTTTCAACCAAGAGCTGTATAAATATTTTAGTTCTCATAGCAGTTGTACTCTACATGTAAGACATTTGTATAAAATAATTTAGTTTTCATAGCGACTTAAGTTTACATGTCGATATTTTAAAATTAATTTGGTACATGTTAGTAATATTTTCTCCCAGTTGTACTGTACATGTAAGACATTTGTATAAATAATTTAGTTTTCATAGCGACTTAAGTTTACATGTCGATATTTTAAAATTAATTTGGTACATGTTAGTAATAATAGTATAATTTTTAATCACAAGTTGTGTTTTATACAGTATGAAAAGGCATGCTTTGTCCTTTTTCAACCATGATTTGTATAAAGCATTTAGTTTTCATAGCGACTTAAGTATACATGTCGACATTTTCAAATTAATTTTGTACATGTTGATCTCAAGAAACGAATGTAAGTTCAAAGAGGGGGAAACAGTTACTTAATATCGCTATAAAAAGGTTGACTTTATTGTCCCATCATTAAACACTGTTTCATCGTTCGTTCTGTGAATACTGTAGACTACATACTTGTCGGCAGCATCAGTATCTGTTCTTCTAACATAGACTTTGTCTTTTCTTTTACAATTAACGAAGTAAGTAACGTCATGTTTGTTTGTTTTCCTATTTCTATCAGTTTCGATGTTTTACTATTTTGTTACTAAGTTGTTAGTCATTATCAGCTAGAGTTTATTGTTGACATAGTGTATAAAAATGTTATATTAAATACCTTTTTTCTTTTCAGATGGTATCTATAATTGAGAAATTCAATAACACTACTTATGGGGCAAGGTGTGTTTCAATCTCACAACCAGTAGTGTTCAATATTACTTTAGATGTTAAAGAAAAAGAACAAAAGGTTATGATTTATGTACTTTATACTGACCAAACCTTATGAATTATGTTAGTGATATATTGTTTTCTTTTGATCGTAGAGGGTGGCCGAGTTGCAGACGTACAGGGTTTTGTCGAACAATCAACAGGTCAATTTTTTTGTAAAAGAATTTTTCCTTGTGATTTGAAATGTGAAAACAGTGTACATCTATTATTCAACAGCCCTGAAGACCGTGTTGTAAACGATATGACAAAACATTACTTAGAACATTTTCATCATGGATTAAAATACGATCATGGATTTGTAGATTATGGTCACATGGAAAATATTGTAAGAAACATTTTCAACAATTGTGATCATGTATTTGTGAAAGGTTGTCAGAAGAAACAATTTCTACACAACATTATTCCGTCTGTTGAGGTCTACGATCTATTTGATTTCAATTGTCCAAATTTAAATATTCTACCTAAATGTATTACTGTCTGTAAATTCCATACTTTTCCTGAAGCAAAATGTGCACAACAAATTGTTTTAAGTTTAAAGTCATGGATTATAGACAATATTCATTACGTGTTTTTAAACAAACCTGAAGTTAAATAAAACATACCTCTGATGCTAATGGTTTTTTTTTTCTGGAAGGAGAAGCAGTTGAATCACTATCACTTTCAATCACACGTAGAGCTATAGACACTTAGGAAATATAGAGTGTATGAGATCACATGTTAAAACTCTTTTATACATGTCGTATTGATTACACATAACAAGTACTGACGCGGATGTGTGTGTGTGTTTCAATCACTTCCTTGTGATGAAATTCCATTCTGTCATCGTGTTTGTAAACCCAGTATGTTGAAATAAACCATGCAGCACTACTACTGTGAAGCCCTTTGTTTATACACATTATTTCACAGGAGCGTGACAATCTTATGATACACAATAAAAAGGTTGTGACGGTCTGAAATGAAATTTAACCTTAACCGTTTTCCTAATCATTACACACAGTCATTTACATATAGTTAATAATAACACTGTTCATCTGGAAGGAGAATAGATGCTGTATAGAAGATGAAATATAAAAGGTTATGTAAGTATAAACTTATTTATCTTTTAATAACAAAACATTGTTAGGGAATGCGCTCTACAGGCATGTTGTTTTCATAGGTCCCTCTTACAGTATAGTAGGAACACATGTTATTTACCTCCTGCCTCTTAATTGCATAACAGCGCCTCTATGCGTACACATTTTCTACCAAAGAGCTTAAATGGTAAAAGGTGTATGAATGAATGAATCGGGGAATAGCATAGTGCGAAAGAGCGTAACTTTTTTTTTGTTAGAAACGATTCCCGTGACCTGACAACATTCCCTTTGGTCATGAGGGCTTAATTACAACCGTAGGGATGAATTTGGATAGCATAGTGCGAAAGGGCATAATTACATTGTTCGAAACGACTCCCATGACGTCAAGAACGTTTCCTTGGTCCATAGGGCCTAATTACAGCCTTTGGGATGAATATGGATAACATAGTGCGAAAGGACGTAACTAAATTGTTCGAAACGACTACCATGACGTCCTTAAAGTCTACTTGATCCAAAGGACTTAGTTACAGCTGTCAGGATGAATGTGGGGATAGCAGAGTGGTAAAAGGCGTAACTCAATTGTTCGAATCGACTACCATGACGTCAATAACCCCTCCTTGGTCCAAAGGGCCTAATTACAACATTTGGGATGAATATGGATAACATAGTGTTAAAAGGCGTAACTCAATTGTTCGAAACGACTACCATGACATCTATAACCTTTCCTTAGTCCAAAGGGCCTAATTACAGGCGTCGGGATGAATCGTGGATAGCATAGTGTTAAAGGGCGTAACTCAATTGTTCGAATCGACTACCATGACGTCTTTAACCTCTCCTTGGTCCAAAGGGCCTAATTACAACATTTGGGATGAATATGGATAACATAGTGTTAAAAGGCGTAACTCAATTGTTCGAATCGACCCATGACGTCTTTTTGCCAAAAGGGCACAACTAGGGCGTCGGGGGCGGCGTCGGAACATCTCAGGACGAAAGGGCACATCTCATGCTTTCATATGACACCCATGACGTATTTTTGCCAAAAGGGCACAACTAGGGCGTCGGGGCGGCGTCGGAACATCTCAGGACGAAAGGGTACATCTCACGCTTTCATATGACACCCATGACGTATTTTTGCCAAAAGGGCACAACTAGGGCGTCGGGGGCGGCGTCGGAACATCTCAGGACGAAAGGGTACATCTCACGCTTTCATATGACACCCATGACGTATTTTTGCCAAAAGGGCACAACTAGGGCGTCGGGGGCGGCGTCGGAACATTTCAGGACGAAAGGGCTTAATTACATTATTCGAATCGACTACCATGACATCATGGGACGTCCCGGATCAAAGGGCCTAAGTATAGAGACTGTTCCTGTTGCGTAACAGGAATACTGAAATAGGGCCTAAATCCTAAACAAGACGTCTGGATGAATCGGGAATAGCACAGTGCAAAAGGCCGTAATTACATTATTGGAATCGACTCCCGTGATGTCACTGGGCAAAAGGGCCTAACTAGGCGTCTGGATGAATAAGGGATAGCTTAGTGTATAAGGGCGTAACTACATTATTCGAATCGACTACCATGACATCACAGGACTGTGACGGATCAAAGGGCTTAAGTATAGAGACTGTTCCTGTTGCGTAACGGGAATACTAACCATAGGGCCTAAATCCTAAACAAGGAGTCTGGATGAATCGGGAATAGCACAGAGCCAAAGGGCGTAATTACATTATTCGAATCCACTCCCATGACGTCATGGCGTCGCCGGTACAAAGGGCACAACTCAGGCGTCGGGGGGCGGCGTCGGAGACGTCGGAACCCCATAGGACGAAAGGGCACAACGCGGGCTTTCATATGATACCCATGACGTCATGGCGTCGCGACGCTGGGGGCGGCGTCGGTTGGTGGCCATTTTGCTTTATATCTAGCTAGTTACTACTAGCATGCTAGATTGTTGGCAAGTATTTACTACCAAGTAAAGCAAAAGCCTTTGCATTATGCATACAAAAACAAGTATTTACTTCGGCTAGTAGTAAATACTATGCTTAGATCACGTGACATACCTTTTACTAAAGTAAAAGCATTTGCTATAATATTTTATGCATACTAATCCTAGTATTTACTTGGATTTCTTTAAAAACTTAAAGTAAAAGCATTTACTTCATTTTTATGCATATCACTGATGGTACGGGCAGAGGAAGTAAAAAATCGAAATTACCCTAAGATAACAGCTACCTATAGGAGATCAAAATAGGAAAATTTCCTGTCAAACTCCATTAATGGAAGTGGCCTTAATTTTTTCATTGAATTGAATAAAGATAACATTTCAATTTTTTTCCAATCACTGTCAGCTCTGATGTAGTTATCGGAAAGCAGAGCTATTAATGACACGTCTGTGGCATGAGTGGAGGAAAGTTAACATTCAGTCTATTCTAATTTTAGGATGGCATAAACAAATTTGTTTGCGCACAACCTGTAGATTTTACCGAGACGATTGCACTGGACTATGCTTTATCACAGGTAACCTCTAGTAGGATTTATTAAGACTATTCCATGAATAAAATGTAATGGATTTTGTAAATAATAATTACTTTCTTACTTCGTTGTCAATATTCTGTCAGCCGAAAGATCACGGCATACTAGATGAATGAACAATCCATGAATCGATCCGAGTTTCCAATGCTACCAATAGTAGGCCCACGCTTCAAAAGATGGAGGGCGTCGGGGTAGTTGCTTACAACAAAATGCTATAAAAGCACACGAACTGGCTTGCATCGAATCGAAATTGTGTTTTTAATCACTGGACATATATTATTTCAACTTCCAAACAAGTTATGTTATATAAAATAATGTGTTTTCATTGCGCTCACTGACAGCATGTGACGTGTTAATCACCGCACGTTGATGCCTTACGTGTGCAGTAACAAGCTGACGTTTTGTCAGATAAAATGGTATCCTTGCGATCCAAGGAAGGATATTATAAGATAAACCAGTGTTTTTCAACCTGTGGGTCGCGACCCCCTGGGGGGTCGCGGAGCCTCTGTAGGGGGGTCGCGAGAGGTCGAGAAAACTTCAGTTTTTTTTATACAACATATAATTTGTGAGACTTAAATAAAAAGTCGATAAGGGTTAAAATTATTATATTTAACAAAATTTCCATATAATCAATCATACAAGTCAGAAAAATGCTAGTTTAAAACATGTTATTACAACAACAAAAAAATATATTAAAAATGTGTTTAAATAGAAAATGATTACATCTGTGCTTGATTATCTTAAATAGCAGTATGTATTGTTAACGCAAAATGATACTCTTTATGTTATTTACACAAACTCATTAACAAGAAATAAAACCTTCGAGTAATCGTTCATTTTAATGTGAAGGTTGCGCTTGAGTTTGTTCAATTAATTTCTCCCATCGTGGATCCGTTTTTGCCACATTAAGTATTAAATCGTTTTCCAAATTTAAGCGATTTCTTAGTTTACATTTTATTCGCGCCATTGAGGAAAATGCCAACTCGCACAAGTACGAGGTAGAAAATGGAATCAAACACTTCAAAGCCTCGGTTGTTAATTCCGGGTATTCTGTTCTTCTTTTTAACCAAAACGTATCCAAATTTTCAGACTTGAATTCGGCAGATAGTTCCAGCAGATTCTCTTTGAGCTTAGTTGCTACATTTGCCTCGTTTATAGCTGCATTTAAAAACGGATTTAAGATCTATCTTTGCCCAGTGTTATCCGATATCTCTTGCAGTGAGAAGTAATGACACAATTCTTTCTTCAAATTATGTAACACCATTTTCATACCAGATATATATGAGTTGATGTTGATCTCGCTTCCGACTTCTTCAATGAAAGACTGTGTGGACGAAAATGAATCAAAGTTGTTTTGATTTATAGATGATGACCACGATTCAATTTTTTTATAAAGCCATGGAGTTTGTCTTTTGCTGCAATGACATTTTCATCACGCCCTTGAAGACTTTTATTCAAGCTATTTAAATGTTCAAATAAGTCAGAAAGAAAAGCCAATTTTAAAAGGAATTCCGGGTCAGAAATGAATTCAGAGTAATGTGACTTGGCTTGCTGTAAATATACCAATAGTTCAGCGCGAAGTTCCATAACTCTGGTCAGTACTTTGCCTTTTGATAACCACCTAACCTCTGTATGGTAAAGCAAATTGCGGTGAAGTGTCCCCATATCTTCACAAATGATTCGAAACAATCGAGTCTGCAACGCTTTTCCTTTAATAGAATTTACAATGTTAATAATAATATTAAGAACTTGACTGTATTCTTGCGGTAAGGATTTGGCTGCAAGAGCTTGGCGATGGAGAAAGCAATGCATCCAACAAGCGTTTGGCATCTGTTCTTTCAGTCTAGCAATAAATCCACTCTTCGCACCAGTCATGGCTTTTGCTCCGTCACTACAAATAGCAATGCATTTTTGTGCCCAATCGATATTCATATCTTGCGTAGCTTCAAGGAACATAGATGTACATAGATGTTCAAGGAACATGTCATGCAAGCATTGACCTGTAGTATTTTTGGGAAGTGCCTTGCAAAATAGTATTTCTTCCATTATTATTTCATTGGATTCAAAACGCACAAAAGCTACAAATTGCGCACAACCCGCAATATCCGTTGATTCATCAAATTGCAAGGATACAAAAGAACTTGTCTTTATTATTTCTATGACTTGATCACGAACATCAGACGCCATATTGCTTATCCTGCGTTGAATGGTATTGTCAGAGAGAGGTATACTTTTGAGCTTTTCGACCTCTTGCTTGCCAAACATAATCTCTGCTATATCTAAAGCCGCTGGTAAAATCAAATTTTCGGCAATACTGTGAGATTTCCCTGCTTTAGCCACACGAAAAGCTACTCGATAACTAGCGAGCAACGCTTTCTCATTTAGGTTGGACATTTGTCCTATAGCAGTTTTTTGATGTTCAAGAGCTTTTAATTTTCGCTCAAAAAATTCCACGGGTTTATTTTTTTCATTATGGTGTTTTGTGTTTAGGTGGCGTACCAACTTCGATGGCTTCATGCTTTCTCTTGACAAAATTTCAAAGCAAATTACGCACTGCGGTTTACTGTCAATCACAGTAAACCCAAATTTTAAATAATTGTCGTCATAAAGACGTTTTTTCTTTATTCCACTACTCCCGCTAGACGTTGATGGTTCTGATGATCTTTTCAGGAATTTATCCATTTTCAATTATAACAACTCAAATAAATACGTACCGTAAAACAAGTGGTTCGCGCTCTTCAAACAACTAAACAGCAGACATGACCACGCGTGACTTACGCTCACAAATCAGTCTATAATTACTCCAACTCCAAGGCACCTTACAGTCCGCATAACACCGAATTTACACTTCTGAATCGTTTTCACTTATCGGGATTGCTTCTGATTCGACTTCCTTCGCTGTCTTGCATCAAACTGCCATGGCCGCGGTTGACCGCCGTATTTATAGGCCAGCGCATTCTAGCGAGAATTATCTCGAAGCGTAAAGAAACGTCTCGAAACTTGTGGATCTTTCGTGGACTACCAGCGCCATCTGTTGCTAACATCCGGAACCTGCACTAGTTCCTAGTGTTACCAACAGATGGCGCAAATAACGCAAACGCCTAAAATTGTTGTAAGTATTACATATTTTTAACATACATGGAAAAAGGGGTTGGGGGTCGCGAAATATTTTTTGATACTAGGGGGGGTCGTGTCATGAAAAAGGTTGAAAAACACTGAGATAAACGATCCGATTGGTCTATATCCGAGGAACTGCTAAATGTTACTGGTCAATATCAAACACGCGGCGTATGAATGGAATAGTCCGTTAAAAAGTATGTCGTAAAAAAACTGTTTACTATGTTCCTAATTATTCAAGTAATGAATGTACAAAAAATCTGACAGGTAAACACATAACTTTCTCTAACAGTCGTATCCTAGTGGATTGCGGGAGTGTTCATTCAGACGTAAAAAATTCATTCGTAGCTGTAGGCTACTATTCGTGACGCAAAACTTGCAAAAAGTCCAAGTCTGCGGATGAGGCGAGTAGTAATTTATAACTACACAAATAAGCACAAATATAAGTAGGCTATAAGTTTTAGCTTTTAAGATTATTAGTTTAAACTACAGATAGTTTGAGTAAAAATTTAAACAAAATCATTGTGCCGTTTTCGATACAATCGCAAACATGTTTTCTTCGTTTAAACTGGTGGTAAAAGTAAGAGAAAGTCGCCATCGCGCCGTGGTAGAGGAGGCTTGCGGGTTGAATCCCGCCTCGGGTATTTTTGTTTGTTTACGATTCGGGGGGGGGGAAGTGCTGAAAATAAAGTAAACAGAAAATGAGAGAAAAATATGTATTCGCACCAAGTAACGCTAAGTCAAGTTTTTGTGTAAAATTAGACCAAAATATAATTGAAAACAAGGTCACAGAAAACGAGAGAATGTGCACTCGGACAGTTTTCCACAGGCCGCTAATTTTTTAAAATTAGCTTTCACCTCTTAAAACCCTATTATTTTTTCTGAGTGGACATATTATTATATAGCCAGTTACGCAAGAAGTTCATAAAAAATGGAGATTCGTATGTAGTATAATAGACTACCTTACAATTTCATTAGCATGATTCCTAATGAAAGGTCACTTAAAACATTTTTACTAAGTTTCTAGGTGTTCAAGCCAGGGAACATAACATAGAGATGTCGACCCTGTTGCCTATTATAGGCTACTACAGCCAGTCAAAGAGTTAGAAGAGACATTTCAAATTTATACCTTAATTTTCCTGTGTTGGTTGGAAAATGACAGACTAAATAGAACCGACAGTGGGAATGTGAAAAGGGAAAGCTGAGGCCATAAATTAGACACGCCAACAGAAGATTCACACTACATCTTACTTGGCTCCTGTTAATTATATTTCGTCTTGTGTCAGTCTTGGTTTTATTCTATTCAAGGATGGACAAACTTACAACGGAGTAGTTCGTTACACTAAAATTCATCAGGACAAATGAACATAACCTCAAAATATTACACCGGCTTAGCTTTATACTTCGCAAGCTACCTGCAAATTGTACTCTACGCAATTTTACTTTTTGTGGGTGTGTGTTTTTCTAAGTCAGAACGGACAAGTTTCATTCAGAGGAGAAATGAAGAAGAATCATAAGCAAACTACCTACCTACTTGTGTGAATTTTTTCTTTCTTTTCTTTCTTCACTGATGAACATAAAACCAGAGAGACTTCTCTCGGTTGATCAAGAAATGCGTGTGTGTTTATCATAAATTCCAGCATGAATTGAATGAACTATTGTGTAAAAAAAAAAAGCTGAAATCTCTCACTAATTACTAGTGCCAATTCTTGAACAGCTCTGAAAAAATAAATATTTTTAAGACTGTGGAATATTTTTCCAATGTACGAGTATATTGGATTATATATATATATATGTAAAGAACGCGCTTGATTAAATAAAAACTTTTTGAGATTACAAAATTATTTTCTGAACGAAGTGGAATTGAGTGCAGATTTTTCGTGTGGTGGTAGGGAACATCCATGCGAGTATTTTAATACAGTGAACCTAGAGGCGGAAATGCGTTGTTATGGGTGTAAACAGAAAAACGTGATGCACATTGTTGAACACAAAATGCAGTGTATTATATTAACTGTAAGAAAATGCAAAGCTATTACACGTTGTTTCAAAGCAAAAATGTTGAAAACACAAACACAATGAGCATCAGTCCATGCAGGGGAGGCCGATGATTATGCGCTAATATGCAAGCCGTTATGCACACAATACTAATGAACAGTATATTTTGTAGTGCTCTCTCCGGGTAAAACTAGAAACTACAATGTCGAATGCTGAATTGGCATTGGTCGCTATAACCTCAACTCAGAGAGAAGGCCACAGATATAGAGGAATAGATCGGCAGCGTAAGGGGAGGGACTGAAGCCAACGCGTTCGCTGCGTCGCCATATTGCGATCACCAACAATCTGACGAAAGGAAGGGAAGCGGGCGCGGGAATCAAACAAGAAATATTTTTTAAAGCTGTTTAAATTGGAATTTCACAATCCAGTAAATAAATTAATAAATACAGTTTTGTTGTCATTCGGCCATTACAGCAGTAGACGTCACACTTATGCATTAACTTATAATAAAATCAGGTAAACTGATATAACAAAAGTGCCAAAGTGCATGTAGTACAATAGTCTTAATTCTGTATACAGAAGATGCTTCCATAGGATAAATGTTAATGTTGTTAATGTTAATTTATTGTCACATATCTTTTATATTTATTCAGCTTTGACTAATAAACTGGTGACTCACTAGGAATATTCTAGCTTAGGCCTACACTACTTGTAAATCACGATTACAAATAAGGAAAATCTAACACTAATGTAATTATTTTTCTAATGCTATTAATGAGTGCTTGAAAATGGAATGATTTCTTTTACTACTTTTTGAAGTGAAACTTCTTTAGCCGCGGTAGGAGTAAATCGAGAGCTAACCCAAAGTTGCGTGACGGAAAAAAACGTCACGAAATTCTTACGCTCAAAATCGTCACGAAATTAGTGGGTCTGTGACGGAACGGACTGCACAGAAAACAATCAACACAATGATTAGGCTTATTGAAAATTCGAAAAATCCAAAATTAAAAAATCTAAAAATCCAATATTTAAATATAAATAATCCAAAATTTAAATATCTAAAAATCCAAAATTTAAAAAATGCCTAAAATTAAAAAATTCAAAGAGCCAAAATTCCAAAATTTAAAAATTCAAAATTTAAAAAATAAAAAATCCAAAAATCCAAAATTTAAAAAGTAAAAAAATTAAAAATTAAAAATCGAGAATCCAAAATTTAAAAATCCAAAATTAAAAAAGATCTAAAATTTAAAAATCAAAAACAAAAAATCCAAAATAAAAAAATATAAGTTCAAAAATATAAAAATTCCAAAAATCCAAAATTAAAGAAGTCCAAACACCCAATATTAAAAAAGTCCAACAATCCCTAATTGAAAAATCTAATAAGCCAAAATTTAAAAAATAAAAAAACGAAAATCTAAAATTTAAAAATAAAATTAATAATCGAAAATACAATATTAAAAAATGCAAAAAATAAAAAAATTAAAGATACAAAATTTTAAAAAAATTTAAAAGTCCCAAAAATAAAAAAAAGATCCAAAATTTAAAAAATAAAAAACAAAAAAATCCTAAATTCCAAATGAAAAAAATTAAAAGTCCAAAATTTAAAAATTCCAAAAATCCAAAATTAAAAAAGTCCAAATTCTAATATTAATAAAGTCCAACAATCCAAAATTTAAAAATCTAATAATCCAAAATTGAACAAATCCAAAAATTAATTCCCCGCACACTTTTATTAATTTATTATAATTATATGTTAACCTCATATTCAAGGGACTCTCTGATTGAGTAATATGTTCTTTGCAAAAACAAGTTTTTAATTTTAATTTTGTATTGTCTGCTATTTAATGCTTTTGTTTCATTTGAATTTTTATTGTATGTTTTTATGCCCATGTATTGTGGCGTATGCTCTAGGAGGGTTAATCTATGGGAACAGAATTTTAACAACTCTGTTTCTTGTGTTGTGTTCCCGAGTATTTTGTGTGTTGTATTGGTCAAAATTAATGTGCACATGAGTTAGAAGCTCTAGTTTAATATATTGAAAGAAATGTTAATATTTGTAGATCTCTAAAGAGTGGCCTTCATGATTCCCTATAGGATGAATGGGTCATAATTAGTATGTTTTTCTTTTTAAGATGCTTTCGCATTCGCTGCAGTTTTCCCAGACAATTATTTCGTAAACCAGCATTGAATGAAAATAGCTGTAATAGACCCAGTTTAAGCAATAGTAATTTGGCAAATTTATAAATGAATGTTAATTTGACCACCAATATAGTGGTATAGTATGTATTTGAAATTACAGGGATTCCCAAACAACACTGTGGTTCACCATTTTAGTATAAATTCGGGATTATGTAGGAAGAAAAACAATTTTCCTTAATGAATACGTTGTACTTAAGCGGACACGTTGGTGATACCAATATGGCGTCGGCACTGCTTCCCTTGCCCCTCTTCGCCCCTGACTCGGCTTCACTGCCACCTGCAGTTAAGGATACGACGCTGCCGATCTATTCCTCTATATCTGTGGGATTGAGATTTGTTGGACTGTTGGCTAACTTGGTTATGTGTGGCTATTGTTGTGGCTAACCTGTTTAAACAAATGCCGCGTTTATTCCGTCATTAAAAATATAAATAAAAAGTGTGTTCTATCAATAATTTCTAGTCACCATAAACAAATTATGACATAAAAGAGTAACAATGATATTAATATTATAGTATGAGTGAGTGTTTTGTATTAAATAGACTATCAGCTGCCAGAACAAAATGACGAACGTCATGCCAGTGTATGCGCGCGCACCAGGATTGAGTTCGCTAGCGTTTACATGGAACTGAATACGATTTGAATCCGATCCGTTCCTCCATTAGCAGAGGATCGGATCGAAAATTCATTCCGGACTGAGTCCGTGTTTACATGACTATTTCAACACTGGGATCGGACTCAGATCGATCTGAATCCTACATGTAAACGTACTATATATTTTGGAAAACTTTTAATTATCTTCCATTATTCATACATATAAATAGCCTATGCTTATAAATCTGGCGCAAGGTTTTGGAGGGAGGAGTCAGGCGAGTGAAAATAGGTTACTGCGCATGTCTCTGATAACAATTCATGGCAGAGCCTGCAAATTTTTCTTATAGTACAGAAACTGTCCGTGAGAACTTTGCGAACAGAAGACTGAAATCAGAATCACGGATTCTCGCTTTGCGAACGCGTGTGGAGCAAGAGCGCATGCGCGAACGATGTGTTCCTGGTTTCTGACTGCTTTGTGAACAAACCTATTTCCAACAATTGTGTATAATTGCGTAACATTTTGTGTTCAAAATTTTGCTCTAAACTAACGTGTAACAGCTTTGTTTTTTCTTACAGTTAAAATAATAAACTACATTTTGTGTCCAAAAATGTGCACCACGTTTTTCTGTTTACAACTATAACAACGCATATTTGTCCCCAGGTTCAACTGTATTAAAATATTCGTATGGATGTTTCCTACCACCATACGAAAAAATCTGCACTCATTTCATGGACACCTATATATTCAGCACGCTTAATTTATTATTTTATCTAGCTTGAAGGGACTATTATAATATCAAGCAACGCGTCCTCAAAGAACTTCTTGTTCATAGTTAATTTATTCTTCCTCGGCCATAGTATAGTAAGAACTGAATCTACACCTGCCTCATTACCGCCTTGGGGACAACTAATGTCTTAAATGCACTCCTGCGACCCCTGTTTTGTTTACTCTGTGAGATAAGATACTTCATGTGAATGAGTAACACATGAAGCAGGTCAACACTGTATTCTTGCCAGGCACAAAACTGCTAATAATAGATATACAAATGAATAACGGCTTATCGGTACTGTACAGTCGGTCAAACAAAAAACGTCGGGACTCGTATGCAGTTAAAATTAAAGTTTTTACGCATTAGTTCACAAGTTTTCTATAAAAAAACATAAAATACAGGTTATTTTCGGAACATATGAGGCCATGCGACAGGAGGGAAAAAATGAACAACGAGGGAAATATGAACAACGCGGAAAGCGCAACACACGATATTCAACTTAATGTATTGTCATAATTCATTTTGCTTTGTGTCATCGCCACATACAAATGCTAAAGTGAGAGAAAGTGTAGTTAGGGCTGTAATTGACCTGCATTTTTCGGCCTCTAAAGCAGCGAGAAGGTTCCATATTTCTTAAAGAGGTGGGTACTTCACTATAATGCGACCGGAAGTTTTCATAGGAAACGTGAATCTGGCGTATTTCGCGAGATTGGTTGCAGAAGTTGAGCGTAAGTTATTGATTTTGCACTACAAGTACCGGTATTATAAAATAAAATCTTTAAAAAATGCTCCTTGAATAAACATATTCCTCACGAATCTATTAATTATTAATATTATAAAAATTTGCAACCAAGAATATGGCGGATTTGAGGCATATAGCCACAGCCTTCTATATATGTTTGTTTTGGAACAAAACTGACTAAATTATCAAGAAAATACATGGATAGACAAGAGGCGTGTGTGAACCTAACCTTAAGTCTTCCTGTACATGCGCATATGCTCGTTCGTGATACTTAATCGAATACCGCCCGACGTTTTTTATTTGACCGACTGGGTACATACGACAACCAGAGAAAAGTTTTTAAATGATTTTCTTTTTAAAATCGTGAACATTTTAATATTCTTTTTAAGATCATGAGGATTCACAAACATAGCAAAAACGATTTCCCTAAAAGGACCTCATTGTTCATCTGAAAGCAAATTAAACAAACTGGACATTACCAATACAAATTCTAACACGGTGATAGTAATAGGCCTAACAATGGATATCTGCCTGTTTCGGGAAAATAGCGGATATGAGTTAATTACTATAGTACTATAACCTTTCCGGGTATAAAAACTATGTTCATGCAGAATTTCGGCTGTATCAGATTAGTCAATTTTGCAACAAATCGGTTCAGACAGAGACGAACCATTAGATATTTACATATGTAAATGATGTAGCCTATTGCTGTAAAAATATACCACGGCATTTAAATACTGTATTTTAAAACTAGAGTATCACATACACTCCTTGTGAAGATACGCATCCTACTGGTTAATTCTAAACTGTGTTCTGTAAACCATATGTGCACCTTACGCATTTCACTTCCAAGGCATTATCACTAGACCTGGGATTTTAAGGCAAATGTATATTTTGTTCCTTATGAAATAACATGGAAGTTTTTAAATATGTTGACGTTTCATGATAAATCACTTACATTTATAGAGTTTTATAGTGCCCTATAATGCCTATTTGGACCTTTGGAGCCAATTTTTACTCTATTAGTGCCTAAAATGCCTATTTGTAAATTTAAAATAAAATAAAATAAAACATCTGTAACCTTTACAATCGTTTAATGGACATCCCTGAATGAAGAGCAGAACAGCAGAGGGTGGGGTTTTCACAGAAACTTGATTTTCCCAAACAATAATTGTCGCCAAAGGAATGCTGACTGACGGGGGAGAGGGAGGATTAACTCAAAAGAACAAGTAGTAGGTATATAGTAAGAAGGGACACAGTGTGTCAAGTCGCCAGCGAAAGACCATCTGTTTGAGTGAATATAGTTCGTGATGTCTAAAAACGAAATTATCCAAGAATTAGCTTACACGCACAACACTGGCTTATATAATTTCCAGGGATGACTTTTGATGGCAGGATTATTTTCTGTCAGAAGTGCAATAAACAGGTATGTGCATTTTTTCATATTAATCTAAAACTAAGGTTTTGGTCTTGGCTCCTCTAATTAAATTTAGAGACCTCGTTCAGTCTGCATGGGTTCGATTTCCAGCACCGGCAGTAATTTAGAAAGCTATGAGGTCTGGAACGGCGTTGACCCAGCGTTGTGAGGACAATTGGGAAGCTACAGTGAGTAGCGGTCACGGACGAAGCGCAATACGGCGAGGGATATGTCGCGTGTTGACCATACAACCACCCAAGGCCCTTGAAGGCCTGTAGTGTTCTAATTTTTCATATAATCCAAATCTGTTTTTGATAAATGCATTTTTAATTGTCTTAATTTGCAGTCATTTCTGTTAAGGATAGGTATACAGTAAAAAAAATCACGTTACAGTTTAAGAGCACATTGTGGTATTTTAAAGTCTATTTTCTGCCTATTTACACATTTTTAAAGCATACGGTATTTTAAATGCCTATTTTATCTTTTAAAAGCCTATTTACTTGTTTTAAAAGCCTATTTTAGGCGCCTAAAACTAATTTTTATAGAGCCTAAAATCCCAGGTCTAATTATCACGTTCACATACTGTATATGCTAAATGCTATGTAAAAGTACCTGAACTGGTATTCATTTATTTATTTAATTAATTAATTTTGCACGTTTAAAAGCGATATATACGTTGTAGAATAGTTAGGGGGCTGTCACACTGGATCGATCGAGGGACAGCGTCCAACCGACTGGTATAACGAACCTATAGACATCAGTGGTACCAGTCACATAGCATCGATCGCCAGCAATCAACAACGAGGGCGAGAGATCATCTGGTCTGTGAAATCAAACCTGTCCGTTTTTCAATCGCCAGTCGATGGCAAACTTCGTACCCACCTGAATTTCAGAATTGATGCTGGAAGATTTAACTTACACAATAATGTCGTTTTAGACTTATATTTGAATGAAATAGAATTGCACGAATCATTTAAGGTATTTAAAACGATATCTTCTTATATCATTTAATTTTAAAAATACAAAAATAGATAGAGTTGTAGCACCTAGCGGTGGGCGATCTAACTACAACAAACAACAAACCTCTTCGCTCGGCCGACTGGTGGAAGCTTGAAGTAAACAGATGTAGCCTTAGATAGTAGGCATAATATTAAACCTTACATCCCAACACATGTAGTATGATAATGTGCAGGAAATAGGCATTCGTATTCCTAATAAGGTAATATACTTTACCTCTAATATACAGTGATGAGAAGACCTAGTAAAATCATATAGGTACATAACCTATAATATTTCCGTTGATATATGACGCTCGATGCAGTGTGACAAGGAACAGAAATTCAGCCGAGAGCGCTTGATGGCAGTCGGCTGGTCTTGTTCGATCGAAGCTCAGTGTGACAGGCCGCTTAGTGTATACGTAATAGTGTATACGTAATGCGCCGCCATATGGTGAATCGGCAGCACCCCTGCCTTCCATCCCGGTGACCCAGGTTCAGTTCACGGTAGAGGCAGATATCCTGAGGGTTGTATTTATGAGAGGTGGCGGTGTACAGCTTCTGATCATTCGTCTGTCACCAAATATACCTGGTTCAATAAATAAATAAAAACCACATGCTGTTTGGCGCAGAGTGCATATTGGTAAGGGTGGGGTTAAAGGGGGTTTTCAAGCAGTGCTTGCGAACAGATAACCTCTAACAAGTATACCTACATATCAATCTGAATGTTTTATGAATTTCCTGTGCCAAATATTTAGGTTGGTTCTTTATTATATCGTCTACATCTACATCATTATATCGCCTAAGGGTATTTTTCGCCATCCAAACAACTTGCTTGTGGGAACTCTATAAACTCATTTTCCTTCATCTCTAGTCAGATGATGCTGCAAATCTGTGACACTGTGCAATACTTTAATGTAGTGCACAGTATTGTGCTTAGGCCTACCTCGCAGATAAAGTTCTCCATTAGCTGCCACACATTTCCCATGCCCTTATGGGGTCAGCAAAATCCACAAGTTCCTAAGCACTGACTGAATGACTTTAAGATCTAATGCTGTTTTTATGTTAGTTTAAAATGAGACTTTTAAAAGCCTACTTCCCATAAATAGCTTGGGATTAAATCTTGCCTGCTATAGAATTTTACTTATGATTTTGTCCCCAAACAGGCTACATTGGTACATATTAGTCAAAAATGCAGAGCTGCTTATACACATACGACCATCTCGGATGTTGTCCTTTATCTTCCTTGGAAGATAACCAGACAAATCCACATAACATAACCAGACAAATCCACATAACATACATATACAGTAACTACAGTAGAGTCTCGTTAATCCGGACAAGATTGGACTGGACCCTGTCCGGATTACCGAAAGTTCGGATTAAACGGAATTTGTCTCAAAATGCACATACTGTACTGTAATACAAGTTTTAGATGCGTACAATTATAAAAATCGATATTTTCCTCCATAATTTCAACTTTTCCTACAACTAAATTTTACTTTTAATACTACTGTTTACATAGACCTAAGTTATTAACCTACAAACTGATGTAAGATTAACAAAATATCTTTGTGATTAAAGTTCAATTTGAGAATATCCAACAGAAACAATAATCTGTGGTTCATGAATGCTTACATATCTGAAGTTCAATTTTTTTTTTTAAATTTTCGTCTGCATTAACCGGATGTCCGGGTTCCAGATTAGCGGGACTATACTTATATCCTTATAACCTAGACATTACATGCCTACAGTTTACTACCTACATAGACCTATTCAGTTTTCTTCTTGCTACTACTTATTTTATTTCTTGAAGCTTTTTCTGTTCAATCTTTCCTCCAAATATGTTGTTCTTTATTTTGCTGTTGGCCTACATTTGCTGAGAAATTTCCTTGTAGGCCTAATTAAATAGTATATTGCGATACAAGTGCCGTAAGTGATGCATACGGATCGAGGAAAAAGTTTGAAAAAACGAGGCGCTCGCGCCGAGTTTTTTCAATTTTCCGAGATCCGTTATGCGCTTACGGCACGAGTATTGCATGCTATGTTTTGCACGATGATTATTTATATCAATTTAATTATATTAATTGTGATATTACCTGAAAATATGATGTATATACATTCTTGAAGATACATGTTTATTTCAGAAAGTGATTCGCATGTGTTTGTTGTTATGGGAACCGAATATTTGTCCTGGGGGCCTTGTCCATAAAGGCTTGTATTATGATGTGCCGTAAGTAAATTCTTACCGCACATAGCAACAAGATTGCGTGTGGGAATGTCAACTTACGATCCACGGCAAGAACATTCGTAAGTACCACTAATTAGTTAAGTCGTGCAAAAAAAATATTTTGTAACGAGACTCTCTATAATAGACTATTCATAGAAAAACTCCTTAGGTGGTTGGTTATGTGTAATTGGCAGCACTGTAAGGTGTGGAGAGATGTGTGTGTATTGGTGTTTGTGTAGTATAGCGTGGGATAGGGATGGGATAACAGAAGCAAAATATCAGTACGAAAATAGACCTATCAATATTCGATAATATCAGAAGTTTTCCTAAGATAACAGGTTTGTTCTTGGATCACTCAGAAACCGTTAACACGTAATTCAAGTACTGCTCGTGCAATTGTAAGAAGACCTCGTCCCAAACCATCAACTATCTACAAAAGAATAATAGCATTGTTCCCTAATCCGAAAATCTGCACCAACACCGACAAAGAACAGGTGCTCTTGTAGTCGCGTGGATTTCCCCAGTGCTGCCGCTGCCATTCATAACTTCATAATGTGAAGTAATTGTGCTGTGGTATGTATCTGGCAACACTGTACTGGACTGCAGACAAGTGTGAATACGCCTAATTACCTTCCTATTTACTGATCGACAGGTCGAAGAGGATTAGGGTGACAGCAGATAGAGGCAGTTCTTGGGGGGAAAGTCTTTAAGAAGCGGCACCCACAATATGCGCACGTAGTTTCACTGCACGTCGTATGGAAACAGACATGAGCGCATTGCATGAACTATGAGTTCATGGTTTCTGAGTCCTCTAAAGGGGCCCTTACACGATCAATATTATTGACAATACCAGTATTGCCAATACAGTCGTTAACTTCTTGAGGGTACCACCGCCAATATCGCCTTACCCTACACGGTCAATATTATTGTCAATAATTTTATCAATACATGCGCTCAGTACGTTTGTTTCCACCATTCGGACAAGTTAAATTATATCTTTCCAAGTGGATTTTCGTGGCGTTTTGTGTTTTGAAAACATGGACATTCGAAAAAAGGTTGTGAAGCAATAATTATGGCTATCGGAAGTATTCGTCGAGTTCAGCGAAATCGATGGATGAGAGAGTGGTTGAAAAAACGTGAAGAATATTCTCATATGAGGCTGCTGAGGGAAATCAGATTGACACATGCGGAAGATTATTTCAGAATGAAAGAAAGGACGTTCATAAAATTATTACGAATGGTGGAATCACTCTTCACAAGGCAGAACACAAACATGAGGGAATGCATCCCTGCAATGAGAGATTAGCCTTATCCCTGAGGTACTTAGCTACAGGAAGAAGTTCTGAAGATTTGAAGTTCTCTGTCATCATGTCGCCTGCAACTATCAGCGAAACTATAATTGAAACGTGTGAAACTCTTGTTCATTTCCTAGACTACATGAAAGTAAGTGTTTTGAATATATTCTCCAGATACCTTCCTACTTACCTTTGCACACAACCTCTTCATTACCTATATGAAAGTAAATATTGGCAATAGGAGTAGGGAAACGCATATTGAATAATTTACAGCAAAAGATTATAGTAATTATGTATTGATTAAACAGCAAAGAAAAATACAACAAGAAATAAGGCAATCAAAATTCAAAATCCTTAATCTGAGGTGATGAAAAAAGTCGCCGCTGATAAATCCTGATGTTGGTTGTTGATTAGTTGTGGTGGATTATCACTGTGAGTAGGAGAAGAGCAATTAAATGTGGAGAAGGATGAAGTGCTGCCACGACTTGTCCCCGGTTGTGTGGTACTTAGAGGGCTTGGACATTGACATACTTCATTTATTTTTACGGAGTTGCAATGGAGAGTGCCCAAGCTTGCTTCAAAAAGCATCTCATTTATTGCTTTCTCAGCAAAATGTCTCTGCTCTGTTTTTTTTTCCCCCAAGCTTTTGAGATAGTCGGTATGGTGCTGTCAGGGTTCTTCGAATTTTCTAAATATGAACATACCTTTTGTAGAAGCTCATTTTGTTTAACAATCGGACCTTGCGTTCTAGCTTTTTTATTTTATTTTATTTCAAGATCTTCATATATTTTCTCAAGGTCACTTGTATAATCCATAATACTCCGCACAAAGATCACTTCAGTTCCCTACGAAAGCACGGCAACAACTGGGTATTGACAATATTATTGACTCCACCCCAAGACGCTCCATAATATTGACAATATCTCCTCCACTTTTAAATATTGACGCCCCGAGATCAGAAAATCTGGATTTCATCAATATCGCTTCAATATCGACCGTCAATACTCTTTTTTTCACCTTACATGATCAATATTATTGTCAATATCATACTGTATTGTCAATATTATTGATCGTGTAAGGGCCGCTTAAGAACAAACCTACTGTCGTTCGATGCAATGTAGGGAATGGTTTGGCATCATTGCTTGTTGCTGTTACATCTGACGAGCAAGTGTGAGACGCCCTTGTGGCAGCGAAACTTAAATTAATGACCTGAAAATGCTGAAAAGTGTAATTAAACTTTGATAGCCGTCAAATTCAATCTGTTGTACTTATGATTTAATTTTATTGATTTTTAACTTGATACTGCCTAAAACTTTGATTTTGCTCATTTTTATAAATATAATTATGTTATAACAGTGTATTTTTCTTTAATTCCCTCTAAAACCCTCTATTTTATTCTTGTTCTTGAATTGATAAAACGCATATTATCGAAGAGCAATATCAATATCATGATATTATTAGAACTGAAATACTGATGTCAAAATACTGGATATCGAAATTAAAATAATGATATCCCATGTCTAGTGTGGGACATGAGTGATGACCAGGCAGAGGGGTTTTAGTAAGTATATCATCAAATTAGGAACGCATAGAGGGAAGGGAGAAGTAGGCCTACCTGTGACTTTGCAGTGTTCTCTGTAAACAAATATGATGATTAATTGACGTCACTCCACCCTGCAATGAAAGCAGGTAGACCATGGCCGCTGCCCCCCTGGAAATTTTGTTTACACATGAATCTCTTAACTAAATGACTATAAGCAATTATACCCGATATGAGCTAAGAAGAAACATGAATTAAATAAAAACCAGTATGTCTGTCTCACTCTTAAGCTATGAGCAATATGCTAGAGTGAGACAGATGTACTGGATTTTGTTTATTCAGGTTTCTTTCTAAGAACAGTCAGACTTTAATGTGAAGATATGAACATGTAGGAATGTTAGTTACTTCCACTTTACTTGAAATAATTTCTAGTCCAACACTTTATTGTAATGAAGAAGCCAACGGAAGTATCGCATTTTATATGAATATTTGTTCCTGTGAAATTGTACTGTTAAAAGTGTCAAGTGAATGCACTAGATTAGATTCTTTCTTTGTATCCATAGTCATAGGTCCAGGTACAGTAAATCAAGGGTGTGGATGATGATGATGATGATGATGATGATATTAGCCAGATAATAATAGTAATAGTAACGATAGTGATATAATAATAATAATAATAATAATAATAATAATAATAAAGTTGTTGTAGTGCTAGTAGTATAGTGATGGTGGTGGAGGCAGCAGCAATTAGTTCATTTGCCCTCCCTTGACAAAATTTCTGCGGATGGCCATGAGGTAGACCAGAACTAAGGATTATTAGAAGGAAGAAAACAATGTATGTTGAGTTCTATGTGATATATGTTACACCTGATAGTTTCACCATTTGTACTGAAGTGTTCCCTGCCAAATTTCGCCACAATCTATGGTTACTGTGATTCTGCAAACAACTGGAACAGTCAGGATAAAATTGGTTGTAGTGGACGGCAGTGTCCGTCACAGTACATGACGTCATCATGTAGTAATATGATTGCTCTATTTGCTTACTAAAACCCGCCTGTAACAATGGTGAGGTGAGGAAGGATGGGATACCTTTTTCTTGCATTAGCCTAGTCTTAAAAAATCTGCCCTACCTGGAAATCCGGGCCACCGGTATTGCCAAACAAAATCAACAAGGTGCTGACAATTTATGATGCAAACTCACATCACGCCAAACTGAATTGTGTAAGATTATTTCAAAAGTATCCTATACCGATGGGCAATATCCTTCCATCTTTGACCTTGTGTAGACCCTACAGACCTAGGAATCTATATATATATATATATATATATATATATATATTATATATATATATATTTTTTTTTTACTACTCCAGTCATACAGATAATAGACTACAGTTTAGCGGTGACTGATCTATCAGCAATAAAATAAAATAAAGTTTCATACTTTCGGACTTCACAGCCATGTGAGGACATGGAATAAAGAAATTCAGGACATCCTAATGATTGTACAAATTAGTCTGGGACCTAGGACTGAACACTCAAAATTATGACTGCCCCAGGAAATTCAGGACAGTTGGAAAGTCTATTTAGCAAACATCTTATATAACTTACTGGTAAATTACAGTAAAAATAGTACAAATTTGTCCCACCAACGACTACCTTAGATATCAATAACCCACATATGCTCAGGACTAGTTCAAAAACACTTGTAGCAAACTGCACGGTAAACAACTGAAGTACTAGTAGGCTACTGTTTTATTAGTAGACTTGATATAACAAAAGTACTTCCATTTCCTTCGCAAATAAAAGGCTAAAACTAATTAAAATAAGCAGGTTTTGAAAAATAATGAAGATTCCTATTATGCTCCACACCAATAACAAAACAGATTACCGGTATCTGCATATATCCTATTTATGTTTTAAGAAATCCCTCTCGGCCCATCATGCTTCAAACACAAATATTTCAATTAAAAAAATTACAGCATGGCAATTGTATTTAATGTGTGGTCAAACAGATCAACACAATGAGGTTTAGGATTAAGAGTATTTAAGCTACAAGCTTTTTACAGTAACAAATAAACCTGTAATAGTATATTGCGATACAAGTGCCGTAAGGCACGTTTACGGGTCGAGGAAACAGATTGAAAACCCGAGGCGCAGCCGAGGGTTTTTAAGTTTTCGAGACCCGTAAATGCCTTTACGGCCCGTGTGTTGCATGCTATTTTTTGCAAGATGATTATTTATATCAATTTAGTTATATTAATTGTGATATTACCTGAAAATATTATGTAAATACATTCTTGAAAATAGATGTTTATTTCAGAAAGTGATTCGCATGTGTTTGTTGTTATGGGAACCGAATATTTTTCCTGGGGGCCGTGCCCATAAAGGCTTGTATTATGAAGTGTATCGTAATGAATTATGACGTAGCGCTTGGACCGTAAGTAATTTAACCTCATCGCAACCACCCTTAGCAACAAGACTGTGTGGGAATGTCAACTTACGATCCATGTAAACAACGTTCGTAAGTACCACTTACTAGCTAAGGAGTGCAAAAATAGATTTTAAAAATATAGCATTCATTTGGTAGTCTCAATGCCAATTTATTCTGTGCAGGATTTTTTAAATGTACAGTGGTATTAGGTAGGCCTATTAATTAGGGCATGTGGTCCAACTGGTCACCATGGTCCAAATTCGGCTTGCGTTCGTTAATAAACCACACCCGAACTCCTTTTTGCAGTTCTTTGTAATCGAAAGGCACTCTATTTTCAACATTGCTCACTGTCGTGTAGTGAACTCCTTTTTGCATTCCTTTGCAATCGACAGACACTCTTTTTCAACATTGTTCACTGTCGTGTAGCATTGATGGCGGCAATACCTTCTGTATTATTGTTTTTCTCTGCCATCTACAGACTTTACGGAGGTTCAGAAGGAATTTACTTAGCCTACTGATTTTAATGAACTTAAAAACCTAGATTTTTTCTGTTTAACAAACAATCCTATGGAGGCATCTCCAACTGATGATCCAGACATGCACAACAGAGTAGGCTACCGGTAACAATATTCTTATATCAATGATAATTTGGCAGCCCATCAAATTTTGGAGACTAGGTAACAAGGAGCAGGATGCAAACTTACGAAATTGTCCTTGAAGAAACAATCCATGTTTGGGAATCCATGTATACATGAGTGTGTTTTCTGCCATGAAATTGATAAAAACTAAACAGAGGAACTGAAATTGTTAAAAACTAAACAGAGGAACAAGATTTACTGAAATCATCACTGTGACTTGCCATTACTCAAATGGAAGTAGATATTCAATCTATAGTAAATTAACACGTAGGCCATCTCAATTTTCTAATTATGTAGCCTATATGCTATTGTTATCTTTGTATTACTTGAGTTTGTAAAATAGACCTCTAAGACAATCTAGTTTGGCTCGTATTTCTATTTCTAATAATTATATTTAATAATTTAATTTTTAATATTAATAGGCTATATTATTCCAACCCGCAAATTAATTTTTCATGTGTCATCTCACCCTTTACTCATGGACCACACTGATTTACGGAAGTCTAATATTGCTGTTTTAATCTTTTTTTAAAATTGTTTCGTGGTAAGAACTTTTTAACGCTAGCAGTAGCCCTACTATAAATATAAATAATTTAATATTATAGGCTATTAGTGTTACGGTAATTAATGATTAATCCTTATCCTGTAACACTGGTCAGAATTGATTTCTGTGGTAGAGCTATATGACATGCAAGAATGTTGTGTGAAACATCCCTTTAAAAAGATAATCAAAGATGGTTCTCTCACTGGCTACAAGAAAATCACGTTGGAGTAGGCCTATGAAGAATACTAAATTATTATTGTACTTTGAGTGTCCTTTTTAATAGTACCGGTAACTGACTTTTCTGGAACTGTTTGTTTGTTTTTTTCTGGAGGTGCTGAGAATAGTGTCTTATTAATAACTGTTTTGCTTTAATGTCCATTACTCTTTCAAGATTCCAAATGGTAATTGAATTTTCCAGGCATTGTGCTAATAACAGTGTAATTGAATATTTTCGGAATGAGTTGAACAGTCCTGCACAGAGAAGTGACTCAAATCAGTACACTACACATAACTTACCTAGAGACATCTGTGACACAAATAATGACTAGAGTTTATAAATGGACTATTTGAGTTTTGGATTTTTTTACAGTTCAAAAGTAACATTTGGCATGTGTAGGCCTAAATAAAAAATAAATTTTCAGATAACTCATAAAAAGCTGAGAGATCAAAGAAGGAAAAATGCGCTATTTTGTACTTCACTCACTCATTACAGGCATGGGAACAGTGTCATTTGCCCTTCTTGGATAGGAACATATAGGTGCTTGTTACCAGCCTAAGTGATGTAGAACTTTTGGACTGCTGACTCAATTTTAACTCTGCTGCTAAAAATGGAGGATGAGTTACTCTGTACAGCAGGCTATATGGTGGTATGGGTTCTGTGTTGTTGTTAGGCAGCTTGAGGTTTGTGAAGGCAGTTTAAGGTTAGTGACAGGTAACTTCAAGTTTGTGGCCTGTAGCTCGAGGTTAGTGACAGGTAGTAGAGACTAATGACAGGTAAGTAGAGGTTTGTGGCAAGTAGGCCTGTAGATGTAGATGTAGATATCTCGTCCTGTAGATCCTGTGTTGAGCGGGGCTCAAGGATATAGAACATGTCAGATCAAAAAATACATGCATGTTATAACAATAAAATAGGCCTACAGAAACTGCAAGCTGCCAAATTTATCCAAGCTGGAAATATTCCTCCAAATTGTAGAAGGTGTGAGTTATTAAAAATTCCTTGACAGATGTTTTGAAAGGTTTGCTCTTTCTTTGAATACATAATAATTTAATGTTGTTTGGAAGCTTGTTATATATCTGTACTGCAGAATAATAAGCACCCTTCTGAAAGAGTTTTAACGAGTTATTTGGTCTGTGTAGATCATTCATGTTTCTAGTAGTACGTCCATGTACACTAAAATTAGTTTGAAATTTATCAATATTATCCACTACATAACACATAACAGTATATATACTCCCCTGTAAGAGTGAGGACTTTTAATTTTTCAAATAACTTAGCGGTTTACATGATTCCCTTTTTTTCTTTCCACATATTATTCTTATTGCCCGCTTTTGTAATCTAAATATTTTCTCCCTATGGGAAGAGTTGCCCCAGAAAATGATCCTGTACCTCATTATCGAGTGAAAATATGCAAAATAAGTAATGCATCCTGTTTTAATATAGGGTTACTGTACAAGTAGTTGACCATTTAAGGTGTTTTATTTCTTTGATAAAGAATATAATACACAATACTACAAGAATTGAATATTTAATTTATGTAAAAGAAAGTTTGAAACCTGCTTTACAAACTGCATATAAAAGTTTTCAATGTTAAACAATTGATGTACAACTTATCTCAGTTCAAAAATAATTTGTTGTAATGTACCTGTAGTTGACCACTATACCCAGTTCTTGACCACTGCTTGCACCAGTAGTTACCACAATTCATTTTAATGAATTTTGTTAGAAAATATATTAAAGTGATATGTTTTCAGGTTGCAGAATATGTATTGCATTTGGCAATAAAGCAAACTGCAGAATGTCATTATCAGAACTAAGTTTAGAGACATTGTATAGGCCTACGTAACCTCACTAATAGAGGGATCGAAAACATAATTTGCTACCTCTACCCATGAAATCAACACATTTGCAATATTGGCTACTCTAATAAGTAGCACCTGTTATCTATCCATTTCTTGATCTACCAATTCCCCAAGTTTCATTAAGATTTCCTGATGTCAGTTATGTCCTTAGAAAGTTTTTGGAGAGGAAACACAAACATTAGAGGTGCTACTGAAACACAGGCACTAAAATTAATCGGAACTGTTTTAGCCTATTTTTCATTACCAGATATTATTTTATACGGGTTCCTAACTGGAAGGTCATGGGTTAGATTCCAGATGAGGACGTTGGAATTTTTCAATTTGCTTAATCCTCCTGGTGGCACTATGACCCTGGGGGTAAAGACGGCTGGTGTTTTTCAATTTGCCTAATCCTTCTGGTGGGCACTATGGCCCTGGGAGTAAAGACAGGTGGTGCATAAGGCTAAAAACCTTACCACCTTCTTGTGCTGAATGTCTAAAAAAAGAAACTGGGAGCCTCAACTTTCTGGACGCTAATGGGCTTCACATCCTGTGTAGGAAACACTCCACTCCCCCCTTTCCACTTTTGGGGCAAGTTTAAAAGCCTGACTCGTCCGCATTAAACATTCTTGAAGGATCTTTCAAAATATCCAGTACATTCTCTTCTTTTACATAAGCATGTAATTCATTGAACCAGTTTCTATTTCTTCCACATCTGCTCGAGCTGTATTAATACCCTTTAAATAACTTTCTGACATTATTGGATGCCACGTCATGAACGATTCGAACCAACGTCTTCCTGGTTTGTTGTCTTTAAAAGGAATTTTTCTATTTGCATTTATCTTTAACAGTTTCAAACATTGTGTGCCTTTTTATTGCCAGGCACTTCTTTTGCACAAGGAAATATCCCAAGAAACAAGTAAATTTTCCTAAATTTTTAATGAAACAGTACATTTTAGTTTAGTTAGGAATGAAGAATGTGGTATGCCATATTTCCTTGCAGTTTTTATGTTGGACCATAAATATCACTTGTAAGGTGCTGGTCAACTACTAGAGTAAGGGATTCCATTTGTTGACCGCTAGTGGTCAACTACTAGGTGCCCGGCCATTTTGGTGTTCCAGTAGTTGTCCAGCCTTTTCTTGCCCTAACAATCAAAAACTAGTTGTTATTATAGCAATAGGTCACTAGCATTAAGTAATGTGCATTTTAATCATATGAATTACAAAAGAAATGAATATGTCATTAATCAGTATGGCTGTACAAGAATAATAGAAAAATGCACAGCTTACCTTCTTTATTAATATCTGAAGCAATCCACGTTGCAGCACCAGAAAACAATGCTAAAGAATGGCAACCATTCAGTAGATTCAGTACCTGATAATTGTGTTTAGTGAGGCAACCCCTACTCTTTCAAATTACATATAATTTTATACTCTTTGGTTTAGCACAACAAAACACTGCTTTATTATATGCTGATTTGGTCAACTATAGGTGCATGGTCAACTACCGGTACAGTAACCCTATTATTCAAAATTCTTAAAGCAAAGCACGCTGAACTCAGTTTTGGACTTTAGCACTTGGTTTCTATCAGGTAGCATGTGGCTAGTGACAGACAGTGTGAAGTTTGTGAGAGTTGGCATAATGACAGGTAGACAAAGGTTAGTGACAGATAGCTCAAGATTTATGATAAGGTAATACGAGGTTAATAAATATCTGTGGAGAAGAAGTAACAACTGCAGACAAAATTTCTGGGAACAACACTGTATTTGGATGGAGGATGCAAAGAAGAAATTAAGAAAAGAATAGACTACTTCTAGGCAAAATATCTATGAAAAAACTAAGTTACCGGTACATAAGATAATGAAGGATTCAGATTTTTAATCAGGACAAAAATCAAAATTATCAAAGCTACAGTTTCTTCCTGTACCAGTAGTCAGGGTTGTTATGAAAAAAGCCGGCCTGATTTTAACCGGCCGGTTTTAACCGGTTTTATCCACTTGAAAAAAGCCAGGCAATTTTATCCGGATAAAATCAAATTGAATAAAAATAATGGAAGTTTCTTTCATGTTTTTATTTCCAAACATCATAAATTTAAGTTACAAGCTCAGAACCTGTAGTAGGCCTACTTAGGACTACTGAGTGCAAATGCAGAGCTACCAGTTTTATCCACTTGAAAAAAGCCAGGCCGGATAAAATCAAATTGAATAAAAATAAAGCAAGTTTCTTTCATGTTTTTATTTCCAAACATCACAAATTTAAAAGTTACAAGCTCAGAACCTGTAGTAGGCCTACTTAGGCCTACTGAGTGCAAATGCAGAGCTACCAGTCTTATCCACTTGAAAAATGCCAGGCATTTTATCTGGATAAAATCAAATTGAGTAAAAATAATTGAAGTTTCTTTCATGTTCTTATTTCCAAACATCACAAATTTAAAAGATACAAGCTCAGAAACCTAAAATTGTATTTAGTGTAATTTAATACAGTGAGTCTCATGCAAGAGTTGGCCAATGACACGGGTTTCTGCGTCGCGGCGGGCACAGCAAATAAAGCCGCGATCGGTGTAATGATTCAGGTTCTCACATTTACAGTTAAAATTACAATGGAAATAAAATCAGGTAAACTGATGTAGCAAAGTGCCAGTATGTTTTTTTTAATCAGTTATGACTGCAATTATGATATGCAGAATGTGTGTTTTTTTTAAATTGATTTCCAAGTTAAGCTCCAGATTTATTCATTAAGCAGGGCTTACGGCCCTGGCTCATTTTAACGGTCTAGTTGGATAAGCGCATGTAAATCAATATGTTTTTTGTCATAGCTACCTGTATTTTAATTTCCAAGGCCTTATACGATCACAGTAAAACAATAGGCTATGTTGTCAAGATAACTGATTTTCATTTTTTTAATAAATTCTTTCGAATACGTATATTACCATAAAATAGGCACTAAATTGAGCATTACTCCGAAACAGGTCAACCGATTTTATCCATTATGAATAGACGTCTTCCCATGGACATTATAAATGTGTATACCAAGTTTCATAAAAATCCGGTAAAGCGTATTTGAGTTACGGCGTCTTTAAAATATACACTAAATTGGGTTTTACTCCGGTACCGGTCAACAGATTAGGTTCAAATTCAATAAGGCACTTCTTATGGACGTCATAAATGGGTTTACCAAGTTTCATGGAAATCCGATACAGCGTATTTGAGTGATAATCTATTAAAATAGGCACTAAATTGGGCATTACTCCGGTACCGGTGAACCGATTTGGTTCAATATCAATAGGGTTCTTCCCATGGACATTATAAATGTGTTTTCCAAGTTTCATGAAAATCCGAAAAAGCGTATTTGAGTTATGGTGCGTACAGACACACGGACAGACGGACAGACGGACAGACATTTTTTCGTCCACCACACAATCTCATAAAGTACCATACTGGCACTTAATAACCACGTACCTCATCACAAGAGACTTTAAAAATGTTCTGCTCTTGCATCCACACAATACTGGCACCATTTTAGGAAATTTTCTTTTACGTGCATTAAGTTCAGCTTCGGAAATAGAGTTAATTTTTCTTGTGATATTGTCTTCAAGTTCTTCTAACGTATGGGAAATTGACCTATACACTTTATTTTTGAAGTTTCCCCATAAATAATAGTCACATGCTGTTAGAAGAACTTAAAAACAATATCACAAGAGAAATTAACTCTGTCTCGGAAGCTGAAATTATGCGGGTGAAAGAAAATTTCCTGAAAAGGTGCCAGTATTGTGTGGATGCAAGAGAAGAACATTTCCAGCAGCTCTTGTGATGAGGTATGTGGTTATTTTCATTGTAATTTTAACTGTAAATATGAGAACCTGAATCATTACACCAATCGCGGCTGTATTTGCGTAGATATTTCACCCGATCGCTCGGGAGTTGGAGCTGTGCCCGCTGCTTCGCAGAATCCCACGTCATTGACCAACTCTTGCGTGGGACTCACTGTACCACTTCACTGTGTAATTCCCAGCAATAGTTAATTACCGTATTTACTCCAATATAATGCACCCTCGAATTTAATGCGCACCCTGATTTGAAACTTAAAATCATAAAAAAAGAGTTTGTTATCGAATGTAATGCGCATCAATAGGATATTTTATTTGGAATTTTGTCTTAGTATTTATAGAATAATGAACCAACACATAAACATTTACAGTTAACTGCCAGTTTTAGGCCTACAAGTAGACCTATAGGCATGGCTCATCAATATTCACTAATGTGTTCATCACTGGAATCCTCGGAGGTGCTTATTTTTATTGCTAAATGGACAAACAAAATGTTAAATGCATGTTTCACAATAAAAGCTGATACCACTCTTAAATGAGTTTAAAATCGACAATGCACAATATTCCACATCTGCACTATAGAACTGACAAAAACTATTTCTTCATTTTTTTCAGAAATTAAATTTCATATGGTGTAGGCTAACGATAAAATGAACGAAGTCGAGAATTATAGCAGTGCCTTGTTATGTAGATCAATATTACCTCCGACCTACGAAACGGATTTGTACTAGAATTTAACGCGCACCTCAGTATTCAAATCTACAAATGGACAAAAATAGGGCACGTTATATTCAAGTAAATATGGTAAATTCACCATTCATCATAAGACTCTTGCATATTTGCTTTATTCTGCCTGTTGATGTATACAAGCTTCTGGGCTTTTTCATTGCCTAGTCTGTTTCTCAATTTTGTTTGTATTAACCCAAATGAAGAAAATACTCTTTCGATTGATGCAGAACTGGCTGGCATACGATGTAAAGATTCTATGGCTTGACAAAATTCCAGCGATAGGTGATTACGCTTCAGATTTGTGTAATTGATGGAGAAATAAGTATAAAAAAATCCCTTTAGGTAGGCCTACAGGGCACAGGCTGAGGTAGATTTCATAGTGCTTTTTATGAATTTATTGGGGTAAGTGTAGAATAAAAACTGAAATATTTTTTTATAAAAAGAGAGTTGTTAATTAGCCTATGTATTAATTGATATCTTTTATTATTTCATTTTTAATTTGGCCAAGGATTATTGTTCTAAAGATATTTAACTATTATTTTTAATATTTCAAACTTTATTTCATTGGTAATTTTAGCCTCAGTTGGTCCTCATGAATTCATTTTGGCATGCCTATTGGCTGAGGTATATTTTAAAGTGTTTTTGACTTTCAAAAATTCAAATCTCTCCTTATATAAGCACAATTGAGAAACTAGTTGTTGATTTAGAGATTACTCATCAAGAGCTTTTCAACGATACCCTACAAACATGGTTTTAAAAATTTTTAATTTCCACCCTCACCCCCACAACCACTGAATCATTGGTGTCTAATTTATGCATACGGTCATTCCATGCCAAATCATCACAAAAAAGTGTAATTTCCAACCCGACCATCTCAGATTTACATGAAATTCGGTAAGAAGTTAAAATACATTAAGTTGTACACACACGCAAAATTTTACCCCTCAGTGATTTACGATATTCATACAGCAGGGTTGCAAACATGACAAAAATTGTAAAATTTTCCCTTGCATGCTCTGCAAAAATAAATCATAACTTTACTTCTAATTGAGGTAGAACCTTCATGTTGGTCTCATTTTGAAGCTAAAGATACATAGTTTTCATTAAAAATAGTTGCATTTCAAAATATTAATTTTTTCATTCCAAGGTCAAAAGGTGTAACCTTCGACCTTGAGTATCTAAGAAACTGTATCTTTAATTTTATTGAAGAAAAGATATATTAGGCAGTTAAATGCATTCTATCTATGGTACAAATTTCATTTTGGGATGGCTTTGGGAACAGGAGAAAAAAATTTCCCTATAATAAAAAGCCACATGGCTGACTCACTCACTCACTCACTCACTCACTGACATTAATGTTTGCCCACTTTCAGATTAACTAGAAACTTGAAATTTGGTACACGTATAGCATTTAGGCTGTAAACCATATACAAATTCCAAAAAGGTTATTTATTTTATTTTTAGCCCTAAAAACCCCCCGAAAAAGGGCTCGGCTCGGCTCACTGATATTAATGTTTGACCACTTCCAGATGAGCCAGAAACTTGAAATTTGATACACTTTTAGGCTTTTTAAATTTTAGGCTGTAAACCACAGGTAAATTCCAAAAAGTTAATTTTTTTATTATTTCTAGCCCTAAAAACTCCCGAAAAAGGACTCGGCTCTACTCACTGACATTAATGTTTACCCACTTCCAGATGAGCTAGAAACTTGAAATTTGGTACACGTATAGCATTTAGGCTGTAAACCACAGGAAAATTCCAAAAAGTTTTGTTTTAAATTTGTAGCCCTAAAAACCCCCCCGAAAAGGGCTTGGGTCGGCTCACTGACATTAATGTTTGCCCACTTCCAGATGAGCTAGAAACTTGAAATTTGGTACACTTATAGCTTTTAGGCTGTAAACCACACGAAAATTCCAAAAGTTTATTTTTTTTAATTTTTAGCCCTAAAAACTCCCGAAAAAGGGCTCGGCTCACTGACATTAATGTTTGTTCACTTCCAGATAAACGAGAAACTTGAAATTTGGTACACATATAGCTTTCAGGCTGTAAACCACAGAAAAATTCCAAAAAGTTAATTTTTTTAATTTTTAGATATTTCACCCAATCGGTCAAGAGTTAGAGCTGCAGCTGCCGCGAGGCAGAAACCCACACAAATTTTAAAAAAAACATTTTTTGGAATTTCCCTATGGTTTACAGCCTAAACGCTATACGTGTACCAAATTTCACGTTTCTAGCTCATCTGGAAGTGGGTGAACATTAATGTCAGTGAGCAGAGCCGAGCCTTTTCTCTGGAGTTTTTAGGGCTAAAAATAATTAAAATATTAACTTTTTGGAATTTTCCTGTGGTTTACAGCCTAAAATTTAAAAAGCCTAAAAGTGTATCAAATTTCAAGTTTCTGGCTCATCGGGAAGTGACCAAACATTAATGTCAGTGAGCCGAGCCGAGCGCTTTTCGGGGGGTTTTTAGGGCTAAAAATAAAAAAATAACCTTTTTGGAATTTTTATGTGGTTTACAGCCTAAATGCTATACGTGTACCAAGTTTCAAGTTTCTAGCTCATCTAAAATTGGGCAAAAATTAATGTCAGTGAGTGAGTGAGTGAGTCATCCATGTGACTTTATATTATAGGGAAATTTTTTTCTCCTGTTCCCAAAGCCATCCCAAAATGAAATTTGTACCATAGATAGAATGCATTTAACTGCCTAACATATCTTTTCTTCAATAAAATTAAAGGTACAGTTTCTTAGATACTCAAGGTCAAAGGTTACACCTTTTGACCTTGGAATGAAAAAATTAATATTTTGAAATGCAACTATTTTTAATGAAAACTATGTACCTTTAGCTTCAAAATGAGACCAACATGAAGGTTCTACCTCAATTAGAAGTAAAGTTATGATTTATTTTTGCAGAGCATGCAAGGGAAAATTTTACAATTTTTGTCATGTTTGCAACCCTGCTGTATGAATTTCGTAAATCACTGAGGGGTAAAATTTTGCGTGTGTGTACAACTTCATGTATTTTAACTTCTTACCGAATTTCATGTAAATCTGAGATGGTCGGGTTGGGAGCTGTGATGATTTGGCATGGAATGACCCCATACTAAGTTTCCCTCTAAACCCCATAGGGCCCTAAATATAATTTTTTCAAAATTTCAACCCGCTCCCACCTCCCCCAACCAAGAAAAATTGATTTTAGCCGGCTAAAATCATGATTTTAACCGGCTAAAATTGAAAAAAACCGCTGGTCAGGTCTTTTTCAATTTTAGCCGGCTTTTTTACAACCCTGCCGGTAGTGTTATATGGTAGTGAAAGCTGGATGCTAAGATACAGTTAACAGAAGAAGAAAATAGATGCATTTGAAATGTGGGTGGACCTATGGAGGAGATTATTAAAAGTATCATGGACAAAAAGAAGGACTAACATATCAATTTTAGGACAGATTAAACCGGATTTGTCACTTGAAGCATTAGCAGTGAGAGGAAAATTAAAATATTTTGGTCACGTAATGGGAAAACAAATTCATTGGAGAAAGGCACAATGCTGGGTATAATGGAAGGAAAGAGAGGAAGAGGAAGAAGAAGAATAAGATGGCATGCAGAACTATTCAACACCAAGTGAGAAGAAGTGCTATGTGTGGACAAAGACAGAGTTGAATGGAGGAAGCTAGTTGGAAGAATCACAATCACAGTTCAAGTAAAACTGGCTGGCAATCGTCTGTCTAGAAAATCCTTGTTGGATCACCAGGGATTGCATGCAATCTGATCGACCTACCTACTAACATGAGGTAAGTAACAGATTAGAAAAGAAACAAATCACACATGTATTAAGGTGGAGTAACATATAGCTTCTAGTGCAGTGAGCCAATACATCCATGTCCATTCTAGGCTGGTAACACTCATACATTCCATCTTCTTGCACGAGAAGGGTGGATGGCATTGTTCCCTTATTATGCATTATGAATGAGTGGAGTATAAAACAGCCTACTGCAACTTTATTTCTTCATTTTCTCGGCTGTTTATAAGTGATTCACAAAAAAAAAAAAAAAAATCTGTATTTATAACTAAGTTACATATCCGTGATGTAAGTTTTGAGTGTCAATTTAGGGTTACTCTCTATCATAATGAATTGATTCATAATATTTGATATCTAGGGCTAATCGTGAACTAGTAACTTGGCCTCTCAATTCAGTTAGTAAGTAAGTTAGTTACATGTCAAAAGGTATGAAGTGTGGGTAATCTCTGAATATAGGCATAGTTACTGGTAAGTGCAACTCTTAATGTATTTCATGGCATTCTTTTGCAATCCCAGTAGGCCTATCTCATGGTAGAATTGCTTGAGTGCAAATCATATTCAAGAGAGGAATGTTTGTGTGCTAAGTAGTCTTAGTTCAAGACTAACTGAAGACTTAAAGATCATGCTTTTTATAGAGCTTCAATTCACCAAAGACTTTGTTTAAGATACAATTTTCGGCCCCAATTTTCTACCCTTGAAAGCCAAGAATGGTACAAGATTACCAGATTCATTTCAAGGGTGTTCTAAAACCTTTCAGTGAATATTTTTTTAACCAAAAGTCCAACAAGTTAAGGCAATTCAGACTTTCATGATACCACTGAATGTGAAAACATAAATATGTTTCCAGAGAGTATCAATGAATTCTAATTATACAAAAAGCAATAATTAGAACGCTCAGATGCATTAAAATGAAAATATTTTCTTACAATTACAGTAGGTGGATGATTTTGTCAAAGCTCTTTACTATGATAGGCCTACACACAATATGCCAGGCTAAGAAATATGATGCAGAGAATAGATTTTTCGGATTACTACTTTGGGTAAAACAGAGTATTTACTTATTCTATATCAAGGAGGACTATAGAAAACTACCGGTATGATAGGCTACAGGACAGTTTTCGGTGTTTTCATGAACGTCAATGTGCAATGACCCCGCCCCTTATTTACGTGATAAATGCCGCCGTTGTAAGCAAAATAATTACAAAGATGGTAATCCAAGATTATCACTGTTCCTTTAGCCTGGTAATACAGTATTAGTTTTTAAAATATGTATCCATTAACGTCACTTGCTCAAGCTGGATTATCTACGCTAGCTTAAGGCATGCGTTACCCGCGTGCTCCAGATGCAAACAACACAAGCCAACGCTCCCTTCCAGCATCGATGAAAAGTTTAGTTCTTCCAAAGTACATGTACTACTAAATATAAAGCCCCTATCGCCTTACAAAATATAAATATTCATTCGAGACAATATAGTAGACAACTGGCCAATGAATGAATGGTTCACCTACCTCATTTTCCAGTTCGCTTTTTACGCAGATACAAGCTGCTCGTCTTCTAAAGCCATCCTCGTCGTAAATTCTTGTAGAATTGGGCTTCTCTTTCACCATGATGATCTGAATTTCTATTATTCCAAATGAGATACTGACGTGAACACTAAACAAACGCGAATTTCACAAAAATACGGATATTTTCCGGCCAATTCTCACCGCTGTAGCACCTTGTAGCCCTCCATAATAAGATTTACTTTATTATATTCTGAAAACTTAACGCCATTTACTTCAATTCATTCAATAATCACAGTCGTCGAACTTTACAAAAGCGAGCAATCACAAAATGAGCACTGAAAACAGCACCCCACACCAAAGACTACGAAGTTTGCAGTATACCAGCGTCCATGTTGGTTGCTTGCTGGTTGTGAATGAAATGAATACTCGATCAGCTGGCCGGGTTGTCTGCGCAAAAAGAGCGCGAGTCAAATCAAATATGAACATCTTACACACACTCGCACGTCAAAATGTTCAAAAATTTCTGAAATATGTGAGTTTTGGAATAGTGGACCGACAGTGTACCTTGATTTAACAGTTATCTGTTCACATTATTTGTATTTTTAGCTACTTAAGTTTAATTTACTTAACGTATACGAGACCTACGTTGTAATGCGAATCATAGCAGACGTCCCGTTAATAAATTGTAATTCATAATACAACTACATAAAGTATTTATTATAGAAATGATTTAATCATATACCACTTTTATAAATTATTTTAACCTTTAGAAGTTATGGAGGAAGATCATACTTTACGTAAATTTCAGTTAACATAAAACTAAAGTAGCACAGTGATAATGGTATATTATTGATTTTTGCACCTTCTACCAACTTCTGCTCAGCTCCAGTATTTGGGGCCATTTGGACGTATTTTTTTGTCTTCATGTTGCCAGGGGATTCAGCATCCCTCTTCTGTATGGTACTGTAGCCGATGGAATCCTCGTCAGATAATAATTACATTCATGTAAGTATTTTCTGTGCGAAATAGCATAATATCACTGTAAATTACATTGAGAATGAAATGAGGTTAGATTATAACTTATTATTGGTGTTTTCAGTTGGAACCCTTTATACATCAGGTTGGAGGACATTCTTCTATGCTTTGTCTGGATCAAGCAACTGTCTGTAAACCTTTAGTACCAAGAGAACTTCAGTTTTATGAGACAATTCCTGATCCAGTACGTAAATTTATTCCAAAATTTTATGGTGTCATTCAAGTTCGAGTTGTTCAAGAAAAGGAAGGATATGTTACACTACTTGCCACTCCCCCAGACTGCTACAAACCTGTACAATCCAATGACAAAAGGTTTGTTAAGTCATCTTTTTATATTAAACTTCATATTTTCATAACTTAGCACTTAGCTAATGCTAGAAACGCTTACCAAGAATGTTTCCTCACAGGGACACAAACAAGAATTATGAAGTGGAACATCAAGTATCAACTGTTTTCTCAACCATGGACATGACAATTAATTTATAAGAAATCTCTGTAAGGAGCATTCGTGGTAAGTGTTTGCAGTTTTTTGTTACATCAGTCATAAAGAGAAGTATGTAAAAAATTAAGGAATTTAATATTCTGGCACCCTATAGCCTGTATATTTTATTCTGATCCACAGCACAAGGATTCGAATGCGTCGATCTGGTAGCATTGAAGTCGATAACAACAGTAGCAAGGGATTGTTTCATGTGGACCATACTGAAACAGGGACATCTGCAGAGAGTGAAACCAAAAAAGAAATACCACTCAATCCATGGGTTCTCAAATGCCATCGAACGCAGCTACGGGATCTTGTGACCAAAATAGAAATTAACTCTGAACCAAGTATCCTTTTCTGTGCAGAAATTTTAACCAAGATTAGATGGATAGAACACACCTTACACCAGTTAGTTAGTTAGTTAATAATAAGTGCAAACATTGAATTACTATGTGGAACAATAACTATAAGCATGTATAGGCCTAATGTAGATCTATTATATAAAGTCGAATGTGTGTTTGTGGGTATGTATGTATGTATGTATGTATGTATGTATGTATGTATGTTTGTTCCTTATACAAATCTACATTTCTTTACCAATTTACACGGAATTTTGCACACATACCCAGTTAAGCCCGGAAAGTATAGCGGTCAACATTAAAATTGAAATAAATCAGTCCTTCCCTTGAAAATTATATAATTTCTGAGAATTTTATACTGAAAAAAAAGAAATGCTGTTTAGTTCACATGGCAACAGTGAATTGTTTACTATGATTACATAGGGCCTTGGCAATGCTGGACTTTAACGAATTATGATTCCATCGATGTAATACGAGTATATTGGCGAAAATAATTACTGAAAATGAAATCCACGAAAATAAAGCACAGTGTGATGTAGTCACGTAACTTTCTCTACCCTCGACATAAGAAATATTTACTCACTTCACATTTTGATGTAGAATAAGAGGGACAACTTAAGTGTGTGAGTATGCTATATCAAAAGTCTGTAAATAATCCTTTCCGCTGATAAGATATCCATACCTGTAGGCTTTGTATTAGTTGAGAAATAGGGATGTTTATCATAGGTCCTAAGCATGGGATGGAACATTTTGAGTCCTATGCTCGCAGTATATTATGTCCCGGGTTCTAGGGGAGGAAAGTATGAAAGTGATACTGCATTTCTCTTTTATTTCAGCTCCGAAACGATTGTATAGTAACATGAGAATGAGAAATAAAATTTTCCGTCAAGTCAGTACAATCTTATGTAATTTGTGTTTCTTCTTATATCAACCGCTCCCAAGCATGATGTGTAGAAGCAACGGAATGCAGCATTCCACATCCTCTATGAGCCATAAAAAGCTATATCCAGCATTTTCTGATGGAATAGTTTGAGTGTGATAAATCTTTTTCTTCATTTCAAGTTCTACATACATCAAGTCCTTCATAAGTTAATTTCAAATTAAAAAATACAAAGCCCGGGCGACGCCGGGCCTTTTCAGCTAGTATTCTATATACTATAAATAATATTTTTCAGATAAGGTAGGCCTACCATACTTAAAATTATTTTTTAATTTAGGCCTAGTGGTTTACATTAACTGTGGAATGACCAAGTGGTAAATAATTATGTAGGCCTAGGCTATAATAGTTTTTAGCAGTGTTTGGAATTATTACCAAACATTTATTAAAACTCAAGAATTTATTATTTATTATTATTGTAAATAAGTGTCATTGTTTATATTATATTATTTTTAAATATTACCCACTGTAGGCCTATTATATTTTTAACAAATTGCAACCTATAAAAATTTGTTTTGCTTTTAATAAGCCATTTTCCACCTTAATTTTTCATTAAATACAATAAGTATAAACATCATCCAACTAGAAATTGAAGTGGATGTAAGCAAAGCGAAATATATCACTCCACCAACCACGTGGAATTTAATGCATGAAATAGCAAACAGTTCAAAGAATTCTCACATTAATCGGAGCTGGGTATTGACATCCCATCTAGCTGTGAGCCTTCAGTGTTGATCTCAGAATAATTCAGTACATCATCCCGAATATTATAGTTTTTCTCCACTTTTAAATGGCTTACCATAAGGAAAGCATATTAACACACTTCTTCCATTATAAAAATATGAAGCCTATATACTTTACGATTTTGTTCATGAAAAATGGCTAACTTGGTAATTAAACACTATGACCTATGTAGTTAATTGTTGCACAATATAGTCACCATGTAGCCTAATATTTTATATTGCGTTAAAATGATAATTATATAATTGTTAATCTGACAAAGAAATACAGATCATTTTCTGTATTTAACAGATGATTATTTTAATTTGCGGAGAATGCAGCGCTTTGTTAGCGTTCAAGAGTCATCACAGCAAAAATTGAATTATGAAGAGAGATCCTGTAATCACATGGTTTTGTTTACGTGTGCTTCAATCACTAGTGGGATAAAATTTATATAACACGTTCGGCAGATCAAATTGCAGTTTAGGCCTAGATAGAAAAACTGTTTTGTAGACTGTATAGGTTCAGTACCTTTCCCCAATTTCTGGTATGTCTAATGAGTCATTTTTTTTTAGCAATTGTCACTGCTTTTCCTGGGATACCTAAGATAAGAAAGCATGGAAGGGGGCTAGTTTCAGAAGAGTACGCCATGTGTTAATACTAAAATTATTAGCTGCTGGAAAAGTGGAAAATTCTTTGTTTTAGTGCAACATGCAATATAATCAAACTTTTACGATGTGCTTCCTCTAAAATATCCTTAGTACTATACATGGCTATAAACTCGGGCCTCAGATTTCTAAGAAACTAGGGAAGCATTTTGCTATTGTACAAAAATAATCCTTAACAACATATACAGATTTTATCTTGTTAGAAAACTTAACATGGAAGTTTACTTTCCCCTGCATTCTTGATTTGAAAATGGGTACTCGTCAGTACGGTGATGCTGCAAGTCTTCCGAAAAAGCAGAGTAAGATGTTCAAGGTTGTTAGCACTACCTCTGGAAAACTGGGTGTTCGCATAGGAGGAATGCAGGTAAGCAGAGGAAAATATTTGTGAATTTGTGTATTTAATTTACTGAGTATTTTCCTGCATGCTGTGGCTAGTATTTCTGGGGTCTTGAGAGGCTGGTTTTATTTCCCCAACTGACTCTCAAGGAGACTTCCAGCTTGACAAGGCTAAGAACTGTCCAACTGACATTAAACAATCATAGCTAGCAACAAGACATGATGCAATGAACCTTGCTATCGCTTGGAGATTTCCTTCTACACTTAAGGAGTTCTCAGTGTGACAAATTGTATTGTATTGTAAGCCAGTGCTAAAAATGCATTTTCCTCAATTTAAAACAACCTCTCAGTTTCTAAATTGAAACAAAAATCTTCATTCAGATGAATATGCTGTCATAGGCGCCGACTTAGGGGGGCAAGGCACTTTCTGCCCCCCAAAGTTACATTGCCAGGGGCATCGCTCCCCCCAAAAAATTTCTGAAGGGGCCTGACCCCCCCCCCCCCCCAGTAAATTCCAAGATATTTAGAAAAATCAGTGTTAAAATATTAATGTTAATTATTTAATTATTATTCCTAACTTGTTATGTAAGAGCGATACCACAGTATAAGTATTAATACAGTAAAGAAGCTGTGTGTTAAAAGTCCTATGACAACATGTTGACTGGACGACACTAGCGCTCCATGCGGAGATTGAGTAAAGCTACATTCTCATCATATGAAATGGCTTGGGAAAATACATAAACACATCGCAAAATATGTTATGTTAAAAGAGAAAAATACAGAATATTTTTATTTAATGCAAATCTAATTTTAAATTTAAGAAATAATATAACAGATAATGTATTATATTCTAGTTAAGAAGAGGTAAACAATACCTAAATAGGCTACTGTTAAGGGCTGTACCTAAGCCTAGTATTTTTTCTTTAAAATCATTGCCCTTTAATATAATTTATAATTCAAATTATGATAATAAATAGCCTACATATTAATTACGTAAATTATATTATAGGTCTGTCACGTTGTTCATCCTGCACGTCATTGTTGACAGTGTATTTTGATTCTTTGCCTTATATGGCAATATACGACTTCAATTTATTGTAGGTCTATGTAGCGTCAATTACTGCAGGATGGACTTCATTAAACAAAACAAAAAATTCAGGAGCATTTGGAATTGAAGACACCGTCGGTACAGCAGTTTTAATTAACGAGTTTTTATAGGAATTCATAAACTGTCTGTTTTCGGCGTGTGTCAAGCATAGACGGTAATTTTCACTCAAATATTTTACATATTTTGTTACTAGGTTTTCTTGTCGACCATTAATGACCTATTTTATACACCAGAAATCATTACAACAGAATAAAATATAAAAATATTACAATAAAGTAACTTGAAACATAACCACACCAGAATCACGAGTAAGCCAGTAGATCTACAATAAATATTACTTATTTTCGTTCTTACCTTTCTGGATATTTCAAGAAAGTGAAGAAATGCAATTCAGGATTTTGTCTTTTATTATTACTGAAATTTACAGCAGAATAATAAGGTCCTTTTGAATATAGCGTGTTCTGATAAATACAACACTCCTATTTATTTACATACTTCCCGGAGTAGTTTCTGTAGTCTTACATAATGGCCGCTACGATTGCTAGCAAATGCACGCGCATGCTCGGCTGGCAGAAAAACGGGCTGAGTTTCTGTACTGTATTAATACTTATACTGTGGCGATACTTAAATGCGAATGTGACCATTACCATATTTTAAAAATAATATAAAACCAACTGTCTTGTAACATTTAAAGAAACAAGTCCATTCTGACAGCTATCGCCAGCTGTGTGCTGTGTTGCTGGTTCCTCCCTCAGCTGAGCTTTATGTCGTGCCCGCATGAATAGCCGAAAGTTACACACAAAACTTGATCAGAAATCCGAAAGTGTTTAATCTTTTCTTGTAATTTTCACTCCAGTTTGCGACATATTTTATCACTAATCACTGCATTCACTGGCGATAAACATAAATAAACCTGACACTTGAACAATACTCGTAGAGCAGTATGGCAACTAAGGAAAACAGTAAGGCAAGACTTAACAGACCTAACATTATTTTTTACTTCAAACTTTAAATTAATCAAATATTTAATTTGTTTATTTATTTAATTTTCAAGCAATTAAAAGCATCTGTAGTGTACTAACATCAGTAATACCATTTACTCTAGTATAATATTTTATTGTGCAATCCTGCCCCTCCAAAATCTTTAACAAGTCGGCGCCTATGTATGCTGTTCTCCTTGCAAAGGTGAGGAGAGGATAAAGACCTTTCCAGTATAACCTTGTATATGACTGTAACCGGTACCAAAAAAATAATATAGCATATTATAGGTATTTTCTTTTCTGATTTTTAGGTGTACCAGGTTACAACGCAGCGCTTCCTCTGTCGTAACAAATTTTATGGGCGCAGCTTGTCTGTTGTGGGTTTCCAGCAAGCTTTGCACCAGTTCTTGCACAATGGAGCCAAATTGAGATCAGATGTCCTCCCACCACTCATACGGAGATTAGAGGAACTAGTTCGTATTCTTGGAAGACAAGATGCTGTTCGCTTTTATACAACGTCATTGTTGCTTCTTTACGAGGGAGACGACAGTAGCGACAAAACTGCAGGTAACTATTATATTGAAGTTTTCCAGTTATATTAAACTGGCTACAAAATGTGTGACAGAATACTATGGCGTTTTAACTTCAGTTTTGGAAAAAGAAATTTAATTAAAAAAAGTAGTTTCATTTTCAGAAAAAAGGATTTTTAATTTCAATAGATTAAATTTCAATTTCAGAAGAAAAACAATTTATAACTGAGAGAATTTTCAATTTTAAAACAAAAATTGTAAATTGTATGTTTAAATTCGGACAAAATATTTGATGATTAGAGAATTTTTAATTTTAAAACAAAAATTGTAAATTTTATGTTTAAATTCGGACAAAATATTTAATTATTAGACATGCTTACTATTACTTCGTTACTATTATATATGGGTTATTCCATGCCAAATCATCCAACAGTGGTTGCATGACCATTTTAGAAAAAAATAATTTTTTGTATACGAGTTCATACATGTTTCAAGATATCAAAATAAGTTTTCAAAAAATCTTGTGTTCTTGGTTTCCCAGGGGTGTCCATTTTTCAATCCTGGTGTAACACATTTTTTGCGAATATAGCTGATTACGAATATTTTCATAACTCAACAACCATAAGAGTTAGAAATTTGAATTATGAACCATTTTGTAACTATTGAAGCGTAATTCAGAAATACTTTATTGTTTTCTTCAACACAACATTTCTCATATGAAAATATTAATTTGAAATTCGGGTAAATTTTTCCAAAAAAATCACTTTTTGGACCAAATTTTATATGAGAAGGAAGTGATTGTAAACGTTCAAATTTTTGTTATGTTCAAACCTACATGTGATTTGTCTGTGAGGAAAAAATCATGGTCTAAAAATACATCCCTTATTTCTAAACTGGCCTCGAATATTAGCGTTTTTCAGATTTTGACTACTTTTGGGCTTAAATATCTCTGGTGGGTACCCTTCAAAAAATCTGAAAAATTGCATAAAAGAAGCCTTTCATGTCCCTAACTCACAGTTAAAATTTCTATTTCTTGATTCAACTCCTTCTATTAATTTAATAGAATTGAAATATCACACTTTTTAGGGTAGCGAATTTGGGAAAAACTACATACAACTCAACAACCATAAGAGTTACAAATATGAATTATGAATCATTTTATCACTATTGAAGCTTACTTTCAGAAATAGTTTGTTTTCATCAACACAAAAATTTTCATATTAAAATATGTGTTTGAAATTCGGGTAATTTTTTCCAAAAAAAAAAAAAAAAAATCACTTTTTGGGTGAAATTTTATATGAGAAGGAAGTGATTGTAAACATTCAAAAACATTTTATGTTCAAACCTGCATGTGATTTGTATGTGGGGAAAAAATCAGGGTCTAAAAATACATCCCTTATTTCTAAACTGACCTCAAATATTATCGTTTTTCAGATTTTGACTATTTTTGGGCTTAAATATCTCTGATGGATAACCTTCAAAAGAACTGAAAAATTGCATAATAGAAGCCTTTCATGTGCCTAACTCATAGATAAAATTTCTATGTCTAGAAACAACTCTTTCTATTAATTTTATAGAGTTGAAATATCACACTATCACATATTATGTAGTTTCTCCCAAATACGCTACCCTAAAAAGTGTGATATTTCAGTTCTATAAAATTAATAGAAGGAGTTGTTTCTAGAAATAGAAATTTTAACTGTGTGTTAGGCACATGAAAGGCTTCGTTTATGTGATTTTTTCAGATTTTTTGAAGGGTACCCATCAGAGATATTTGAGCCCGATAATAGTCAAAATCTGAAAAACGCTAATATTCGAGGCCAGTTTAGAAATAAGAGATGTATTTTTAGACCCTGATTTTTTCCTCACAGTCAAATCACATGCAGGTTTGAATATAAAAAAATATTGAATGTTTACAATCACTTCCTTCTCATATAAAATTTGGTCCAAAAAGTGATTTTTTTTTTTAAATTTACCCGAATTTCAAACTCATATTTTCATATGAAAAATTTTGTGTTGAAGAAAACAATAAAATATTTCTGAAAGCAAGCTTCAATAGTTATAAAATTATTCATAATTCAAATTTCTAACTCTTATGGTTGTTGAGTTATATGTAGTTTCTCCCAAATACGCTACCCTAAAAAGTGTGATATTTCAGTTCTATAAAATTAATAGAAGGAGTTGAATCAAGAAATAGAAATTTTAACTGTGAGTTAGGGACATGAAAGGCTTCTTTTATGCAATTTTTCAGATTTTTTGAAGGGTACCCACCAGAGATATTTAAGCCCAAAAGTAGTCAAAATCTGAAAAACGCTAATATTCGAGGCCAGTTTAGAAATAAGGGATGTATTTTTAGACAATGATTTTTTCCTCACAGACAAATCACATGTAGGTTTGAACATAACAAAAATTTGAACGTTTACAATCACTTCCTTCTCATATAAAATTTGGTCCAAAAAGTGATTTTTTTGGAAAAATTTACCCGAATTTCAAATTAATATTTTCATATGAAAAATGTTGTGTTGAAGAAAACAACAAAGTATTTCTGAAAGTACGCTTCAATAGTTACAAAATGGTTCATAATTCAAATTTCTAACTCTTATGGTTGTTGAGTTATGAAAATATTCGTAATCAGCTATATTCGCAAAAAATGTGTTACACCAGGATTGAAAAATGGACACCCCTGGGAAACCAAGAACACAAGATTTTATGAAAACTTGTTTTGATATCTTGAAACATGTATGAACTCATATACAAAAAATTATTTTTTTCTAAAATGGTCATGCAACCATTTTTTAAAAATTTGGATGATTTCATATGGAATAACCCATATGGTATCTAGTGTATTTGTTTTTTGTAGGTATTACTTTAATGTATTTTGTATTTATCCTGGTTGAGTGGAAGATAAGGCCCTATGGCCTTAACTCTGCCAGGCAAAATAAAACCTTATTATTATTATTATTATTATTATTATTATGCTTTTCACTTTAGTTTTCATCAGTCATGGCATCTTTTTACTTGGTATCAAGATAATGCTTCTGCACAATGTTGACAGAACAGACATATGCTGACTCTTTATTTACCATGAACAATGTTCTTCAAAGGACAAATTCTCTTTGAATTAAGGCCAACATATTCAATTGGTTTCAATGTGTAGCTATAAGCAGTGGTTTTGAACATAGGCCCCAAAAGTTAATTAATTTATTTTACTATAACAGTGATGAGTCTTGGTTTGAGTTATATAGTTGAAATATTTTAAATAATGAATTAACTAAACAAGCAAGTTAGAAACAACCATCATCGGAAATTTTAGGTCCACTGCAGTAATATAAACCCTGACGAGCAAGGGAAGAGCAGGCACCGTGCAGGCAAACAGAATGAGCCAAACGTTACTCACCCTCCCTTCTAACCACATAACAATGCACCGGCGTTGTGCGGGGTTCTGCCTTATACAAAGAAAAGTACTAGAACTTTAGAAAAAATATAGTAAAAGAAAAATTACAAAAAATAGTGCTTGGTGCCAGCTTGACAATTGGATAGTACAAATTAATGCAAGCATTCTTATGTGTTGTGCGTCATACTTGAAATAACCTATAAGAAATTTGTGTTAGGCCTACCATCGTACAAAAAAGAAAACATGAAACGCAATTATACTAGTGGATGGAAAAAAAAATGAAAAAGAAGAAGGCTAGAGAGTGGGAAGTTAAGCATGTGTCTGATTCGATTTTGAAATTCGCCCAATAGATACCTTACCTATGCTCCTATATATCCCAGAATGTCGGGGCATTAGGGCCTCCAAGTGGAGGTTACTGCTACCAATGCGAATTTTGTTATGCTTGTTTTCTGCAAGAGGACAGAGGGACAGGTGGTAAGTAGAGATGGGAACCAATTACTTTTTTGGAACAGTTACATTACTGTTCCAGTTACATGAAAGTAACTGTTATTTATAACCGTTACCTGTTACTTTTTTATATTACGTAGTTAAACGCCAGATCACTTCCCACATGTAGGGGAATGCCCTTTTATCTCCCCCCCCCCCCCCGGTTAGGGACGTAGCCAAGGCTGGGGCTCTAGGGAGGGACCTCCGAAATAAAATAACAGTTGTAAAATTAAGCTTTCAATTAGGGGTGAGCATCGATAGTTAAAACGAGGTTAAAATCGGAGGTAACCATCGATGTGACGATAATATCGACCTGAAAACATTGATGTATTTAGACATAAAAATCTATGTATATTAAAAAAAGGCCATGGTATCAGAAAATTAGGCAAAATTCATAAATAAACAGAAATATTTCCATGAAAACTATCGATGTAAAAAATCAATGTTTTGGGAAATTAAGCTCCCGTAAATAACAATGTTCTACATAAAAGCAAAATTACTATAAAGTCCACGGAAAACTAACCTAAAATGGCGCACTAAAATACTGCATGTTGATATGTCGTCTGGTTGTGCGAGTGTTCAGCTGCGGCGGTAGATGGAGTCAATGGGTCACGTGGTTTGAAAGTAGGGCTCCCAACATGTCATTACACCACCTCGCCTTAACGGATGCCATGCACCATCGATGGTATTCGTACATGCTCCAGTGTTAGGGTTTAGGGTTTCGTCGCAGAAGAGATTCAATGTGAGACATAATAAACCTCGTGCTATTCAGTATATTGCCTCTAAACTAACATAGACGTTCACTGAATGAAATTTTGGCAGCAACGTGCGAGTAGGACCAATCACATGCAAGGTCGTTGGCAGCCAATGGGAGCGTTTGTGTCCAAGCCAGGGCCCGCATACCAGGCGTGAACACCTCGCGTGGAAGAAAGCAGAGACATCTACCAGACCCATAAAATTATATCGTAGAACCAAGGTAGCCTATTAACCTTTTTTTTGTTACAAAAACATCGATGTCGGAGAGAAACATCATTGTAGCAAAAACAGCGGTTGTTTTCCATTGATGTAAAAAAACATCGATTATCGACATAAAAAAAAAACTTTTTGGAATTTTCCTGAGGTTTACAGCCTAAAAGATATAAGTGTACCAAATTTCAAGTTTCTAGCTCATCTGGAAGTGGGCAAACATTAATGTCAGTGAGCGAGCCCTTTTTTGGGGGTTTTTAGGGCTAACAATTTAAAAAAAAACCTTCTTTTTGGAATTCTCCTGTGGTTTACAGCATAAAAGCTATATGTGTACCAAATTTCAAGTTTCTAGCTCATCTGCAAGTGGGCAAACAATAATGTTAGTGAGCGAGCCCTTTTTCGGGGGGTTTTTAGGGCTAAAAATTAAAAAAAATACTTTTTTGGAATTTTCCTGTGGTTTACAGGCTAAAAGCTATATGTGTACAAAATTTCAAGTTTCTAGCTCATCTAGAAGTGGGCAAACATTAATGTCAGTAAGGGAGTCCTTTTTCGGGAGTTATAGGGCTAAAAATAAAATAAAAAACTTTTTTGGAATATTCCTGTGGTTTGCAGCCTAAAAGGTATATGTGTACCATTTTTCAAGTTTCTAGCTCTTCTGGAAGTGGGCAAACATTAGTGTCAGTGAGCGAGCGCTTTTTCAGGAGTTTTTAGGACTAAAAATTAAACAAATTACGTTTTGGAATTTTCCTGTGGTTTACAGCCTAAAAGCTATATGTGTACCAAATTTCAAGTTTCTAGTTCATCTGGAAGTGGACAACATTAATGTCGGTGAGTGAGTGCATGAGTCAGCCGTGTGACTTTATATTATAGGGACTTTATTATTAGTAGTAAAATTATCAATATTATTATTTTGAATAATTTACTACAGTTATTGAGTTCATGACCGCCGGCGTGGTCTTGTGATTAGCGTCGCTGACTACAGATCCGTCGGCCCAGGTTCTATCCCCGGTACCTCCTCGGATTTTTCTGAGGTAGGGAGGTCTGGTAGGGGTGCACTCAGCCTCATGATTCAAATTGAGGAGCTACTTGATAGAGAAGTAGCAGCTCCGGTCATGGAAACCACCATTAACGGCCATGGGTGTCGGCATGCTGACCACATGCCCCCAAATCCTGCCATCTGCCTATAGGTAGATGATGCAGCGGTCGGGTGGTAGCCCTTGTCCCTTCGGGGATGTCGCACCACGGAGTTTAGTTTAGTTTTTATTGATTTCATATTTCATGCTATATATCCATATTCTAAGTTTAAATTATCCAGTAAAGGCAGTATCGTATTTAATAAATTTGTAAGTGGCATGAAAAGCTTATAATTACGAAAATTATGTGTTTTTTTTTTTTTTATTTGTATTATTTTTTTATTATTATGTTTTTATTTTATTTTTTCCAAATATTGGAAATAACAGATGTATTGGAACGAGGCAAAAGTCACGGAAATAACGCTTGTAACAGAAATATTAGAAGTAACTGTCACTGGTCAGAGTAACGGAAAGGCGAAAGTCATGGAAATAACGCTTGTAACAGAAATATTAGAAGTAACTGTAATGGGTGAGAGTAACTGTCACTGGTCAGAGTAACTGTAACAGGTGAGAGTAACTGTCACTGCAGAGTAACTGTAACGAGTCAGAGTAACTGTCACTGCAGAGTAACTGTAACGGGTGAGAATAATGGTAACGGGTGTAACTCTCGACATGTTACTCCAATCCAGACCAGTTACATTCGCTCGACACCTACAAATTTCTCAACACAACTAAAAATAATAATAATAATAATAATAATAATAATAATAAATAAATAAATAAATAATAAAAATTAAAAAATAATACAAAAATAAAAAAAATATATAAAAATAATTAAAAAATAAAATAAAAATAAAAACAAAAAATAAAAGTATTAAAAAACCCTGAGAAAAAGGAAAGCTGCTGAGAAATTTGGAGAAACCATACAGAATTCTTAAAAAGTCATATTTCATTTCATACAAATGCAATTAATAGGAAATTATCAATCTCCGCCATTTCATGCAACTATATAAACGTAAATACATGAATTCTCGCTTCTCATTCTAATGTACACTCGATGCCATAGTGGGTAAGACGACTGGCTAACATGCTAGTGGTCCCATGTTCGAATCTCCTTAGGTCGAAAATTTCAAGGATAGGAATATGTAGGTAGGATAAAGGAGAAAAGGGATTGAATAGTAGAAAGGGGAAAAAGGGAGGGAAAAAAGTCAGAATTTTCAACACTGCTAAGTGCTAGTAGTTCCACCATTCACTGCTAGATGTCTCGAGTGGGAGAAGCTTGAGTGTCCTGTTCTTGTTTTTCCCTCGTTTTTTAACAAAAATTCCGGGTCCTCCATTTTTGGGATATTCCATACCCACCCACACCCAATAATAGCAAAATTTCGTTTGTATCGGCCCCTCCTTTCATTATTTTCTGGTTTCGCCTTTGGTTGAGACGAAAATAAGATATCCTAGGAGGATACCGTTACATACATGTAACAGTTACAAAGTAACAGTTACAAGAAATATTCCCCATCTCTCCGTAAGCCCATTGCCTCCCAGCCCCTCAGGAAACCATGGTTACTTGGATGTGAAATGGCCAAAAATATTGTCCAGAGGCTTTAATTTAGGCTTCGAGTTCTTTTATGTGTTGTATTATTTATGTATTACAGCAAGGGCCCCCCTAGGTTAAATTCCCTCCTGGAGGACTCTGTGCCCAGGATTTTTATATCCTAAAAAATCCATCGACCATGGCCGGGCTTGATCCTGAAACTTATCGGATCCAGAGGCAGGCACACTACCTCTACACCACCGTGGCCAACAAAAAATACCTTAGGTTTTATTAAAAAAAGTTTTCGTTTTCGTTTTTCTTATAGTTAAGGTTAGAAACAATATAAACCTGTATTCATAAAATAATATTGTAAAATTACAACTATTTAGTTGACCTACCCGGAAATACCATGGCCGAAGGAATCGCATACTAACGTGGATTTCCTTCGTCCATAAGGCAGTACCAGTACTGTAGCAAACTTACGGTAAAAACGTAAAGTTGCCTAATGCATAATAAAACATGTGAATCCCAAAAGGAAAAAACAATACAGGCAAATCATTACTAAATAGTTTATTCATGGTTCACAGAAATATAGTGAATTAGGCAGCTTTCTATTGTATATTTCTGTGGACTGTGTGAATGGTATAAATAGTGAATACTGGGTAGGCTCCCACCGTTGTTGATAAGCCACTGACCATAAGGAGCTGAACGACAAATTTCAAACCCTTATTGTTCCTTCTTTATCCAATTGTTTTTTCTTTAATACATAACATGAAGCTAATAAACCGTTCATTGGTATCCAGATAATTCTGTTATAGCATTGAATGCTGAGAATAAATAATTTTACAGTAAAATATAGTGTGTGTTTTGAATTATCTTCAATAATTCTTAACCATGTCTTTAAACATTCTGTGAGGGATGCTGAGTTGCTTTAAAATATTCCCCTGCTGCCAAATGGTATATAGCCTATATATTTTTTTTTACTGAATAGAGATTACTTTTTCTGTAATCAAAATTGATTTTTTAAAAATTAAATTTGAAAACAACGTACGAGTTTATTATAAATTCAACTCTCGATAACTCATACCCTTACATCTCCTTGGATAATTCAGAGAAAATTTTGCAGTTAACCCTTCAATACTGATATTGATAAATTTAATTTACTATATGAGTTCACTATACACACTTTTTGCTTCATATGAGTTAATTGTACACACTTTTATGCTTCACTTACCATTATTTTGGTAGGATGCGTTTCAAGAAACTTCCTCCTCATTTTCAAATACAATATCAACTACCAAATCCTTCTCAGAAAGATCTTGATGCACACGTGGTGGATTTTTGTGAACTACTTGATCAGATTGTTTTCTTCAGATATTTCAGAATTCATTAATGAGTTTTTAAAGTTTGTAATATAAATTTTCTCTCATATTTCTAGATCTTTGTGTTTTTTTACTGACTTTAATAATTTTGCTTCTTTAGAAATTTCATGATCATTAAATTACTACTCGTATTTCTTGGGTGCTCGGCTCCCTACTCCTCATTCGGTAGGTTTCGTTCAACTTCGTAGGTAGAGCTGACAACATTGAAACACGAAGTACGCCATACACCCTGACATCTAGTGGCTTCAATACTAAGCTTTCATTCTGTCTCAGGACCCTTATTTATTTATTGACATTATCTTTTCTGACGCATGAAAACAATATAATTTTGCTAATTGCTGGTTTCACAAACATGTCATTGTACATCCAACACTTTCCCCACCTCTTTAAGAATTCTGTATGTACTAATTTCTGACACTCCTGTGAACTCTGATGTCAATTTCATGGACTGAAAGTTGAGCGAACTCTTCACAAAACGTATTAAATACAATTAAAATTAAGCCTATAGTTTTCTCCACTTTTAGATGCCTTGCCTCTCTTATGTTTTACAACAGGAAATGGTGAAGCATGTTCTGCTAAGACTCTTCTTTATGCTTAAAATTAGTCACCCAATGTAAAGATATTGAGCCTATATTATATAATATTCTATTCCCGGAGGAAAATGATTTATTTGATAACCAAATGCTTATGACGTGTAATTAATTGTTACGCAATACCGTTACCACATTATATTATTATACTGCATTAAAATCATTGTACATTAAATCTCACTACATAAAATAGCGAGGATGATTCATTGTAAATAATTATCCAATTCGGCATTCAATTTATTATTTGTCCACATACCTCACTCACTGTTGATGTGCGCTTACCATACGTGCAATTCTGCTGAAATGTAATTTCTTTGGTTGACAACACTGCAGAAAGACTGGCGGACTAGCTATGTTAAAATAAATAAAAACGAAGTAATATAAACAGTGGAACATACTAAATCAATAAAAATGAATAACATATTGCATACACTGATGCTCCACTAAGTCACAGTTCTTAAAATTTTTCTCACGGTTTTCTCCCAGCCTCGGCTCGGCAGCAGCCGAGGATGGGAGAAAACTCCCAAAACTAGTCCTGCTTATTTTAAGAACTGTGACTTAGTGGAGCATCAGTGTATGCAATATTTTATTAATTTTTATTGATTTATTGGACTAGCTATGTTTTCTTCCCCCCAACCCTCGCTTCCCCATAAAATCAGCGCCCAAGAAAGTCTAATCTAACTAACTGAACCATTGCAGTCATATCACTTAACCCTTTCACTGCTAACATTATTCACTGTGCAAACAAGCGGTGCTGCATTAATTTGCAAATGTCTATTGTAATCATAAATAGTCTTCAAGTTGCAAATAATTTGTCAATTTTCTCTGAAAAGAGAGCACAACAAGCATTTCTTGAAGTTTAGCGTGATTTATGCAACCCCAGGGTTGCCTGCATGTTGTCACAACACAACAGGGTTATAATGCATTTCAGTGCATGGTGCAATACATCACCTGAAATATTTAGCTACAGATGACAGACCAGCAGCAGAGAACAGGGAGCTATAGTGTCAGGATTTAGATAACAGATGACATTATGTGCTGACTCACTTTGAATCACTCTCACTAAAAAATTTATATTGTCTATTGGCATGCAAAGTGGTGTTCTGCATATATGTGGTAATAGCACAGCCAACACTGATGTGTGCTGATGCATTTATACAGCTGTAGCAGTGAAAGTAAACAGTATGTTTATAAAATATACTGCGTTATTCATAATGCTCCAGAACTTAGAAAAAAAATTGTGTTCATGCTCTCTTAATGTTGTTATAGATGGACAAGTTAAAACTAAGTAAAGTATGTTCTAAAACCTTTACAACTATCCAGGGTTGGAATGTTTAAAACAAAACGTTTAAAACAAGTGTTTAAAACATGTTTAAAACAAGTGCTTGTGTTTTTTTTTAAGTTTGTTTAAAATGTTTTTTATATATATATATATATATATATATAACTATATATATATATATATATATATATATATATATATATATATATGTGTATATATACAGTGCGCCCGAGAACAGTCTCCGCAGTTGCTATTTGCTGGAGAGAGGGCTAGCTGCAGCAGTTACGTTGGCAACACGAGCTTTTATAAAAACAAACCGCCAGCTGTGTATGCAGGCAGGCAGAGGTCATTGCCACTTTATCAATGGGTGCATTGTCTAATTACTAATCACTACATATTGCAGTGTGCAAGCATTTAGATTGAATATTGTGACAGCACTTCCAGCACCTGCAATGATCGGCTGTGGTGAGTGCCAACTTAACTGCTGCAGCTAGCTGCCTCTCCAACAAGTAGCCGCTGCGGAGACTATTCTCGGGCGCACTGTATATATATATATATATATATATATATATATGTATATGTATATATATATATATATATATATATATATATATATATATATATATATATATATATATATATATATATATATATAGGCTTTATACATTAAAATGGTTATTTTAAACAAAATGAACAGTTTAAACTTTTTTAAACAAACAACATTGTTGTAAACATAAAAAAAGTAAAAAAAACACGTTTAAAACAACCAACATTGTTGTTCACATAAAAACGTTTTAAAAAAAAAACATGTTTTTTTTCAACCCTGCAACTATCATTGATATTTCTGTATTATGTTTATTTCAGGTTCAGTTTTTGACTTCGACAAAGCACGAGCAAAAAGTTTAGAAATGAACTCTCAAAAGTTATTAAATCGTGACCTGAGTTCTGATCCATTGAAAATAATTGATGATTCTAAGGCTGAATATCTTGGTCGGAGAAGTTCAAGTGCAGAAACTTTGTCAGTAATGCTTGATCAGTCCCTGGATGATTTTATTGCTGCCTCAGAAGATTCACACAAAACTCCACCAGGGTTACATCTTCGTCGCAGCAGTAGCACTGCCACTTATGAAGACACTAAAGTGTCTTCACCAACCACCTTTGATGCATCAGCTCCAGCATCGCCTCTGCCAACTTCTGCACCTGAACCTCTTGTTGATGTGCGCATCATTGATTTTGCCCATTCCACGCATAAAGGATTGGATGACCCCGTAGTCTATTCAGGGCCCGATCGAGGATTCCTCTTTGGATTGGAAAACATGATTGCACTCCTGAAAGGGATTGAAAGAGACCATGGCTGAGACGGCCTTAATATGCCAAATATATTCCACAAATATTTTTTGAGAATTGGCCGAATTTTCGCTCATATTGCTGCACTATATTATATTAAAGAAGCGCCCATAGTGTTGTTAACTTTTGTACACAGTCTATTGTTATTAATAACCATTATAATAACGGTTTTTATTTAAATTTGGTTTAAAAATGAAGTATGCTATTGTTACCAGAACTTAATTTTATTCCCTGCAATTACATTGTATATATTTTAAGCAATAAGATTTATTTAGATTTATAAGATTTATTAAGATTTAGTTAGCCCAAAGCATAGACACTCATTACAAAGCTGTATGCTGTATGGATCTTCAGAACCTGTAAGATGAAAATATTGGACGTAATGTTATGTAAAAAGTATTGTTGAAAGTATACATATAGGCTATAATAGGATGCCAAAATATTGTATAGTATTTAGATAAATTTTTCTTGTAAGCAATAAAGCTTATAAATATACAGGATGGAATTCATTATTGCTTTAACTAGATATAATTCAGCTTATGCTTTACGTATAATGCATTTTCAGTATTGTAATATAATGGATACATCTATACATTGCTTTAGCATATTTTAAAACTTATTGAAATGTCAAAAATAACTTCGCAAAGTATTTGGCTCACATAAAGGAATTCGAATTTTACGTCCCGTACATGAGTGTCAGGTTATGACTGTAAAAGTTCGAAGACTGCCAAATTCTGACAATTATGTGTATAATTTAACATTTGCCATCACTTTGCTGTAACTAAACAGTAAATCGTATTATCAGCATCACCATTATAATTGTCATATAATCACTGTTTAATGACAGACTGTTGCGTGAGCTTTTTCCAATTTTCCCTCACAGATCTCTCATTTTTTTAATGAAGATTTTTTTCTCTTTCTTTCACCATATACCTCAAAGCCACAAAGTTTATTTCTCGGCCTTATTCCAGTGCATTTTAGATTAGCCTATGCTTTTTAAGGCCTATTTGGGTCTGGTCTTTTCATGTCAGCATACGACCACAATGAATTCATTTTTAAAATTTCCAGGAGTCTCCTTTCCTAGTTTTTGCTGCCATACTTCTTGTTTTAAGTTTTCTTCCTTCTCATAGACAACAACAATAAAGGACAACAAAAACACAGTGTGCCTGATTATTGAATATCCATTGTCAAATTCTGAACTATGAAATTTAGACTATAGACATACAAAGTGGTTTTCATTGAATGTACAGCCAAATTGGCACCTCAGTTTTATATTAAACAATCTCACATTCAACATTGGCAGATATGTATCAAAGTGAGCATAAAAGTGAGAGTTTATACTTGCTGAGAACTGTAGTCACTCACAAGTCGTATACAAAAAAAATCGCAACAGAATAGATCCCACCCACAGCCACAGAGTTTATACTCCAGCTATTCACGCAAAAAATGCACCTGGTCTGCATGTGCTATGAAAACAACAATGGTCTCAATTAAATCACAGCCACGTCGGCATTAAGAAAAAGAAATAAAATTAATTAATTATATCAGTCTCGAATGGACTTCATAGAGATGTACAAAATGGAAGGACAGGATCACAGATTCACTAGCGCTATAGAAGAAGAAGAAGGGCAGGAATTCCATTCAATTTTCATTGAAATTTTGAAACAAAACAAAATTCTGTTCTCAAAATCCCAGTTACCAGTAGTTCGGTTAAAAAAAGCAGAAGCTATGAAAGCAGTTGTTATACACATAAACTCAAAATTTAATTTCAATTTCACTGAAACACAAGTTAAAAAAAAATCCAAAACATGAAAACCAGAATAACAAAACAAAACAGATATGAAGAAAACCAGGAACAAACCCATTATTTTGAAAGCATGGGAGAAAATAATGGGTCATCCACTCTACACTTTCCTTCCTAAATCTGTAAAGCTCCTTGTAGTTCACATCACGAGAATCCCTACGTTCTTTGTAGGTTTTCACCATTTCTGGAATGTCCATATAGTATTCCATAATCCAACGAAACGTCCTCCCACCTAACGTCTCGCCTGTACAGTGAGTGAAGTGTGTCGTATTTGTTAATACTCCCGCCGCTCGGTCTTTATGCATGCGGAATTGAAGTAGGCGCTATGTCACTGAGTACAAAGAGCATTTTGTCATGTGATCACAGTGGGTGGGGGGGCGTCCACTGGATTTTATGCATACGAATGCAAGTAGAAACTTGAAATCTGTGAGTATAAACTTTATACTCTCTTTACATATCCCCCATTGCCAAGTAGTGGCACATTTTCTAGCTTGGCACAACTTTTGAAGGGCCCAGGGGATAAACATGACAAATGCCAAAACTCAAAATGTACAGAAGATAAATTTTAAACTTTCAAGACTAAACATTATAAGGGATTGTATTTTATACAGTAGACCTACATTGCCAAGATTTACAATCTGTCTTAGAGTGCTCAGCTAGCATTGCATTGTTGAAAGGTGCCTGAGACTATTATTTACTGGAAATTGGTAGAAGAGAGAATTTTGTAATATGCTAGAAGTGAGTGAGTGTAGATTATGATGTAGGTTATTGTGGAGAAAAACATGCCATTCGATGAGTGTTTCTAAAGAAAGGTTATTTTGCATGCCAAAACATTTAGAAACAGGGATGCTAGTTGTGCATTCATTGATATAGAAACAAATATCCATCATTCAAGACTTAAGCATGATGACTTGTTTCCTTGCAACAAGATTGCAAGATCATTCAGAGGGCACATACCAGTATTCTTTCTGTATTAAACTGATGTTTCAATAGTTACAAACATTAAATAAAGATCATTGTAACAGTATAAATGAATATCTAGCTCTGGCCATTGCTTAAGCAAAATCTGAATAGATCGTCACATTGTACATTTAGTTTATTCTTCATCTTGTAATATCAACATCAGGTATCAACCACTCTTGTAACTGTTACATTTGCAGGTCAATCATAATGGAAGTTATTTTCTCTCTCTATCTCCTCCTCCTCCTCCTCCTCCTCCTCCTCCTCCTCCTTCTTCTTCTTCTTCTTCTTCTTCTTCTTCTTTTCTTTTTGTAAAGTTCATGTTCTCTATATTAGTTGTAACACAAATTTGTCACTTATTGTTCCTTCATATATTTGAATGATTAATTATTGTAATTTCATACTTAGGTACTAAATTTTAAGAATATTGTTATTATTAGTTTATGTTTTACCCATAAGACTTTGTTATAAAGATGTAAATTTGACGAGACCACAATTTCTTGTAAATCTCTACGGTGAATAAAATTAATCAATCATTAATGAATTTCATGGCAGTAGAGGATTGGTAACATTATGTTATTCATACACCACCTCATACCTTGTACACAAGTAATCTATATTAATAAAAATGAATTCCCAAAATGTATGACGGAGCATCACTTGAGAACGGCTCGACCGATTTGGCTGATTCTTTTTTTTGTTGTGTTTGTAATTGTCAGGACAAGGTTTGTATGAAAGAATTTTTTTGGAAAATCCACGGGAAAAGTCGGAAATGTGAAATGAGGCACGGTTAGAGAGTTCTGCTGTCAATTGTTTACATAAAGGATTAAAAAAATTGAAGTGTGACATATTCACAGTTTGAGAGTTCCGCTTTCACATGTTTTCATAACAAAACAAAACAACAACAAAAAACAAAAAAAGAAGCGTGAGTCTTGCAACCAAGCCAGATCGAAAGTGTGTATGGATGTGGTATGTACGTTCCGTATACAAATCTACATTTCTTGACCAATTTGCACGAAATTTTGCACATATACCCAGTTAAGTCCGGGAAGTAACGCGGTGAACATTAAAATTCAAACAAACCACTTTTTTCCTTGAAATTTATATAATTTCTGAAAATATTATACTGAAAAATTAAATGCAATTCAGTTATCATAACAACAGTGAATTGTTTACAGTGTTCACATAGGCTTTGGGAACTACATAAAACTGGGCTTTAACAAATTCTGATGCTACCGATGTAATTAATACATTTTTGAAAATAATTCTTGAAGAATGAAATCCACGATGAAAAGCACGATGTGAATCAGTCACATAACTTTCTCTACCCTTGACATGGAAAATATCATTTTCTCGCTTCACATTTTGATGTAGAATAAGCGGTTGTATTGCAGGGACAGCTTAAGTGCGTGCCAGTGAGTATGCTATTTCAGAATTCGGTAAAAAATCCTCTCCACTGATATGTCACTCATAGCTGTAGGCTTTGTATAGGGTTGTTTATCATAGGCCCTAAACATCTACAAGAAGACAAAATAGGAGGGAACATTTTCAGACCTCCGCCTCCAGTATATTTTGTCCCAGGTTTTGGGGGAGGAAAGTATGAAAGTGATATTGAATTTTTTTTTTTAAATTTCAGCTCCGAAACGGTTGTATGGTAACATGAGAGTGAGAAATAATATTTTCCATAAAGACAATACAATCTTATGTAACCGGAATTTCTGTTTCTTCTTATTTCAACCCCTCGCAGGCATGGTGTGTAGAAGCAACGTAATGCAACATTTGACATCCTCTGTGAGCCATAAAAAGCTATATCTAGCGTTTTCTGAGGGAATAATTTGAGTGTGATAAGTAGTCCTTCCTCATTTCAAGTACTATGTAGGCCTACATATTATACAAGGCCCTAGAGTTTTAAAATCTAAAGTCCTTCATAAGTTAATTTCAAATTACAAAATAAAAACCCAGGCGACGCCGGGCCTTTTAAGCTAGTACCTTATATAAGTAAAATGTTCATACAATCTCCCTTTATATTACATACTAAGTTACGATAAAACCATTTACATTGTATTACACATTAATTTTTTATACAATTAGTAGTAAAAATTCAGTATTTAGCAAACAATATCAAGATATTAAAAACTAAAATCACAATAATAGTTTGAAGTATAAAAACTGTTGGTCCTTCCTCATTTTCTTTACTTCTTGGGGATGCATTTTGGCATTAAGTTATGTCCTCAGCCCTTGAAATGTGTTTCTCAATGTCCTCAGCCCTTGAAATGTGTTTCTCAACGGTTATTAGGTGCAATTGTGCAAATGTGTCTACATGTAATTTTGAGAATGCTCACATTTTATGTAAATATAAGGCACACCCAAATATAAAGTATATCCAGATTTTGAGCAACAAATATCCAGAGAAAAGGTGCATCTTGATACATTAGTATCTGGTATTGATGATGTATCTTCTAAACTTCAGAATTAGGTGAACGCCATTTCAGCCAGGCTGTACAGAGTGAGACCAAGTGTACAATGTTGCCAGTATTACAAACATGACTACATGCCGATTGAACTCAGCAGATGGTTGAGTAGTCTGATTAAAAATGGCATGCCCTGCCGATGGGTTATTTCATATGGGATAATACGATGGTAAATACAGGATGACAAAAAAAATCAGTATTAGTATAAGTTACCCTAAGAAATTATTACAAACACATTGCACTTCTTAGTGTAAAGATGTTAAAAAGCTTCTGCATTAACGTAAGTAGTGACAGCTAAATTCTAGGTCAGTGCAGTGGCGGCTATTCAGGGGAAGTAGGTGAAGTAGCACTTCACCAGTATTTTCCCTTTACAATATGTATTTTTAAAGTTTATTTTCCATATCACAAATTTTAGTTTTTACTATAAATGTAGTTCTGTATTTTTGAATTGCCCGCCACCCCAACACCTGGTGTCAAAGCTAGGAGACACTGAGTTTCTGCAAGCGTGAAGCCACGGCCGACTTGAAGCACTCCGTTGCACGGGTAGTCTGTTCCACTCAAATGAGATGGCAAGTAGCAGTTTTCTCACTTATCCCACATCCACTTGGTGACGAGAACAGACTACCCATGAAGCTGTCTAGCTCCTTGTTCAGGCATATTCTTCGCCAGTAGCCTCACACTGTGAGCTCGGAGAGACAGGTGGTCACGTTTGCACTTGAATACAGGGTTCATAAAGCACATATATTATCCATCAAAGCCTTGATGTTAATGCGCTGAACACTACAAATACAATTACACTGTAATTGTTCTTCTAATCCCAATCCATTTGCCAGTTTATACTCCGAAGAGAACGTGGATCAGGACGTTTCATTCCTACAATGCATATTTTTTCATAGGTAATCATATGACATGGGACATATTAATCACTGCATATAATGCCTTGAAGTATCCAGTAACGAGCTGAAGTTTATCAGATAAAATTGCATCTTTCCGACCCTCGCAAGCATATTAACTTATAAGATAAACAACAGTCATTGGTCAATTGCTAAAGATTATTAGGCCTAGTCAATACCAAGTCCGCATCGCATAAATGGAATATTCTGAATAATCCGATTAGGAGAATAATAATTACGATAAAAATCGATAGATTCGCGGTGGAGAAGCAGGATCGAATTTATGTAATGAAACTCACAATTCCGAGTGGGATTTAGGTATTAAGAGTATTCCATGAATAAAAAGTATCAGATTTTATAAATAATAACTACATTCTTATCCGCATTGTTTAAAATCATATCATCATTGTGCCAACTGTCAGATCACGACATAGGCCTACTAAATGAAGAGTAAAAAAATGTTGCCAGATACTAATCTGACAAGTATCTTGTTTAGCGAATATTTAAATTCAGAAAGAACTTCTACTGCAGCTAGAAGAAAAGCAGCCATTCTATGATGATATCACCGAAAAGTTTGCAGCCTTAGAGGGCTACCGAAGGATTGTTTTGGTATACAAGACATAGGTGAATTCAGTTATTAACATAAGCATGTGGCATTTTTTTTCTCTTCACCTAATTTTCCGGCCACGAGCCGCCACTGGGTCAGTGACAGGTTATGTTAGGTTAGGAACAGTTACATTATGTGTGACTTGAGGCTTTCCCGGTGTTGAGAATAATATTGTTTCTCAGGCTTCCAACCGGATGAGTTGGAGGTTTGGTTCCAAGCTTCCAGCAGCCATCTTCTGGGAAAAGTGAGTTGGATTGGGAAATATCTGCTTCATATATAGGAAAAGACTGGATATGCTAGAACAGGTGGGGGGCCAAAAGGAAAATTAGAAAATGGAATAATTAAATGGAGAGTTCTGATTGGACAGGAAGGGAAAATAGAGTTTATTGATGTTGTGGGATGTGAAATTGGACCAGTAGTTTATTTGAGAGTAATTGCATTATTATATTATATTAGTTTAGCAGCAGTACACTGAATAGTGAGGAGTTCATTATGTACGGTACCATGTAACAATGTTTTACAAAAGGTGTGGAAGGGTAAAAAAAGCTTCTGCATTAAGGTAAGCTAAATTCTAGGTGAGTGACAGGTTATGTTAGGTTAGTTTAGCAGCAGTAGGCCTATACTGAATAGCATGGCTGAGCATACCTCACTGTTAGGGTAGGCCTACTATTCTGGAGGAGTTCCAATATATCTTAATAAAAAAATTATTAATTTAATATATTTCTAAAACTGATTTGGTGGGCTGCAAAAAAAATGCCTTGCAGGTCACTAGTTAGAAACCTCTGTGTTATTTTATTTATCTGCTGTTTGTGCTTTGGTCTGTAGGCCATCAGCATTATTTTAAATTTGTTGTTATAATATTATGTATTACTTACACAAAACATCACCTCCTCTTAATGAGAGATGCCACGTAGACCCACACAGACAGCACATTGTTTGGGAAGGGATGAATGTACACTGCCAATGCAAACTCCACTTCAGGGCTCTCGTTGTAATGAACTCCTGTTGCTTTCATTGCCTCTACTATAGCTTCCATGTTTGTGTAGGGAAGATTTATTGGAAATCCACACATCTGCAATTATATTAAAGTTTGATATAGCTCACATAAATACAGAAATATGGATATGTTAAACTGTCATACGAAATAATGAATAGGCCTACTGCCATTCTGACAACTCCTTCCCAGCATATGGACTTATGGTGCCTGGGGAATTGAGTTCTAATCCCAGAGAAGATGGTACTAGGGTTACCATATTTCTGGAAGGAGAAATAGGAACATTTGTTTTGACAATGGTATGTACACCATTTTACCAAAAGATGGCATCTGTCTTAAAAGTTGGCATTTTTTCAAGTTCTTTTTCACTTCATGAATTCATAAATTTGATGTTCAGAGCTGTAATCTAGATATTTTTAAATCAATTAACATTTAAAAAGTAACACATACTTTCAAAGCCACTTAATAAATTAAAATAGTTCAGCTAGGAACACCACTGATCTTAAGCTAATAAAATTATAAATAGAATGAATCAGCAGATAAGATCTTATTTTTATCTGGTTATCTTAAACTGGAAAATTCCATAATGTTCCAGAAGTCAGTGGAAAATGGACTAGTACACTAAAAGTCAGCAGCCAGTTGAATTCCTGGTCAACAGACATCAAACACTGTTTCCTTTTCACTTTCACTATTATTGACTTTGTTTATTTCGAGAAACTTCCCCCATTAGGAGGCTGCCATGACGACAAAGTATAACAATAGAAACATAGTACATGACAAAATAAAAATTCACATAAAACAAATTAATGAACACACACATTCGATTCATAAACATAAACATGATAATATTGTTATATATATGCTAATGAATAAATAAATAAATTCAACTGGTATAGAGATGGTTACGAAGGATTGCTATTGAACCGCGTACTGCAGAGATGGCCATATCTTGAAGACGTATCCTTTTAAGGCCAAAGGAATCCCAGACCTGGACGAGGTGTTGTGGAATTGTACCTCGTGCACCGATCATCAGCCCATGGACAGAGATACATTCTAGTTTGTATTTAGTCTTATAGAAATCAATGGTTGGTTCATATATTGATTTCTTCTCGGCATCAACTTCTTCGGGTTGGCCCTTATGGGTCTCGAAACGTATAGTCGGATCCAGGATATATCCAGCTTTATTAGATGGTAAAAAGGCAATCATGTCTATATGCCGATTACTTCCATCAGTGGCCAGACCGGAAACCTCTTCGTAAACCGAGTAACCATGATCTCTCATCGAGTTGGCTATCATATGTCTGATGGTGTGATGACGATGATTTCGCAGTACCTCCCCGTAGGGACAGGCTCCCAGGACATGGGCAGCAGGACATGTGGCAGCACTGCACAAGCATTTGCAGTCATTTTTATAGCCTCTCTCCATTCGGCGCAGGATAAACCTTGGTGATCTCCCATCCACTTATTCGCCGGTGTATATTCTCTAAACAGCTCTACGCCTTTTCCTTTGTGTGGAAGTTTGGCCCACAACTCGACTTCCTTGTCCCTTAGGATTTGCCGCACCTTCCTAGCATTGGGAAGGGAACCATGTGGAGATTGAATTTGTTCATTTATGTCTAAATCTAGGTCATTTAGGCATTTGTGACATTCTTCATCCAGATTTCGGATGACATTAATATATCCGTTGTTAGCTTGCCTGAGCTTGTTGCATATGTTTATATGCTGCAATTTGGCTTCCCAAGAAGCGCGGAACAAACCCAGGCCTTTAAATTTCCGGTCGGTATAGACCATATGGTCCGGAACATCTGCTGGTAGCTGCAAGATTTCCTTCGCTCCACTTTTTAGAATTTTATCAGCGTCTATTAGGAAACGCTGCGGAATTTTATTAAGTGGAGTAACTTGTAGAGGATATATTAGAGTAGGTGAGACTGATGTATTCATGATGGTGAACTTTTGATCAGCCTTCAACAAAGGTGAAGCGGCGAGAGTATCGATTTTATTGCGTAATTTATCAAGCGTAGCTTGTGAATCTAATTTAATCTCATTTAGGAAATTCACTCCTAAATAGCGAACAGCTTCACCATTGCGTTGTGATTCAATTTTGCTGTTCTCATTGATGATTAGTGCTTCTTCTACAAGCTTGCCTTTCTTGATTGTAAGGGATACCGATTTTGAGGCATTGATGGATAAGCCAATTTCTTGGAATCTGTTGATAGCTATCTTCACCAGTTCTATAGCGGCTTCGGAATTTTTCCCAAAAATTACCGTATCATCAGCAAAACTCATGATTGTGAGGTTAGGTTGCTTTTTGTCTAGTAGGTATCCATATTTTTCTGCTAAGTGTTTTTCTGATAGTTCTTCCACGATATGGTCAGTGGCAATATTAAATAAAGCTGGAGACAGCGGTGACCCTTGTAACACTCCATGGTTAATTTGAATGGGTTTTGTTTTTCTCTTGGAAGATTGTATTTGTGTTATGTTTCCTTCTTGAAGTGCCATTATTAGGTTAGATAACTTGGTGGGAACACCGCGGGATTCCAAAGTACGTCTCAGATGGTCATGTCCGACATTATCAAAGGCTTTTTGGATATCCAGAAAAACAACACATGCGTCTTCCCTGTTTGTTCGAACACGTTGTAAAACAGCTTCCAAAATTGACGTGTTTATGTAAGTGCCGGGCGAAGATGTAAAACCCCGCTGATTCTCATGAAGTGTTACATAGCTGCGTAGTAGTTTATCAAGGGCCCTTTCAATTACTCTTCGAATTACGGAGCAGATTGTAATTGGGCGCCAGTTAGTTGGATTATTAACATCTCCACCCTTATAAATAAGAATGGTACGAGCTTTCTGGAAAATCTTTGGAACCATACTACATGTTAGCATTCTTGTTGCAACCTTGGCAATTATCACTGACACAGTGTCATTTTTAATAACCCTAACGATAACATGATCCGGGGCACTTGCTGTGTCTATAGAAATCTTTTGTGAAGCATTCAATATATCTTGTTTGGTTATAACTGGACTAAATAAGTCATTTTCCATAAGAAATTCGCTTTCAGTAACCTTACAGGGATATTCAGATCTTTGATGGTTATTAGGTTTGGAAAAAATACCTGAAAAATGGGTTTGCAGTATTTCTTCATTCAATAGACATGCTGGAGTTTCATTGCAAAAAACATTACGAATGGCTCGTCTTCATTGATTATAGTAATAATACTGAGTTAAGTCATACATATATTTTGCTTTTCTCTTCTCGCGGTCTCTTTTAGTTGCTCTTTCTGGATTAGATGAAGACTTGTAAGAGCGTTGGGTACTGACTGCAATATTATTTTTTCTCTTTTCATAATATTTCTGGGCCGGATGTTTTGGGCCAGGTAAAAAGGCAGGCGCAGAAGCTAAGAAAGAAACAAATTCTTCCACAGTATTTTCGAATTCAATATCACTTAAATTATCGGTGAATTTGCTCTTCCATTTGTTAAGTTCACTGTTGTAATCAAATGCTTTCTTCGATGTTTCATCAGTGATATCTTGGTTGATGTCTTCCAAAGGGTTCGTTGAAGTTAAGGTCTTACGCTTGTGAACTAGGATGTCCCTATGTACTGTGGGATGAGCTCGGGCGATGTGGATTCTCACGCCCCTATCGGAACGGAAATATTTTCCACAATGAGTACACTGTACTCCAGAATGTTCCTGTGTTGCCAGTGTCTCAATATCCACTTGACTAGATTCTACGAAGCTTGATGAACTATGGCTTTCTTCTTCAGCCATTAATGACAAAACAGCAGTGCCTTACCTTCTCTAAATTCAGTGTCCACTTGTTTTACCTGTACTCGTTTAGTCAAATATGACTAATATTTACTTCATTTTCACATTAAAAAACATTAATCCACTTGAAAAATTAAGAAATATACAGGTTGTCGAGGGAAAAATCAACAAAATGAAATAGTCATTTTTAAAACGGCATTTCCAGGAAAAATAGGCACTGAAACCATTCACCAATATTTGTAGACAGTCATCACCCTCAAAATTCTCATCATTGTTATTATAAAAGCAATACTGGTAATAATAAAGCATACACATTGAGCGAGGTGGTTGAGATGGTAATGTCTTGGCCCCGCTTTTGGGAGGTCCCAGGTTCAAATCAGTGCTATATTAAAGCCTAGGCAGACTAGGCAGCTGCCTAGGGCGGCAGATTTGAAGGGGCGGCTTTTAAGCTGTTACTGCTTTTTCTTAAATATATTTAATATTTTATTCATAACAATTCAAAATAGTAAACTAATGTAATGCGCAATGAAATAGAAATGAATAACATTGACAACAATACACTCAAATTTAATCAATGATCTACCAATAAGTAACCTTCACCAAAAGCAATTAGCAGTTCCACTGTTGTTGTCAATGAAATTGGAACTCACTTTCCATTTAACCGCCTTTGGTTAAATTCTGACATTCTGATTTCAAGGTGGTCTTCGTTATGAGACGCCATTATCCCTGTTATAAGACTAGCCAGTATCAGTAATCAGTGCTAATTCATACTTAAAAGAAGAGACTGCCCGCCACTAAGCTTGGTATTAGTATAGTCCAGTTTCATTTGCAACAGTAAAGAGTGCAGGTAAAAGCATAAAGCGTTCCCTATATAGGCCATGGAGGCCCAGAGGGTTCCAGGAGGCTGAGGCTCCCAGATTTTAGACATTGCGCGCACATGCAGGTGGTAAGGTTGTCAGCCTTGTGCACCGGCCTCCTTTACCCCCAGGATTGCTCCTGGTACTGATTTGACCCCAGGGCCATAGTGCACTAGAAGGATTAGGCCAATTGAAAAACTCCGACCTCATCGGGGATCGAACCTGCGACCTCCCGGTTTGTAGCGCAGCACCTCAACCACCATGCTATGGTGTACCCCAAAGAGTGCAGGTGTTCTATTAATATTTATGCGCAGTGATCTGTTACTTATGTGAAAATGCTAAGTGATTTTCAAAACCGGAAACTCGCGAAGGACAAGGCAATAAAAAAAGAGGAAACTGTGAGAAAGTGCTCAAAAATAAATGACCAGTTTAAAAAAACAAACACAGCCAGCTTGTTCCAGTTTGAGTCCAGATTCAGAGTGTAATAAAAATCAGGTAAACTGATATAACCAAGTGCCAACTAGTATGTTTTTTTAATCAGTGATAAACGCAATTATGATAGGCCCATGCAGAAAAGTTATTTTTGTAATAGATCTCCGAGTTAACTCCAAAAAACAAAATGTGCTGGCAATAATAATAATGATGCAATAGACCTACGATTCGATGATATCTCTGTTTCAATTTAAAGCAGCCTTAAAGGTTATGAATGAATAAAAAGTCAATATGAAATCTATCTGTCAGGAATTACATTAGGTATATTGCTGCACAGGAACGAATAAGAAAAATACTCACACTAAAATATAGCCTAATGTAAATATCGGTAGTCTACATAACCATAGAATACACAATATAATATCAATATTCAATGGCTAGTTGTTATAAATCGTTTATTTAAATTATTATTTAGCCACACTGACATCGTTATGAAGAAACAAATCAATCAAGGTTGCTAACAATATCAATAAATGATTGGCAATTTGTTAAGTTTTTAAATATATTGTGGGCCATGAAAGAATATTCATTACAAAATTAATATTGATATACTCGTCACTTAGGTACCGGTCAACCGATTTGGCTCTAATTCAATAGGCTTGTACCCAAGAACGTCATAAATTCGTATACCAAGTTTCATGAAAATCCGATAAAGCGTATTTGAGTTATCCGCGCCTTTGTGATATATTACCATAAAAAGGCACTAAATTAGGCATTATTCCGGTACCGCCCAACTGATCTGGTCCAATATCAATAGACTTCTTCCCAGGGACATTATAAATTCATATACCAAGTTTCATGAAAATCCGATAAAGCGTATTTGAGTTATCACGCCTTTAAAATAGATACTAAATTGGGTTTTACTCCTGTACCGGTCAACCGATTTGGTCCATTATCAATAGGGTTCTTCCCATGAACATTATAAATGTATACACAAAGTTTCATTAAAATCCGATAAAGCGTATTTGAGTTATTGCGCGTACAGACACACGGACGGACAGACAGACAGACGGACAGACATTTTCCCTCCCCACACACAATCTCATAAAGTACCATACTGGCACTTAATAATGTGGCGAACAGTACCCAAAAATGCAGTTCGTGTGATTTATGAGATAGGCGTTTCCGATATTAAAAACAATAGTAATAACCTTAGCCCAGTCAAATGTTACATCGGAACTTGCATTAAATGGAGTATTAATGATTTTTGGAGGGGAGTTACATACCATTACTGGGATCACAAATCCAGATTTGCAACCCTCAGAAACCTGTGCTCGCTGAATGGCGGTCGAAATAAACCGGGTTTTTCGGACTATTTTCGGTTTTTCGGCAATATCTTCTAAACTATGCGTTTGTTGAAAAGAATCTTTATTAGCTTTTTTAAGGTACATTAATTTTTCTAAAATATTAGATCAAAATCGTTTTTGTAAGTTATATAGTTACCGAGATACGGCTTTTCAAAGATTGGCCTATTTTTCCAAAAAGTTAAAATTTTAAGTTTTCTTCGTGTTTCGAATTGAATACCGGCAAAATGACACGTCCTACAGAAAAATCATGAGAACAAAAGTTGTAGGCAATTTAATAACCTTTAATTTGAGCTATACCTGGTCCTTATAGCTCAGATAGTCTCGTCATAAAGAACAAAAACCGAAAAGATTAAAAAAAAAAAAATTGGGTGAAAGTTGAGTATCATCGTTTCCTCCACCAACACCTTAATTTTTTTGGTAACATGTTGGCGGAAAAGTCTTATAACTGTGTTTAGAAACTATTTATGTGTATATGTGTCTATGGGAGATGAGATTTTACCAGAAAAAAATATTTAAGCAGAATATTTCATAAAAATGTATTTACTTTTAAACCAATATGCATATATAAACAATTTGTGAGGTTTCTGGTATGGGACCTGGGAAGTCTTCATCGCCATTTGAAGAACTGTCATTCTAGGGTGTGGGCACATTGCGGCAGAATTTTCCCCTTGCAGAAAGTGCACAAAACTGAGCATTTCAGACCAGTTTTGCGGCAGCTGCAGCCCCCAGCGCAGCCCATTTTGCACTTGCATGAGATCAGTACCCCGTTACTGACAAAATAGTTTCCATTAGCAGTGGGATTGTTGGAGGCTAAGAAGTCAAGGTACAGGGAACAGAAGGAGTGGTTAACATAGAAAACCAGACATTTGGGAAAGTTGGATTCAAAGTAAAGACCAAGTTCTTACCATGGCAAGCGTCAATAATTCCATACAAGTCACTGATAAGAAGATTGAAGTTGACCCTTTCACAATATTCCAGCGAATTAGCATCACCATAAAAATCCGACGCAGAGTTAAAAGCCCACTTCAAGTAAGAATTGGCCCCTTACCCAATGTCTCTTTGCAACGAAGTTTGAGTGAGGAAGGGAACTAAAGCAGCTCTATATTCGTGTTTTGTGAAACTATCACTATCAACATCTCCCGAGACTCCAATATTCACATCGTGCTTGATGGTGGCTACTTGCTCCATAAATGTGTGTGGCATCAAAATGCATCAGTGAAGACCACCATTGACGGCTACATTCATTTTGTGAAAAACCATTTTGGGACAGATGTAACCATTGTCTTCAATGGATACCCGGAGGACGCCTCTCAAAATAGTACCAAAAGCGCCGAACGTCTCAGACGATACTCCGCCCTCAACAGCAGTGACATTGTCCTATCAGCTTCAATTACCATCAACATCACGCAAGAGAAGTTCTTAACGAACGACACTAATAAGCATAGGCTGATTGAGATACTGAAAAGTGGATCTGAGCAGCATGGTGTTGAGGTGACAGTTTCAGAAGAGGACGCTGATGCTGACATTATTAGAGCTGCCATCATCAAAGCTGACTCTTCTAAGAAGGTTGTAATCATCGTGGAAGGTGTAGACCTTCTTGTGTTCTTAGTTGGTTTCAGTTCCAAAAAATACATCTTTCCAGAAGAGGGGAGCCAGACGTCCATTATTCATCTAATCGTTCACCACCGGAACCTCTCATTAGTCTCCTGGGCCAATTATGATTTTTCACGCATTTAGCGGGTGCGACACGACCTCTGCCCCTTTCTGGAAGGGGAAAACCAAATTTGTCAAACCTTCCTCAAGAACCCAGAACTATTCAGGCAAGCAGAAGTCTTCCTCCACCCAGATGTGAGTCATGATGAAATAGCTACAGCTGGAGAGAAGTGCCTCGACGCAGTTTATGAAGGAGCTACTGACACCACCCTCAACGACCTGACAGCCAAAGTCAACCTCGCCCGTTTGTCACCAACCACAGATGCTGCAAAACATCGTGAATATTGTGTGTATCACCAGGTATGTCTGTGTACATTTCCTATCATTATGTTCTTAAGTTTCGTTGTTCACTTAGGCCTATACACTCTCATTGTACAACATGTGTATGCTTTGAAATATTATACAATAACTAAGTTTCATTCTACTTTTTCGCAGATACAAAAGTGGTTGGGGTGGAAAAAACTCAAGGATTGAGGGTGGAAGTTGGACGAGTTTGGTCTTACTCCAATTGCAATGAAAGTTTAACCAGTCCCTCAAACCAGCAACTCATCTCGTGCAAGTGCAAGATGGGCTGCACTGGGGGCTGCAGCTGCCGCAAAACTGGGCTGAAATGCAATGTGCCCACACCCCACGATGACAATTCTTCAAGTTAGGATTAAGACATCACCCCACCCTGGATTTCCCAGGTCCCATACCATCCCATACCAGGAACCTCACAAATTGTTTAAATATGCATATTGTTTTAAAAGTAAATACATTTTTATGAAATATTCTGCTTAAATATTTTTTTCTGGCAAAATCTCATCTCCCATAGACACATATACACATAAATAGTTTCTAAACACAGTTATAAGACTTTTCCGCCAACATGTTACCAAAAAAAATAAGGTGTTGGTGGAGGAAACGATGTTACTCAACTTTCACCCAAAAAAACATTTTTTCATCTTTTCGGTTTTTCTTCTTTATGACGAGACTATCTGAGCTACAAGGACCAGCTATAGCTCAAATTAAAGCTTATTAAATTGCCTACAACTTTTGTTCTCTTGATTTTTTCTGTAGGACGTGTCATTTTGCCGGTATTCGATTCGAAACACGAAGAAAACTTAAAATTTTAACTTTTTGGAAAAATAGGCCAATCTTTGAATAGCCGTATCTCGGTAACTATATAACTTACAAAAACTATTTTGATCTCATATTTTAGAAAAATTAATGTACTTTAAGAAAGCTAATAAAAATTATTTCCGAAAAACGCATAGTTTAGGAGATATTGCCGAAAAACCGAAAAAAGTCCGAAAAACCCGGTTTATTTCGACCGCCATTCAGCGAGCACAAGTTTCTAAGGGTTGCAAATCTGGATTTGTGATCCCAGTAATGGTATGTAACTCCCCTCCAAAAATCATTAATACTCCATTTAATGTAAGTTCACCCATTTTTTTTATAACATTTGACTGGGCTACCTGTTTATTTATTTACTTTTTTATTTATTATCATATATAATAATTATCATTACTATTATTATTACCCTACTATTTCAGTTACAATAATGCTTATTGTAGGTTACTTTGTGGCCAGTCATGAAAACCACCATTAACGGCCTTGGGTGTCAGCATGCTGACCACATGCTCCCCAATCCTGCCATCTGCCTGTGGTAGATCACGCAGCGGTCGGGTGGTAGGCCAAATCCCTCCAGGGATGTAGAGCCACGGAGTTTTTTTTTTAAAGGTTACTTTGTGGTACATTCATGTGGGGGCGCTTAAGTAGCTAAATACACCCCTGGTTCAAATCCCATGGCTGGCCAATTTGACATGGGGTTTTTCATGATTTGCCTAGTCGGAAAGGCAAATCCACATTGGATATTTACATACCATGAATCATCCACACCATTTCATCATGTATCATATCCATTTAAATTAATATGAGTTGAAATTTACTTCATAGAATACACTAACAATAGATAATAATTGACAATCAATAGTTCCATGGCCTACCCTACTGTATAAATACAGATCCCTAACTCCTGATATGGCCTCGTAGCTAAAAGGAGTGGGCTAATAAATGTAATATATTCTTTTAAGAGGAAACAAAATTGATTTTTGGATGAAAATTGTGATTATTTCATTATAATTGTATTTTATTCTCTAGACTTTCCTCTTTAAAATGGTGTATCATTGTATCGTACAAAATTGTACAATAATTCTACCTGTGATATTTTTTATTTTTCTGAGAAGATACAGGCTATGAAGCAGGGAAGTTTTAGCTTTGAACCTTGTTTTCCTAAGTTTACTTTTCTATATTAAAGGTACTTTTTCTCAGCTTCTACTTAACCTACAATCTCGATATTTTCGGGATTTGTTTATTCATATGTCTTACATACACTGAAAAAACATTTTTTGAATTGGTTAGTCAATTAATTATTTATAAATGATGCAATTTCCCATTGTCTGTTAATTGGATGAATTTAAAATTCTTTATTTTTATTTACAACTCTTGTTTTTAGGTAAGAATTTCGAGAAGAAACACTTTCGAGAGCTCCATTGTCTATCTTATGATGTGCTGTGCTGCTAGCATGTATAGACACACCAATAATAGCTTCTTCCCACTCCCCAATTTCTGGTCAGTGACAATGCACTACTCACCGCTTGCTATGTGGCCGATTCCTTAGAGAACATTATGATATATGAGGCCCGTCCACAAAGTAAGATTCCCTGGGGCTGTTTACAGAAACAAAACACTAATTCATGGAAATCTTTATTGCAACAGATACAGCAAGTGTTCAGCTATTTTTCAACATATTCGCCACTGAAATTGAGACAGTGGCGACTCCTGGTTTTTTAGTTGTGTAGGATGGTGTGGAGAGAGCGAATTAACCCATTCACTGCTATTGACGTACATAATAATAAATAATAATAATAATAATAATAATAAAAATAATAATAATAATAATAGTTTATTTAACCTGGAGAAGTTAAGACCGTAAGGTCTTTTCTTCCACATCACCAGGGACTAAAAGTATGCGTCGCCGTAAAAAATACATAAAGGCTGAGATGTAAATTTAATACAATAATGCTTTATCCTAAAATATGAAAAGATTTAACCACGTATGAAAACTGTCGTTTACGGAAATGAGCTATTCTGCTATAATTTTCATAGTTGATATCAAACTTGATATTACTCCAGGAATACTTATATTGAAATATAAACAGCACTGTAAAGTTTAATAATTTCTAGGCCTATAATATATACCAAGAAATGAAATAAATAAATATTAATAAAAATATGATCACTCCCCTCTTAGAAAACAAGCTGTCGAACGTGAGGAACACAAAACACATGTGAGGAAGGACTGTAAGACGTCCTCAACTTCGTCCATATGAAACTGGCTTCTCACTACCTTTTCTCTTCCCACCTCCCCCTTCACATGCCCAAGAGCTTTAACAACGGCATGGACTACGCAACATCAACAGTGAGTGACTGAGGACATCCTCGCAAATACCAACCTGCTCAAAAAGGAACCGCTAACTTCCTTCCCGAGTGCTCTACAATAACGCTGTTTTGTCATTTTATTGTTTTAATTTTGACAATGAATGCTAGTAAACATTTATGTTGATCAATTATGAAGTGTAGGATGATCCTCACATCCTATATGGAATAATCGCCACTGAATTGAGACATTTGTCATACCGTGGAACCAACTTTTGAATACTTGTGTCGTAGAAGTCTGCTGCCTGGGATTTGAACCATTGTGTGATTCTGATAATGAGGGGGAGTTTGAATGTGAAGTGGAGAGTGTTGGTGGAATGAGAGGGGGAAACGGGAAGATCCCCGAGAAAAACCCCCAAAGTCATGGCTTCGTCCACCACGAATGACACGCCCACCTGCCTCGGGATTTGAACCTGGGACCACTTGCATGCCAGGCCCACATGCTAAGCATGAGCCACCGTGATGGCCTAGCAAAGGGTATGCTATAAAGGGAATGATTATTGTATGGACATATAATGACTTACACATCACTCCCATATTGAGTCAACATGAAGCCAAAAATTGACAACAAAACCATTTTGTTCCTCTTTAATAAGATATATATATATATCTTAATCTCAAAACACTGGTCACTGCAGCTAGTAATAAATATAACAAAATCAATTGTTTTCACTGAGTACATGTTGCACAAGGCTGTAATCTAAATTATTGTATTAAATATTTTTTACTAACACTACCTCTCAATATAAACTTATATCTTAACATATTTTTACTGATAGATATACTCTAAGCTATTTTTTCCACTACAACTGCTTTTGAAGACTGAAAGTTGTGTAATATACTGAATATTGCTAAATTTATGTAATTTGTTAACTCTGTTTGTAGTAGTGAAACGTAGGTACTTTGTAAATATGACTATATTTAAGTTTCTGTAGACTCAGTATTATTGTATATGTGGTTTTTAGTATGTAAGTAAAGTTAAATGATGTGTCCAATATCAGTCTTGTATTGATCTTACAGACGAAATAAATCTAAATCTACATCTTTCATAAATGCCTGGTCATCAAGGAATACAATATAATTGCTGAGCAGTATTTGTTTATTGTCCATGATATTATCATAGGTAATACCATAAAAGATTACAAGTTTATCGATAGATTCTTGACTGCGAAGCATGAATTAATTTACTGTGGACCCTTAGTAATTCGAACTCCAAGGGGAATTTAAAAAATATTGAATTACCCAAATTTTGAATTAACCAAGCTGAGAGTTTTTAATGAAAATGGCGTAAAAATTTAAAAATAAATTAATTGCAATAAATAATAATTGTGCAGTGTTCCTTATCTTAATGGCTGCCACACTGTTTTTATGACGTTAAATAAAACCATTTTTTCAACACTAAAATGCACTCGTCAACATCGAGAAATTTGAGACCTCTCATACTTCCTATTTCCTCCATTTTTATGCAATTCAGCTCTCCATCATTTGTCACGTAGTGAAATTCGTGAAGTATAAAAAGCAGTATGGACCACGAAAGAACCATTCATAAACGAGAAAAACAAAAGAAACTGTTGATACTGTTTGACCTTGGTTTGAATTACAGGAAGAAGGAAGTGCGCATGCGTGCGCGGAAAAGTTGCAAGAGGTGACGGTTGGCATTTTTCAAGAGAGAGACAGACTTCGGAAGTTGAACAAGAAGGTTGTGAGGAGAGGAAGTCTTGAGTTAGCGAAGGATGGAGGAGCGGCAGTTGTAGCGATGGAGTTGCCTGACGTTCTGTGTCAGAACGTAATGGAAATATGGACAGCTGCACAAGAAAGCAACGATCGATGGCTGGGTGGATACAGCTATGGGTCTGGGACGAGCCAGAGCATGGGTTGGCTTACGTCGTAGCATACTAAAAGAATAAACAATCAATTTATGGCATGTGTTACCAGATATTGAGTAATGCTACAGCACATATGAGAATAGTTAACCTAATTAAAATAAGATACAATCAGAACAGTATAAACACATACAAACTGAGTTAATAAATTTCATTTTTTCTTTCCATTTGTGGTAGTATTTGTTATTATGAAAAGACTCGACCACCTAACCACAAACCACAATGGACCAAAAGTAGTATGTAGTATCTGTAGTATGTTTTGATTTTATGTTTTCCTATGTATGTCTATGTATGCCCATTCCTGGCTATAGATTTTGGAATCTTCTAAATGCAATTTATATACTTGTTCATTAAGAAATTGTTTCTTTCTGTATAGAAATTGTATTTCTTCTTGTAGCCATTTCCTTTCTGCTAGTTTTTGAGTACGTTGAGTGGCAATAGTGTTCGTATTAATTTTGACTTTGATGTAATTGGCCATGGGATCGCCATTGTCAGGAATCCTGTCTGAAACATTCCTACAACACGTAGAAAAAGAATACATAGGAAAACTCATTGCCAAACATAAAATCAAAACATACTACAGATAAGTCGATGAAATACTTTTAATATGTGAAGAAGACAAAATGAACAATATACTCGACGACTTCAATAAAATACACAAGAATTTAGAATTCACTATAGAGAAGGAAACTAAGAATAATATAAATTTCTTGGATCTTAATATAAAAAGGGTTCAGAACGCACTACAATTCAATATCTACAGGAAAGACACTTACACTGATAATATAATAAATAGTAAATCAAATCCGAAATTAAAGGAGTTCTTCTCAAATCACCCAAATACTCATAAAATGGCAGCCTTTAACCATATGGTACACAGACTAATCAGCATCCCATGACTAAACAAGATTATAATAAAGAACCAAAAACAATTATACAAATAGCCAACAACAATGGTTATAAAGAATCACTAATTCATAATCTTATTAGAAAGAAAAAGAATAAACTACAAAAAACAAAAAATCCTACTTCGTTACTAACTCCAATAAAACAAGACAATGAAGAAAACAAAAAATATGCCATTTTTAATTATACAGATAGAAAAATACATAAAATAGTAAAGCCATTACAACAACAAAAAATTAAAAAAGCATATAAAATTAACAATAACTTAAAACACTTATTATACGATGTAAGCAGAAATAAAGAAGATAATTATCTAAGTAGCGGTGTATATCAACTAGAATGTGGAAATTGTAATCAAGTTTACATAGGGCAAACGGGCAGAACTTTCAAACAAAGATTCCAAGAACACGTTATGGATTTTAAATACAATAGAAACAGATCAGCATTTGCCAAACATCTTATCAATAACAACCACGATTTACAGCCTATTAACAAAACACTTAAAATTCTACATAAACAAAATAAAAGCCGTAAACTAAACACATTAAAAATTTAGAAATATACAGACACAGACATAAAATTATAAACGAAAACACAATAGAACACAATGAACTATATGAACTATACTCAGAACGTTACCCCATCACAAACTAAACGTAATTGCTTCAGTATGACTTCTGTACTCAAGCATTCCACACATCGGAAATTATCATCAGGTGAGTCCAAAATGTTATCATACAATAGTTAAATATAAATGACTTTAGACAACAACATCATACTAAATGTTTCTATATAATTTATAGGACTGAAGATGATCAAATGATCGAAATGCGCATATCCGTATGAAACAGAAGCCAACAGCCCAATTGATGCAACGGAATACATTCACAAGCCACCTCCAGTCCAACTATTTTTACAGTTAATATTTCACTACCAACTCCAGTGCACTCAAGTACAATATTAATTTAACGACTGTGCTGAGAAGACTTCGGCAAAATTTTTACTGTGTTCATCAAATAGACAGCAGACTGTCGTATATTTTATCTACATGTATTCAAGTATAAATATATTTTTTAATGACTATTGCTGAGAAATTCTTCGGCATAATTTTACGTATTTTAACAGATGACAACAATGTGTGTGTTTTTTAAAATTAATTTACAGTGCACAGCATCAGTGTATGTATTTTTAATGGTTAGGTTTTTAATTAGATACATATAGCATATTGCTATCTTAAATTTAAGTGCATATTATGTGATTACATAATTTTATATCCAAACATATATTTTATGACAATAGTAAACTTCAGAACCAACAAAATATTGAACACTTTCTAAGAATGTATAAATTCATGTAGGAGGGCATTATATAGGAGTGTATATGTGCAAAAATCCAGTTAATATACAATACTATAGGGCTTAGTGACGTTGCATCCATTGAACTTTTGGTCCATTGTGGTTTGTGGTTAGGTGGTCGAGTCTTTTCATAATGACACATACAAACTGGCTTGCATTGAATCAAAATTGTGCTTTAAATCAATGAACATTTAAATGGTTTCGATTTCCAAATAAGTTAAGGGTAGTTTACACAATGACACTAGGTTCCGTAACCACTTTCATGAAAGTGATTTCGTGAAACTAATTACACCCATTTTCCTTAAAACTAATTTCAATGCAACCGCAAGTTTCATCTTCTTTCTGAAGTTCAAGTTGTTGAAATCCCACATACACGTTTGAAACACTTATGAATCACAATTTCCTCACTTCCCACTTCATTTTATGAAATGCGAACAAGATAAATATGCATAAAATATCAAATTACTATTATAGTTTTGTGAAAAGTTGGAATCAGCTGAAACTGCGTAGTTTCGTAACTCATTGTCGCCAGTACATCTTGCGCTTGCACATTCAAGTAAAAAAAGTTGCAAAACTTAGTTACGAAACCTAATTTCGTTGTGTAAACTAGCCTTTATGCTATACAAAATACCCTAATGTGTTTTATCCTGTACATGGCAGCAATACAGATATGTGACTTAATAATCACTGCATATTCATACCTTAACAAGTCCAGTAATAAGCTAATGTTTTATCAGCAGGCTTTAAAACTTAGTGTCCGAACCCACAGAGGGAGATGATTCCAGTTACCAACAACCTGAGTATAGGGGGTGGGGGTGATTGCATAGGCAGATAAGACAGTCATTCATAGTAATACCACAGTATAAGTATTAATACAGTAAAGAAACTGTGTGTTAAAAGTCCTATGACAACATGTTGACTGGACGACACTAGCGCTCCATGCGGAGATTGAGTAAAGCTATATTCTCATCATATGAAATGGCTTGGGAAAATACATAAACACATCGCAAAATATGTTATGTTAAAAGAGAAAAATACATAATATTTTTATTTAATGCAAATTTAAGAAATAATAAACAGATAATGTATTATATTCTAGTTAAGAAGAGGTAAACAATACCTAAATAGGCTACTGTTAAGGACTGTACCTAGGCCTAGTATTTTTCGTTTAAAATCATTGCCCTTTAATATAATTTATAATTCAAATTATGATAATAAATAGCCTACATATTAATTACGTAAATTATATTATAGGTCTGTCACGTTGTTCATCCTGCACGTCATTGTTGACAGTGTATTTTGATTCTTTGCCTTATATGGCAATATACGACTTCAATTTATTGTAGGTCTATGTAGCGTCAATTACTGCAGGATGGACTTCATTAACAAAACAAAAAATTCAGGAGCATTTGGAATTGAAGACACCGTCGGTACAGCAGTTTTAATTAACGAGTTTTTATAGGAATTCATAAACTGTCTGTTTTCGGCATGTGTCAAGCATAGACGGTAATTTTCACTCAAATATTTTACATATTTTGTTACTAGGTTTTCTTGTCCACCATTAATGACCTATTTTATACACCAGAAATCATTACAACAGAATAAAATATAAAAATATTACAATAAAGTAACTTGAAACATAACCACACCAGAATCACGAGTAAGCCAGTAGACCTACAATAAATATTACTTATTTTCGTTCTTACCTTTCTGGATGTTTCAAGAAAGTGAAGAAATGCAATTCAGGATTTTGTCTTTTATTATTACTGAAATTTACAGCAGAATAATAAGGTCCTTTCGAATATAGCGTGTTCTAATAAATACAACACTCCTATTTATTTACATACTTCCCGGAGTAGTTTCTGTAGTCTTACTTTATGGCCGCTACGATCGCTAGTAAATGCGCGCGCATGCTCGGCTGGCAGAAAAACGGGCTGAGTTTCTGTACTGTATTAATACTTATACTGTGGTAATACTGAGAAGTGAATGCGCTCGTAGTACGGTGCCTCTCAAATTGGTCAACAGTGTACCTTGTCATTGTGCGTGTTTATAAATTTCTAATACGTGTTCGGCATGCCGAAAGTAAAGTGTTCAAAAACGCAAACATACATTGAAACATTTGGGAGGGACTATTTTACACAAAACGCACTTAACGCATTGTAAAGCACTTAATACAAATACGGAAGGAGACATTGAGCAAACAACATAACCATAAGTTGTACTAAGATATTGATTTATTGTAGTCTGTATAATAAAATAATATTATTATGTGTATAAGGGAAAACTAAAGCAAGTCTTACTTTGTGGTTGTAGGTACAGTATCGTCTTGCATGCTTGTAATGTGAGTTTAGAGAATGATAAGTTATTTTGTGGTCTTCCTATACCTGTATTCCGGTTTGTTTACTATCACGTGAAGTAGCATATGGTAGCCAGCGCATACGCCGAGCAAAGTCTGTACAGTACGGTTGCTGTTAACATATTCGATCGGGCACTAAGTTTTAAAGCCTGTTTATCAGATAAAACTTCACCCTTGCAACCTGTGCAAGGGAATTAGAAGATATACAATCCTGATTAGTCAATATCCAAGGCATTGCTAAACGTTATTGATCAATATCAAATATACATCATGTGAATGGAATAGTAAAAATAATTATCCAATGTGTAAGTGGAATCGTCCATGTAACAATAATGTGCCACTTCTGTTTCACCTTTCATGAATGATTTAGAACATTTATCCTTTAGTCAATTTTTTAAATGAGTAAGTGAACATGAATTTGTGACAAGAATGTTGGATCAAATGATTGGGGGTCCTCACTGTTGCATTTATCAACCATATAATCTGCAAAGAACTTATACTTAACTTCGGGCCACATCTCTTTTCGAATGTGTGTGGTTTGCTGAATATGAGCCTTTTCTCAATATTCCGGCAAGAATTTCATGCTTTTGAGGCCAGAACTGGCATCTGACTGTTAATGCTATCTTCTAGCTGGACAACATATCTATGTACCAAGTTTCAAGGTAGGTGTTGACATGATGTGATATACCATCCCCTTGTTAGGCTCTACTTCTGAAACACTTGTTAATTTATCATAAATAATGTAATGATAGGTCTGAATTTATCTTGAGAGAATGTGGGCTTTGAGTTAAATTTTTTTGTGACTATCTAGCAAATACTTACAGAATTAAACAGGTAATGAATATTATACCACAAAATTGAATAAAACACATTGCTATTTGTGTCATTGTAAGAGAGATAGACTATGATGAGACAATCAATATATTTAGCATTTGATCACTTCACCATCAGCAATAGTCGGGATTGGTGCATCTCTTCGTCAGTTGTTTTATTTTATTAATTAACCTCCTTGGTTTAACAGATAACATCATCTTATTAATGTAGTATTTATCACTGTATGAGACTTAAAATACTTCTTCACCACACATATAATTTATATATTATTTTCATATTTCCTTTTCATCGTAAGCAGCTTATACATTCCCAATTGCTGAGTTCGATGATTGTTTTCACTTAAAGAAACAAAGATGTTTCAGTGTTCTGTCCTTGTGAATTTACAGATGAAACAAGTTCATGTAGGTACAATAAAATGAAAGTGATAAAAATAAAACAAAATTAAAATGATAGGCACTTGCGATTTGTTAAACACCCATATATTCTTATAAAGGATTGGTCACTTATTCATTAGCTAAACAGTCAGAACAATACCTTATGAGAAGCCAGAATATGCTGTAGTTCCTCAACATGATTCAGACTCGCTGAGCCTTTCTTATTCCAAGTGGCATTTTCCAAAGTGGGAAGGAGCTTGCGTAAAATGGCTATGCAGTAACGATTCCAAAGTGTCCTGGAACAAAAATTCTTGAATACAATTTTATACTAAAGATCATATTATTTTGAAATAATGGTACACTGTTTCTCTTTTTTTTCCTCTCTCTTTCTTTTCTTTCTTTCTTTCTTTCTTTCTTTCTTCAATTTCTGTTAACCTTTTCACTGCTACTGAAATGTAGATATGTCATCACTAGGGTTCAGATGTTTATGAGCTCAAAAGTGGAAAATATGATTGCAAATATGACCTTACAAATGACTAAATATGACTTCATAAAAGAATGTATTTTTTAAAGATAAATGCTCCAAATTGAAAAGTTTAATGACACCAAATTATTACATCACATGACTTCAATCAGATAATCACTTTTTAACAATTTTACTTGTAAAGAACTTCTAATCTGTTAATGTTTCCAGATACCACTGCAAATGTGATTGAAAATATTTTATACACATGTCTACTGGAAACTGTTAACAAAAAGAAGGAATAGGTAATTTTTATTGTCCCTTCACATTTCAGTTACAGTAAAAAAAAATATTTGTGACTCTTTCTCAGAAAAAATTTAAGTCGACAATTTAGTGCACTTACTGCATAATTGTGCTCTTTTACCGAATATTACAAATATGACCGAAATATGACTAAGACCCTGAAAATGACCAAAATATTACTTTATATGCAAAATAAAAATGGTCTGATTAGGACAAAATATGTGCAATTCATGTTTAATTTGTGTTTGTGGCGAGGATTGAGGTTAGGATAAAAATATGACATGTTATAAAAAATCAGATCCCTAGTCATCACAAAACATTGAATTACAGCAGAGATGTGAGATTAATAGAGTCAGGCTTTATGTTAAAATATTATAAGATGGTGTATGTCAGCATCAGAATGCTATAAAAGCACACGAACTGCTTGCACCAAATCGAGATTGTGTTTTTAATCAATACTTGTTTATATTATTTCAATTTATAAACAAGTTATGTTGTTTAAAATGTGTTTTCATTCTGTTCACTGGCAGCATAACATGGCATGTATATATAGGTCCAGTATCAAGCTGATGTTTTATCAGATAAAATTGCCTCCTTGAAGCCTGCAGAAACATATTATAAGATAAACAATTTATATTCAAGGAATTGCTAAATGTTATTAGTCAATATCAAATGCATGGCATATGAATGGAATAGTCAAGGTAAATACATTACAATGGTACACTGCTTTCATATCTATTTATGTTAATACACTGCTAAAATTGGACACACGAATGAATAATAAATTCTTAAATTTTGTAGTGGTGTAAATTAATACTAACTTACAGCCACTACTCTTTTGGTAATCTGAATTACTTTGTTGGAGCACTTTCAACTGCATTAGTACCGACTCAGAGCAGAGAATTTATACTCCGGCAACCCACAAGGAACATCCACCTGCATAAACAAAGCTAAGAAAACAAACAAAGATCTTCTCACATCAGGGTATTTAAATCACAGCCACATCAGCATAAAGAGGAGGATAAATAATTCTATCTTGCTGAAGTTTTAAAACATAATACTTTCTTTTTTTTTTTCAAAATCCCAATAATTGCTAGTAGTTCGACGGAAAAGGGAAGCAGCAATGAAAGTAGTTCTTATATATATAAATTCGAAATTAGGCTTCAATATCAGGGAAATCTAAGTACAAAAAGTACAAATCATGAAAACCAGGATTAAAAAAAACAGACATGGAGAAAACTGGGAACAAACCCATCAATCAGCAAATTTCAACAGTAAAATATAAATGAGATAATTATTTTCGTAATATGCAAGAATTAGTTTTTAGAAGTTTACAATAATAATTGCTATAATACACAAGAAACTTTAAGTGAAGTAATATAATAAATGAAAATAATTATTTCCATAATATTTTAGGATTAAATTAGTTTAATGAAAATTCACTATAACATAATTACAATATTAAATATAATTGGTATTTTTAAAATGTGATATGAATCAGTGGCGGCTCGTGGCCGGAAAATTAGGTGAAGAGAAAAAAAATGCCACATGATTATGTTAATAACGGAATTCACCCAGTAGCGGCTCGTGGCTCAAAACGAGGGCGTGCTGCAAATACCATTTCATACAGCAAACTTAAAATATTTTTAGAAATTATGAGTAGGCCTATCTAAACTGCGCGTTTCTTAATCCATCTCTGGGAACTCTCACGTGATTTTCTCTGCCCTAATTATGTTTTTGCTAATTTCTCTCGTCTCGTCGAACGTTGTGTGAGTTGTGTGACGAGAGAAAATAGCAAAAACAAAAATAATAATAATAATAATAATAACAATAATAATGATAATAATAATGATGATAATAATAATAGTAATAATAACAACAGCAATAATAATAATAATAATTAGGGCAGGGAAAATCGCATGAGAGTTCCCCGAAATGGAATAAGAGACGAGAAAATAGTATTTTTAATGATCGACGTAGAGGAAATCGCTAAGTGTTCCCAGTGCGACAGAATACTTAATCGGGGTTGTGGAATCCTGGTTTTTCTGAATTTAACACATTCGAATTTGGCGGCGTCAGACGGTGGAAGATCTAACGTGCCCACCTCTTTCTCCGAGCTGACAGTATGAGATGCTGGTGAAGAAAATGGCTGAACAAGAGGGACGGCTTCGTGGGTAGTCTGTTCGCGTCGGTATGGGGACGTGGGATAAGCGAGAAAACTGCTGCTTGCATATCCTCAGTTTTAGTTGACCAGACTACCCATGCAACGGAGGGCGTGGTTTCCAGTGCACCTTCACACGGCCGACTTGAAGCAAGTTGCGCACTCAGGATTTCAGTGTCTCCTAGCTTTGACACCAGGTGGTGGCGTGGCGGGCAATTCAAAAATACAGATACATTTATAGTAAAAATATGGAAAATAAACTTTAAAAATACGTATTGTAAAGGAAAAATACTGGTGAAGTGCTACTTCACCTACTTCCCCTGAATAGCCACCACTGATATGAATCATTCATATAACTCCCTCTACCCTTAATATAGCCTAATCTAGTGTAGAGTGCACGGCTGAATTGCAGCAGTGCGCATTCACTTGCATCAGCCTTGTTTCCAAGTCACATTATTCGTGAGGCAAGACTAAAAAATCCAAGTCTATGTATAAAATGAATGACTTATAACTAGCCTTAAGAGAATTTACTGGGAGAAGTTTTTCAAATAAAAGTTTTAGCAGTTAGTATAATATATTACAGTAGGCCTACATAATAAGCCTATAAAATTGTTAAACCTATTTCGATAAAATTAAAAAAAGTGAAATTTTCTTCAAATAAAGTGCTTGTAAAATTGAAAAGAAAGTCGTTGCCGTACCTCATGTTGCATCCCTGAAGGATACACAATCCAAATAAAATCTTAGTAAATGCACTCGCATACTTTTGTATAACCTAGGCATGGCAATACACCTTTCTTCAAATTATAATATAGAATAAGTGGCCGTGTTGCAGAGAATAGGTATTCAGTTGTATTAGCCTGATGCAAAGCTTTACTGTTCACCAGGCAAGATTGAATCTCTATGAACGATGCCTGCCTTGTAACTACCCATCAGAGAATTTTTGTGAAAAAAATATTTCAAATGAAGGTTTAGCTCTTAGGATAAGCACCTCAATTACAAAATTTAAACAAAACCGTTAGACCCCTTTTCGAGAATGTTGCGAAAACTGAACTTTTCTTCATGTAAAGTGGCCAATCTTCACATCCCCAAAAGATACCTAAGCTAAATTAATAATTTTGTTTTTATATGATTTTTCGTTCTCGAGCTATGCAGACAAACATCTTTCTGAAAATATTTTTTCATTCAGGGAACCTCAAAACATGACATCAAATTTCGGGGTCTACACAATATTTCCTCTACCTATAGTACCTAGTACTGGCAGAGGGATTAAAAATAAAAATTCTAGTATTTTATTTTTGCAAATTTTCATAAGGAAAAGCCACAGGGGTTGTTTCCAAGGCATCTGACAGGGGGCTGTCCCTACATTATTTGTAGTTTTCATATGTCCATATATTCAGCGCGAATCACCCAAGTAGCATGCAGTGAGTGAAGTGAGTGTCTGTTTTGGTAGCTTACAAATTTCCTAGCATATGCTGAACCCGCTCGATCTTTATGCATGCGGAATTGAAGCAGGCACTATGTGACAGAGTACAAAGGGTGTCTTGTCACGTGGGTACAGTGGGAGAGTGGATTTTTATATACGACTGCAAGTAGAAACTTGAAATCTGCGAATATAAACTTCATACTCTCTTTTATGCATATCCCCTATTGTCTCTTGTATGATTATAAGCCTACCGGTTGCAAAGAGAGCTCTTTTGTTGCAACTAAAGTGATCTCTCACAGTATACACAGCTTTAGGTATAATAAATGTATGAGAGTCATTTGAAAGTAAAGAACATTTTGATCTGATGAGCTGTATAGTTCTTCCACAACCACTGCCACCATGCCATTGACCTTCCCATTCCTTCACGTCAGTCTGATGCACACAGCGAGCTGCTACAGTCATTTACTGTTTAATTTAAAATGTGTGACAAATTAATTATCCTGCTAAGTGTGAGGTTCTTAGCGTAATATGATTTTTAAATGTGAAAAAAGTCCACCCTATCAAAATTCACAGACAATAACCCAGGTTTATGGTAATGTCATGAATGTAGGTTCAGTTCGAAAATGGTGGAGCATGTTTAATGGTGGATGGACGAATATTCACAATGAAGAACGCTTGTGCCAACTCCAGTTGTGACAGACGAACTCAGATCAAGGATTGAGGAAAAAGTTCAAAAGTATAAACATTTCACTATTGCTGGACTGAGTTCATTCTTTTCTGAAATTATTAGTGGTGATTTGAGCTACAAAAAAGTGTGTACTAGGTGGGTGTGCTTCTTCACAATTCTGCATGCTGCAGAGTTGACTAAGAACTTGCTTCAGCAGTTTAAATGGGAAATTTTTGAACAGCTTCCTTATAGCCTTGGCCCCTAGTAATTATCATCTTTTCCCCAAACTGAAGGAAGTGACGATGAACTAAAAGAGGAGGTTAGAGACTGATTCAACAACTTGGCAGTAACTGAGTATGCAAAGGCATAGAAAAGCTGGTGAAACACTATGACAAATGTTTAAATTTGAACGGTGACTATGTAGAGAAATAGCTAAAGTATCAGATATGTTTTAAAATAAATTTTGTTTCATTATCTTGTTTACCATAACCATAACATTACCATTGTTTATCATTATCATAACAATGTTTAGAGAAACAAATGTTCTTTACTTTCTGAATGACCCTCGTATACATTACTAGTTGAAAGGAATAAAGGTTTATATATTGCTACAGTACATCATGGAAAAGAAAGTTCACAATTTCCAGAGGAATTCATTTCAATATTACGTTACCAGAAATTACGAAACTGAAAGTGAAAGCATTGAGTGGTTTCTGAATTTGAACATTGGAACCATCCACATTTATGTAACATAAGAAAACCCACATCCTTTTATTACTCATTAGTTCACCTCCTTCTTTCCATTAGGATTTTCCCAGGAAATGATCTGCCAGCCACTCAAAGTCGTTTTTCACAAAAAACTTGTCTGACAGTGAGGTAGACCATTAATGGCAATCGGTCATGGGAGAGAGATTCCATCTGGTGCTGTGAAGTGAACTCTGGCTTAGCTCAGATGGTAGAGCATTGGCACAGATAACCAAAGGTCCTGAGTTTAAATCCCAGATGAATTTTTCTCCTATAATATTATCATGTAATGTCCAACAGAGTCTATAATCTGTGGTTCATGAATGCATATGCATATATCTATCTGGGATGATTACTTCGTGACTGAGTGGTCTGAGTTTGTAAATCAAACTCACATCTCATCTCATGAGTCATGCTATGAGCAAGAAATTTTCAATGAAACCAATGCTAATACAGTATTCCCTTCATTTTTGATCAATGAGTGTTTGCTCACAGGTATTCATATCCCCCCATGTGATTAGCTAATAGCTATACATGTTACCAAGATTGATTGAACTGCATATGGCAGCCATCTTCAGCTATAATGATTGATGCTGCTGAAGATGGCTGCCACATGCAGTTGAAATCACTTCAACAAGGTAATTCACATTACCAAATGGAGTAGTGAACGTCAGTGAGAAAGTTAACTAAATGAAGAATAATAAATTAATGATATCTACGAGAATACATTTTGCAGGCTTACTACACAGTGAGATACCTAGATGTTCTCCTCCATTTCATAAGACTGTCCTTGAGTTGCTTCTCAATACGATCCTGCAGTAACTGAGTGGCAGATAGAGATGTGACAGTATAGCGTAATGTTGCTGGCTGAACACTTCCCATCGGAGCTCCAACACTTCGTCCAAATGCAGGAAACCAATCTGATCGGCGAGTTAAGTCAAACCTTGTGCGCCAAGGTAGTTCCTCTTTCTGCACATTAACCCATATCTAGAGAATTCACAAGAGGCTGATGTTAAATTATTTTGGTTTCATTGAAAACTAAATTAGTTGATATACATACCCAAATCTAAAAACCTGAAAGGTGATAATATGAAGAGGATAATGAAATGGTTACCTGCAGTTCATTAAGCCCATAAGCCCTTCCTTTTTGGCTAAAATGAATCCAATTTTGTTTCTACAGTGTGGACCAACTGCTTTGGAAAGCTTTTAACACTTTTACTGCTTAAGCCATACATATGCATCAGCATGCATCACTGCTGGCCATGCTGTTGATAAACATATATGATTGCACCACTTTACATGGCTCTAGATGAAAGAAATTCTCCTTGAGAGCCATTCAAAGTGTGTGAACATATAGTGTCATCTGTTGCCTGCATGCTGATACTATCAGTTCTCTGTACTTCGCAATGCGCTGCTATCTGGAGCTAAATATTTCAGGTGATGTACTGCACTATGACCGCCTGCTTGGTCTTGTGGTTGGTGTCGCTGATTACAGATCTGTAGACCTGGGTTCGATCCCTGGTACCCAGTGGCGTAGCAAGCTTAGGTGGTACCCGGTGCGGAAAAATTCTTGTCACCCCCCATTTAAATTATGAAAAGATGGAACAGTACCAAGTGTTATTTTTTGGATAAGTCACTCAAAGGTAATCCCATGAGAGTTGATCGATAGATGCAGCTGCAACGAATTTATCTGATGTAACTCGTAAACTCAACGGATTATGCAAAATTAGTAATGATTACTTTGTTATATAAAAACAAAACTAAGCTCCGAAATCATGGCATACCATGAATCAACCATCCTTAAAGCGATTCGAGTTACCATGTTGTAACCACTGCTACCAATGGTGCATATAAGACCGAGTTAACCTAATTCAGCCAATTTTGTTAGGATTAAGGAAAGACATACATATCAAGCACATTATGCTGCACATTGTACATTGTACATTGTACAGTTATATTATAATAATATTACTATTATTATTATTATTATTAATCTAAAGTACGTTATATAGGCCTACATTGCTTTCTTGAGTGACAGATTGTGGGTGTTACCGTTAATAAAGTGAACATCTAGGCCAAAGTACACTCCCGAAATTGTGGAAATTTTTATTTTTTGAGTGATTTTTTTGTATTTTTGTATTTTGTTTTCCAAGTGAAATCTCGAATTTTGGAAAGATGAATTTTGATAAAAGGACAAAATTTTGTATTTATGTCAGGTACCTTTCAAGGTGTGAACAGAAGATTGGAGACAAGTTTTCCTTATTTTTACATAAAGAAAGTTTTCTCGAAAATCATAGGCGTAACCAGGCCGACCATATGGGGGGGGGGGGGGGTTATAACATCCGGGAGGTCTGGGGGGTATTGGGGCTCGGGGGTCCTCCCCCGAAAATTTTTAAAAATTAAGATGCACAGTAACGAGTTTTAAGCTTCCCACGCTTTATACTCGTATTAAGTAATTTATAAGCAGACTTAAAACAAATTGTACAATTTTCCTTTTTTTTAATCAATGGGGGGGGGGGGGGGGTTCGTTACGCCTCTGCGGAAAATCGTACGAAAACACAATTTTGTATTTGGGTTAGGTACCTTTTGGGGATGTGACACGAAGATTGGCGACAACTTTCTCTTATTTTTAAGGAGAGGCTAACTTTTATTTGGGCAGAGGAAGTTATGTGAATTATACATCTTTATTTTATAGGTTGATCCTAATAAATTTCATAAACAAGTAATGTAACTATTTTACGGAACTGTATTATTAATAATGTATTCTTAAATTTGCGCACATCCCAGTTCAAAATCTAGATTGCCGGAGAGTTCGGAGTAAACTCACATTCGAAGTTTATTTTCGTCAAAGTCATGGCTGCCGCAGCGGGTAGAATTGGTTGCGGCTTGAGTGATATAAAATATCACCAATTGTTGAAGTCTCATTTAAATTAATAAAACTGCAGAGACAAGCATCGGCAGAAATAAACACCCCTCCCTCTAACCATAATATTATTGTTCGTATCTACACAGCGGCCAGTTCAGCCGCGTTTTAATACCTTTGTTAACTTTATTTAAAATTAAAAGAAGTTTCAATATGCATGTTGACTTGTTAAAAGTTGTTAAGCTTATATAATTGTTTTAAATATTATTACTATTTCTTTAAATTCCCTTGAGCGATTTTTTACTTACAAAGACACATTTTTATTTTGTCACCCCCATGTGATGGTACCCGGGGCGGCCCGCACCCCCCGCACCCCCCTTCCTACGCCACTGCTGGTACCTCCTCGGATTTTGCTGAAGTAGGCAGGTCTGGAATGGGGTACACTCAGCTTCACGATTCAAATTGAGGAGCTACTTGATAAAGAAGTAGTGGCTCCGGTCTTGGAAACCACCATTAACGGCCTTGGGTGTTGGCATGCAACCACATACCCCCTAATCCTGCAATCTGCCTTGGTAGATGACGAAGTGGTTGGGTGGTAGGCCTTGTCCCTTCAGGGATGTTTCACCATGGAGTTAGTTAGTACTGCACTATGCATTTCAATGCATTATAATTGTGATGTGATGTCATGAGGGACTTTTCCAGGGTTGCATAAATCAGTCTCTACTTCAAGAAATACATGCTTTGCTCTTGTTTCGGAGTAAACTGACAAATTATTTGCAATTGTTTGTCCATTTATGATTACAAAAGAAATTTGCAAATTAATTCAGCACCACCAGTTTCCATAGTGAAAGCAGTGCTAGCAGTGAAAGGGTTAACTAAACTCCCCAGCTCAACATCTCCTGGAGGGACTAGGCATATCGACTGCTATGTCATCTTCCATAGGCAGATGGTAGAATTGGGGGGGGGGGCATACTTCTTAATCAATTTGCTCCTCAGTTTGTATCACATGAGGCACCCCCTTCCAGACCTCCCTACCTCAGAAAAATCTAAGGAAATACCAGGGATCGAATCTGGACCTATGGATCCATAGTCAGCGACATTAACCACAAGATCATGCATGCAGTCCTTAAGTAGGCCTTTACCTAAGTCAATATAATTCTCCTTATTACATAGATTACAGAGTGTAATGAGCACTATGACAAATTTAGTAGCATTTACAGCCTATTAAAATCATATTAGATTATACATGATAATGTTGAAGCTAGAATAATAATAATTCTAACAACTGAATTATCTATTTCTTTTTCCGTGGATGTGACAGTCCCAATTAACATGGATATTAGGAATTTGCAATAACTTGTATTCTATATTTTTGTCTTAATTTCCAGATTATTTGGATTTATAGTATATGTACACAGAAGAAACAAAAAAAATTCTGAAAAATTGTATTTTTTTTAAATGGTGTACTTAGGTACACAATTCTTTCCTCTTTCATTTCATATATTCATTTTTATATTCTGGCTGCTAGTTCTTTAGATGGAGCCCTTTTTCTGAAAAGCTTCATTTTGCAATGCCCATTGCTCAGCTATCAAATTTCAGTATTTTTAATTTTCCCTCTCTGCTAAAACTTATAATACTGACTATTAATTGTCACTAATACATACTAGTAAGTAAGTAAGTGGAGTCATGTGCTGAGTAAGTATGGCCTGCTTGAACTTCCTCTATTCTTGCTTATCCCTACATGTGTTTTCCATGCGTTTCAATACATGTTTTGCTTTCAATTCTATTTCCAAAAAGTAGTAAATCGCTTTGTATTCAGTTATTTCAAACATCATAATTCTTCTATAAATTAACATATCAAAGTGATTTTGGTATCATTTTGAAGCTTGAAATGTTCTCTAGCGCTTGACATGGAGAAATTTCTGATATATGAATTGTCTACTGTGTTCTAGATTTTTGTTTTTAATGATGTGATAAAAACATATTTTATGTTTATATAAATCTATTATTATTATTATATTGGTGCCGTTAAGGCGGGGAGGGGGTACCTACTTCCGGGATGGGATGAGTTGCGTTCCCCTCAGGCCGCCCCGGACTTGCAGAGCCCCCCCGGCCCCCACAGAGCTCCCCTACATCCAACAAGCCTATTACCATGCCATGTGTGCGCCACCCCCTACGGTACCTCCAACCGGGAGCCCCGACAGGTTCGCGATACACACCACCAACAACCTCCTGACCACAAGCAGTGGGGAGAACGGGAGAGGCTCCCAAAGGGCTCTGACTGCCGAAGCAAACCCGATACCAGAAGTGGAAATGGGATGAGGATGAAAGGGAGAAAGGTGGGATGTAGTGGAGAGTGTTGGTGGAATGAAAGGGGGAAGTGGGAGAACCCCGAGAAAAACCCACTAAGGCAAGGCTTCGTCCACCAAGAATGACATACCCGCCGGCCCTGAGATTTGAACTCAGGACTGCTAGCATGCCAGGCATATGCACTCTACAGCTTGAGCCACTGCACCAGCTTATTTATTTATTTACTGGTATTTTATTTTACAAAGGTCCCAATGAGCTCACGCTCGTTAACAGGGACAGTCAAATTTTACATTTTTTTAACATAAATTATAATACGAGGGGGATCCAGGAAATAACGACCGTTCGCGCATGCCCGCCGCGCAGCTGACTCCCCTTCCTTGTTTGAAGGTCAACTGGCTTCCTTAACATGTATTCTCATAATGTTGTGAGTACTGGTTGCAACAAGTCGCCATTGTGCATTTTGTGTTCATTTCAAATGAACGACGTGATTGATAATCCCGCCGACTGTGAGGTGAGGAGTGTGATTCGATTTTTGAATGCCAAACATTTGAAACCTGCAGAAATTTACCGGCAATTGAAAGAAGTGTATGGTGATACTGTAATGAATGAAAGAAATGTGAAAAAATGGTGCAAAATGTTCAACAATGGGCGAACAAATGTCCACGATGAAACTCGACCTGGACACCCATCCCTCATCACAGAAGACCTGAAGACTAAAGTGAACGACAGAATCTTGCAAGACAGGCGCACATCACTCGACGAATTGCATATTTCCTTTCCTGACATTTCTCGTTCTTTGCTTGGTGAAATTGTGTCGCAGCATCTTGGCTACCACAAAATCTGTGCACGATGGGTTCCACGGCAACTGAGTGGCCAACACAAAACTCAGAGAATGGCCTCAGCATTGACATTCTTGATGCGATATCACACAGATGGAGACGCCTTTCTTGATCAAATTGTGACTGGTGATGAGACCTGGGTGTCTCACAACACCCCAGAGACTAAGCGCCAATCACGTGAGTGGCATCACCCCTCATCACCCAAGAAACCGAGAAAATTCAAACAGACTCTCTCAACACAAAAAGTCATGGCTACTGTCTTTTGGGATCGCAAAGGTGTTCTTTTGCTGGATTTCATGCCAAAAGGCACTACGATCAATGCAAATCGTTATTGTGAGACTTTACGAAAACTATGGCGAGCCATCCAAAACAGGAGGCGAGGAATGCTTTCGAGAGGAGTTGTGCTTCTTCACGACAACACCCGCCCGCACACTGCTGCTGCAACTCGAGAATTGCTGGATCAATTCGGTTGGGAAATCTTTGATCATCCGCCCTATAGTCCAGACCTTGCTCCTAGCGATTTTCACCTTTTCACTAAGCTGAAAGACTTTCTGGATGGTACGCGTTTTGGAAGTGATGAAGAGTTGAAGAAGACAGTGAACACCTGGCTTAATGAACTGGCGGCAGAGGAGTATAACACGAGAATTCTAAAGCTAGTGAACAGATACGACAAATGTTTAAATGTGGGTGGTGATTATGTAGAGAAGTAAAGGAAGCTTCAGTTATGTAACAGACTTTGTTTTTTCAAATAAATATGATTTTTTAAATTACTACAACAAAACGGTCGTTATTTCCTGGATCCCCCTCGTAGATCAATGAGGCAATATAAAACAATTAATAAATACAACATAAACACATACAGGAACTACAGAGATTTATATCTATTAATTTTATATAATGACAAAATGACAAAAGAAGTTAACATAAATATTATTGCAAGGAGTTATCTGCAAATTGGTATATTAAATAAGACCGGGCATCTCTTTTGAATTTAGTCAGAGAATTACATTGCCGTATATGACACGGTAATGTATAAAAATCTTTAATAGAACACATATATAAAAATCTATGTAACAATTTAAAATCTTAAGCATTAAAATAATAATAATAATAATATTTAAAAAAAAAAACCCTAGATTTTAGGCACTAGAGAATTATTCTATCTAGAAAATAGTAAAAATTTGGTGTTTTTATCTTTCATAGTTTTGAAGTAATCATGTTTCAAGTTTATAGTCAACATTTTCAAGAAAATTTTTATAATGAAGTTATAAACAATTAGAAAACATTTTTCTTGTGAAATGTCTTAATATACAGCTGTATAATTTATATAAAAATAACTGAGAGTCCTAATGTTTAAAAATAAAATTTTCATACCTAAAGGTATAAATATACCTTATCTGGGTGACATTGAGTGTGTCCAAGTTGTTAATGCAGATGTTTACTCACATTTTCTTCATTAATGAGGCAGAAAACCTTTTGCAATGGGCAGAAGTGGTCTTGGATGCTGTACTTCTGACCTGAGGCAGGATCCCAGAGCCAGTAAGTAAAGTTGCGAGGCTGCTCCTCCTCTCTCATCAGTACATAAGCTGTAGGGCCATGGGGTATCCCTGCTCCTAGCAGCAGCCATGCTTTCTTACCAAGGTGCAGGAGATAACAACACAGCAGCACTGCATGATCTTCTGAATCTCCAGATAGAAGACGCAAAACTTGCTGAAATATATAAAATAATGTAAAGTGCAGAATTGGACACTTCAATTAAGGAAGAAAGAGGCTGTTAAATTTGATTAAGGGGAACATTATGAACATTATGAAGTGTCCCCACATTATACACTAAACTTTATGAAAACATTCAACTTCGCTATTGCAATAAATACTCACTAATTAGAACATAATGTTTCAAAGGTTTCCTTGTCTCCATCCTCAGCTAAGATCCACTGACAAATCTGTCTCTATGTACACCTAAGTCCTCCAGGTTGTTTGAGTCTGGCAATCACGTCATTGTCCTCAAAATTTAGAAATATATCTTGTTTTCTAGATGTGTATTTTTTCAAGTTTCCCCAAGCAATTAGTTTCTGAACACATTTTAGTAATTGTGCCTCATTATTGAAATCAATAATTTCTGGTCTACAGGTCATGAATTCAAGAGCAAGGCAAAATTACTAAGATTTTTCAGAAACCTCTTGACTTAACTACTTGGGAAAAATTAAACATCCACAAAAACAGAGACTACTAAGTTTTGACATCCCTAAGGACAATGACCTCATTTCCAGATTCATACAAAATGAGAACAACTGGTGGACATAGAGACAAACTCATCAATGGATCTTGGCTAAGGATGGAGACAAAGAAGCCTTTAAACACATGTTCTAATTTAGTGAGTACTTACAATAGTGAAGTTGAATGTTTTTTAAGTTTAATATATAAAGAAAAATGCAGCTCCAAAACAAGAGATAACAGTATGAATAATAGGCTGAAGCAAGTAGAAATCTTCAAGTATTTGGGTAATATGATTGAAGAAATTGGGAAAAACAGGAAAGAGATAAATTAAAGATGCAGGATGGCTGAGAGTATCAGAGGGCTGATTTGGAGCCGAGAGATACCACAGATTTGAAAGAAAATACTATGTCCAGACAATATAAGACAGAACGATGAATGATTAAAGAGAGAGATAAAAGGCTACTGAATGAAGTTCTAGAGAAGTTGCTTTGGAGTCACTAGATCAGGAATGAATATGTTAGAAAAGTCTTGCAGCAAGATCCATTACAGAAAATGAACAGAAAAATAAAGGCAGCTGTATGGGCACAGGAGATGTTTGGGTGGGGAATAACCGACAAGAAAAAAATGTTCTTTTCAGAAATAAAAGGAAGAATCCCCAAAGGAAGACCAAGGGGAAGGTGAATAAAAAGAATCAGAAAGAGTGTAAAGACAGAGAAGAAGACTGGGAAAAAGAAGAAAAATGGTGGAAAGACAGGAAATGGAGTGGCCTGTGTTCCAGACAGACCTGGTTAATTTACTGGAACAGCCCAAGATTATGACAAAGATTATAACATCTAACAAAAAGTATACTTACATCACTTGTAAGCCAAATATCAAATAGACCTGGGAATAGAGTGCTGCCTCCCACCATGGGAATCATTGACACAAAACGAGCTGCCATTTCTTCGGTCACAGGTTTGTCTTCGACCAACACTGATAAAAGATGAAAAGAAAAAAAGTCATAAGTTGATCAATTTAACATTACTCAAAGATAAAAAAAAAATAGTGTTCTGAAACCAGCATGGCTATCTTAATCTTAATGAATGGGACAGGCCAAGAAAAGATGACCTCGTCCCATACCATCATTCTTCTGCAGAAACATTGTTCTTTTATTTGAAAATCTGCACTGAACATGTATAGGTGTTGGAGACAACTTATCATGCTTGGTCCTGGGTTTCCACTGTATAATTTTAATAAAAAAACTATCCATTAAATGCATTTTGTCTCACAGAACGACGTTTCGGCTCTACCTTTGAGCCTTCCTTAGGTGATTGGCTGTTGGCAACTGTCTGCTAGGAAGAAGATTCCCCGGTTGTTTAGAAACGCATATGAGCAAGTGTTTCTCGAACATTCCCTTTTCCACCCCTCAGGTATATCATAACTGGCATTCTCCAAACATTCTGTAGGAGGGGGGGGGATTTTTAAAGTATTCATTCTTTTAATTAAACTCAACCACTCATCACCAAGGTAACCATTGTATCTGTTAAAACACTCACAAGTTCTGCTAATGGTCCACGCTTCCCATACCTTTCTTTTGATCATATCATGTTCAATTTTTTCCACGTCCATTTCACCAACGTGATGTTTCTTTTCTACTATATGCTGACTGGGTCCAGTAGATATGTTGCCTCTTTTTATGTCCCTCTCGTGCTCGCACAATCTAATTTTAAAGCTTCTGCCTGTCTCTCCTACATACAGTTTTTACATTTGATAGAGTAAACTCCTGGAAAATCCATTTTTTCTCTCTTCAATCCAGGAGTAAACTCTTGGAAAATCCATTTTTTCTTTCTTCAATCCAGAAGTTTACTCCATCATAATGTAAAAACTGTGATGGATCGTATGTAGGAGAGACAGGCAGAAGCTTTAAAATTAGATTGTGCGAGCATGAGAGGGACACAAAAAGGGACAACATGTCTACTGGACTCATTCAGCATATAGTAGAAAAGAAACATCCATTGGTGAAATGGACGTGGTAAAAATTGAATATGATATGATCATAAGAAAGGTATGGGAAGCGCAACCATTAGCGGAACTCGTGAGTGTTTTAACAGATACGATGGTGAGCTTGGTGACGAGTGGTTGAGTTTAATTAAAAGAATGAGAAGTGGTCAACATGCTTTAAAGATTCCCCCCCCCTTCATACAGAATGTTTGGAGAATGCCAGCTATGAAGTACCTAAGGGGTAGAAAAGGGAAGATTAGAGAAACATTCTGTTCATGTGCGTTTCTAAACAACCAATGGATGACAGGGAATCTTCTTCTTAGCAGACAGTTGCCAACAGTCAATCACCTGAGGAAGGCTCGAAGGTAGAGTTGAAATGTCGTTCCAACTATGCAGTTTTATCCATTGTGAGACAAAGTGCATTTAACGGATGGTTTTTTTATTAGGTGTTGGAGATGCAACTTGTGATCTCTTAAAGTTGCCGCTATAGTTGCATACATCATGTAAACATGGTGAATGATATTGATATTGATCCAAGCAGAAGGAAGATTTTATAATTTTTTTAGTTTTCTAAAAGGGTGGTGGAGAAACAACAACATATTATAACATTGAATAATGTTCTGCAACTGAGTAACATACAGTTACTTACTGAGTTTCTGCAAAGAGAATTTTTAGTAATAAAACTTAGGATAGTCTAAAATTCATTTTTGCAATTATGCCTACTGTAGTACAATAAATCCCACATTGATGAAAATGAAATCCTTACCATTTCCCATGCATCTTATTGTGAGTTGTGGATTAAGAGCAAAATTTAATTACAATTAGGCATTACATGCTTAATTATGTGAGTATTTGCCAAATAGTCATAATAAATATACCTCAAGATTTGGATTCTCTAAAAAAGCATAAAATCAGGATCTCTTGTTTTATTACCTATAATAAACATCAGTGATTATATCGCTACACCAAGAGTCTACGCTGCTATTGATAAATTTGACCTTTTCTAGAATTTAATAACGAGTGATTTCCCCTCCACTGTAATGTTATTGGAAGCTGATAGACGAATTCTGTGTCTAAGAAGTTAGATAATCTTCTCCACACTTTTGAAATTCACTTTGATGGGGTAAGTATTTGTAAATTCTCTAGTTAGTGATTCTTTAGAACTTAATGAAGTTATTCTATATCAACCAACATAACTGTTTTAACACAGTTATATAGACTATTTACGTGTACACAAATACACAAGATACTTTTTAATTGTACTTTTAATTGTAACAGACTAAGATAAATTTTAATTCAAATTGCAATACATCAACGAACAATATTGTTCCTTATAACTGTAAATAATTTTTAATTTTTAAAATTGCAAAGACATATTCTCTGATATCTCATGTGGTTCTTTTTATATATCGTATTGTACTATCAATTATTAATAGTAATTTTATGAACATACTATACAAATAAACACTGTGAATCTGTATGAATGTTTTTGGCATTTCCTACGTAATATCCTAACTTAAATGTAATGAGGGTATAAGGTGGATCGAAATATTTTTAACAAATATATTTCCCTCATTGGAATAATGAAGTTCATCAATTCTATACAAGCAAACCAAGCTAAAATTATTAACAAATTTACGAATACGAAGAGGAAACTACTTAAAACCATTGCAAACATAAAATTCAATAAGACATGCATAAATCTTAACTTAATACCTAATTATGTTTCAAATTAAAATAAAATAAAAAAACACAACAGCAAAAACAACATTAGAACAAGCTAAAAAGTCATGGATCAGAAATGAGGTTAAATTTCTATACAAGAAAAAACAACACCTTAACATACAAACTTATAGATTACATTTAGAAGCAAGCAACATATTTAAACAAGAATGGGTAGACATATTCAAAGAAATAAACTACAAGTTAGACTACGAAATGGACATGAAATACAAAACTATTCATAACAAGATAGAGAAACTCATAAGAGAAAAAACAAACAAAGAAACACAAAAACAACATATCAATCACAGTACAATGGAAGATAATTTCTACCCTAGACTACTTAATTTGACTGACATTAATTTGAACGACAATGAAGTTAAGACACTAGAAATAGGATATAAATACAATCTTCACACACACACACAGAACATATTACAGACTAACATCATTGACGCGGAAACAGCAATCTCGCAATTACCAATAGATAGACAGAATGAAATGAGAAATAAAGTAGCTAACAAAATTAAAGAAATACGACAAAACAATAAACCCATAAATATCGATAAAACACAAATACAATCCATAAATAGTCTTAACAAGAAATTGAAAGAAAATGATATTAAACATACAAAGGCAGATAAAGGAAATACTATTGTCTTACTAAGAAACAATGAATATACCAAAAAAACAATAGAATTCATTAAAAACAATAACATAATCAAAATAGATAATGACCCAACAGAAAAATTTCAACAGTCCTTGAAAAAAATAATGAAGAAATCTGAATTAATCTTAAATCAAAGAGACATTAAAAACAATACCCTTATGAACCCCAAGCCACCTACACTTAGAGCACAAATCAAAACTCATAAAAACAATCAACCCATCAGACCAGTAGTGAATTTCAGGAATGCTCCGTCATACAAAATATCAAAAACAATAAACAAAATACTTAAACAAAAACTGAAGATTAAAAACAAATATACTATACAAAATTCAATTGATTTAGTTAACGAAATCAAGCACATAACACATAATAACGACGAAATATTCATGTCATTAGACATAAAGAACCTTTACACTAACATACCAATATAAGAAACTATACATATAATAGAAGATAACTTACGCCAAAACAAAGAAAATCCGTTAGTTACAGAGCAAATAACTAAATTAACTTCAACAATACTACAACAAAACTATTTCAAATTTAATAATGATATATATATACAAAAAAATGGACTAGCAATGGGATCCCCCTCTCAGGTACAATAGCAGAAATATTTCTCCAAAATCTTGAAGAACAACAAATAGAAAAATTAATTAAGAAATACAACATAAAAGTATATTTAAGATATGTTGATGATATTATTTTAATATGCAAAGAAAATTCTATCGAAGAAATAGTCACAGAATTCAACAATATACACAATTACCTTTCTTTTACATTTGAAAAAGAAGAACAACAAATACTGAATTATTTAGACCTTAAAATTAACAGAAGAATAACATTATAAACTTTAGTATCTACAGAAAACCCACTTTTACAGACACAATCATACATAACAAGTCAAATCATCCTTTTAATAAAAAACAGCAGCATTGAACAATATGATTCACAGACTGCTGAGTATTCCCATGAACAAAAAACACTATAAGGAAGAACTAAATACAATAATAGCTATAGCTAAAAACAACGGTTTCAAAGAAAACAAAGTTAATAAAATTCTTAACAAACAAAAACCACAGAAAAACAAAAACAAAACAAATAAGACAAATCTATTACTGATAAACGAAAAAAAAGAAAGAGCAGAAATACATAACATTTACATATACAGACAGGAAAATACACGGAATTACAAATTTATTTTTAAAAGATTTTAAGATTGCATTTCAAACAAATAACAATATCAAAAACAAATTATATAATATAAAGAATAATAACACAGATCAATATTCAACAAATGGAGTGTACAAATTAGCATGTACAGACTGTAAAAAAGTTTACATCGGACAAACAGGACGGAAATTTAAACAAAGATACAAAGAACATTCAATAGATTATAAACAAAAAAGAAGAAAATCCGCTTATGCCAAACATTTACTAGACGAGAACCATAAACACAATAGTATAGAACACACTATGGAAATACTACATAAACAAGATAAAAGTAAAACACCAATAATAAGAAGTTAGATAAACAGTGGAGTATACTGATAGAAATTCTGAATGATAAAAACACTTTATTCTCCACTTACATTAAAAGTAATGTAAGTGGAGAATAAAGTGTTTTTATCATTCAGAATTTCTAAGATAAAAGTAACAAACTAAACACATTAGAAAACCTAGAAATATACAAACATAAACAAATTATTCTAAATGAAGACACCATCGACAATAACCCACTTTTCGATCTAATTTGTGAACACACCCGACCCATATAAATACACGCCACACGATTTACTCCGCGAGTCACACATTATACTTCTACAACTCCATACAACAGCGCTAAGAGGTAAGCTACCATTAAAATAACAAAATTAATATTAATTGCAAATAAATCATATCTAACTCCTCTCTATTCGTATACTTGTTTAACAGGCTGATGATGACTTTAAGAAAAGTCAAAATGCATTCCACATATTAATTACTAGGATAGCGTTTGGAAATTGCCATCAACATTTTAACATTACAAGAAGACAGAAGATAAATTTTCACCAGATACAACATTACGAAACATCCACAAGAAAGGAAGAAAGAATAAAGAAGAAAAGAGAAAAGAAGAATCTCAACAAATAGGACATTTTAATAATATGCTTAATACTGTAAGTACACGGCTTATACAAGTGCACTCAAACATTTAAGAAATTTGTTTATTACACAAAAGGACACAAACTTAACGAAGTTATTCTATATCAACCAACATAACTGTTTTAACACAGTTATATAGACTATTTACGTGTACACAAATACACAAGATACTTTTTAATCTGTTTATAACACACAAGGACGCTACTTATATCAAGTGAAATTTTGACTAACATGTATGTTCTTTAAACTTATATTTTAATCAAAACATTCCTATGTGTTTTTGATATATTTTTAATTGTAACAGACTAAGATAAATTTTAATTCAAATTGCAATACATCAACGAACAATATTGTTCCTTATAACTGTAAATAATTTTTAATTTTTAAAATTGCAAAGACATATTCTCTGATATCTCATGTGGTTCTTTTTATATATCGTATTGTACTATCAATTATTAATAGTAATTTTATGAACATACTATACAAATAAACACTGTGAATCTGTATGAATATTTTTGGCATTTCCTACGTAATATCCTAACTTAAATGTAATGAGGGTATAAGGTGGATCGAAATATTTTTAACAAATATATTTCCCTCGTTGGAATAATGAAGTTCATCAATTTTAGAATGGGAGTTTTCCTTACATCTGGATTTACTAAAAGTAGGAATTAAGTACATTGTTCTTATGATAATTAGCCGTCACAGTGGCTCATGCTTAGTGCGTGGGCCTGGCAAGCTAGCAGTCCCGGGTTCAATCCCCGGGCCTGGTGGGCGTGGTGGATGAAGCCGTGACCTTGGGGGTTTTTCTCGGGGATCCTCCCATTTCCCCCTCTCATTCCACCAACACTCTCCATTTCATCTTGAAACTCCCCCTCATAATCATCCTGTTTCCTTTCCCTGTTTCCTTTCCCAGTTTCCGGTTTACCCTCGCCCCAGCACCTGCTGTGGCCTCTCCCATCCTCCCCGTGGTTTGTGGTCCTGAAGTTGCTGGCTGGTGTGCTGCCAACCTGGGGGCTCTATACGAGGTACCGTACTGAGGCAGCAGCACACGTGGCACGGTAGAGGTATCTGTTGGATGTAGGGGAGTTCCGTGGGGGCTTGCGGTGGGGTCTGTTATCGAGGGACCATTGGGCTTGCACAACATTGCATTCCAGAAGTTGGAACAATGGGCCGCAAGGCTGAAGTGCTTAGGGTTGTCCCAACCCGCCTTCCCCCTTAAGGGGCCAAATACATACATATGATAATTATGCAGGAATTTGAAATGTTAGGCCTATTCCTTAAAAATGGGAATGACTTAAAAAGGGGGAAATTTATTTTACAAACGGCCGCCTGCGTTGTCTCGTGGCTAGCGTCGCTGGCTACAGATCCGCAGGCCCGGATTTGATCCCCGATACCTCCTCGGATTTTTCTGATGTAGGGAGGTCTGGAACGGGGTGCACTCAGCCTTGTGATGCAAACTGAGGAGCTACTTGATAGAGAAGTAGCGGCTCCAGTCACGAAAACCACCTTTAACGGCCGTGGGTATGCGCATGCTGACTACATGCCCTCCAATCCTGCCATCTGCCTATGGTAGATGACACAGCAGTCAGGTGGTAGGCCAAGTCCCTTCAGGGATGTAGGACCACAGAGTTTATTTTACAAATCTTGTTTCTTCAGAAAATATCAATATTTTGTTGAGAAACTGCAATGGAAATATACAGTTCAAACATGTGTTTCAATGACGTTATTGTAATAATTGTACAAAAATTAGCTGATGGAAAGACTGATATGAACAAGAAACTAAGAGAAGAAAAGGAAGGAAAAGAGTGAAAGAGCATGATTGAAAGATATAGCATGAAAGTAAAAGAAGAAGGAAGATTTATAGAGGGATGAAGGTGAAAAAAAGAAACAGCTAAGAATAAATGTACAAGGTGATACACTAGCTTTGTACAGAACTTCACACAATGATAGTTGATATCCTATCCATGATAACAACACGACTGTGTTCTATTTCAAAAGGAGTTAGAATACTTGTAATTGCTTCTATGTAACTTTTATTTAGATTAATATGTTACTTCATTTAAAAAAGAATAATTTTATTCTTTATGAATGATTCTGATCTGATTTTGTGTTCCTGGGCTACCATGAAGTCAACATAGATATGATTTTGTAACAGTGACCGGAAGGATAATATAGAGTTCAAAGAAAACAGAAAAAAGATTTAGCTCTTTAGCAATTTAAATAGAAGACATGCTCATGTAAACCTTTCCAGACGTTAGGTACAAAAGTCATGAAATAGGAATAGTGAAAAAGGGAAGGGAAGGGGAATAGAAAGAGCAGACAGATATTTATTTAGAAAGTTGAACAGACACAGATAGATAGGGAAAAGGACACAGACGATAGTATGACAGAAACTATGAGAAGTAGATATACAGTGAACAAAAAAGGGAGTTTGCTATTACCTGGAGGGGCAAGAGGTCGGAAGAATCTGGTAACACACACAGATTTTCCACTGATATCAATGACTAGAGTTTTCACTTTCCTATGCGGAACTTGACTGGCAACTTGTGATTCCCACTTTTCCAGATGTTCCTCCACAAATGACAATTCACTGCTTTCTAGTTTCTCCTATAATATTAAAAGCAAGCATATGAAAAGCACTTCTTAGAAGTTCATAAACATGAAACTATAGCATGAACTGTAGCATTTAACCAAATAAGTCAACCTGAAATAGATAAAAAAAATGAATTTGTCCAGTTTTATTGGAACCTTCATGCTGAGATGACAGTTATAATAAAATACACAATAAACCATATAAAATTATTACTTTTTTGTATTTGAACAGAAACGCAATTGCAACATCCCGTTTTAAAATTATATAAGAGTTTTGGGAGTTGCATTCATGATCATGAGATAGTACAACTCTTCATGTTTCGTAGGATGACCATACATCCCATTTTCACTGGGACAGTCCTATTTTTTTAGGTGTGTCCTGCCTCTTGTCAGTATTCCAAAAATAGCAGTTGACTCATTTTTGTGAAATTCTAGGAATAAGTTTTCAGAGGAGAACTGACTTTTTTAAAATTCACTATTAGCTTAGGTGTCAAAAGCCATTTAATGTTTAATTCCAACTAATATGATAAGTGTTTTGATACTGATCCCATTCTTTGTCAGTAACAAAGCCTGTATCAGATTCAGTGGTCAAAACACAAGAAATTAATTTATTTAGGGGGAAGAACCCCAATGATACATGCGAAAGTATAGCTAAATGGTTGGAAGCTCCCTTTTTTAAGTGCATTGGAAATTTTTGGGTTTACTCCCTCCCTACTAAGGATAAGGTAGTGCCCATCACAGTTTTGTGTAATGGTTTAAATAATTTAGGAAGTCCCAATTTATGAAACTGAACCAATCGTGTGTACTGCAGAACATGTCACATTGTGATATCATCGGTTCCAATTTTAAAGTGATGACAGATACGAAATTGAGTATAGAAGTTGACATGGAATATTCTATTGCACTTATACCTGAGGTACCAAGCCCTGTGTCAGCGTTTAATTTTCTCATGTTGCCAAAAACATCTGATATCAGTGTCGCCTTGGAAATACTTTTACCTGCAACAGACTCTTTAATCTCTATGCATGCATTACATGCTATGTTATGAGCTGATGACCTTCGCAGAAATGCTGAGCAGAGGTCCTCTTATCTTGGTGTTATGTTATTTTAATGATTGCAGTTGTGCTTTTAATTTTCAGCACTTTATATTTAGTTTTGGCAGTTAAGTAATTTCGAAGACCAAGAATACTCTTTATCCCCATGTTAAAGAGGAAACTAGTCCTACAATTACCATGATAGCTCCAATATTACCCTAGATAAGGGCCCAGCACCTCCCAACGCAAGCAGACAGGCGGGAGAGCCTGAGATGACAGGCCAATAACCAGCAGTGTTTTTTTATTTATTTTTCTTAGTTTTGTGCAACTTGATGAATTGAATTCATTTTTATTTACCAAGTAGCTACTGTGTTTCATTAACATTTAAATTACAATGCAGAATTTAATGACATTTATTTTAGTAAAATGTGTAATTTTTCCACGAGTGTTCTAGCTGGCAGTTCCGTTTTTTGTTTTCCCTAAAACTTTATTTCTAGTCGGGATGATTTGCTCTTCATAGGGCGAAGTAATATAGTGGGCCTTGCTTGGCAGGCCTGAGTGCAAAGTCCCGTGGTTATCAGGCTCACTTCCATGAGAATTTCTTACTCGGAATTTTCTAGGCAGACGCTAGAGAAGAGAACAGATGATAAAACAGTCATGCAAAGAGTGTCATTGATGGCAATGTTAAATAGACGGCCAAGGAGTGTGGCAAAAGCAGGCAAGGATGTTAGTTAAGGCATTTTTAGTGTAGCAGTGATTCTTCTGTATATATATATTCTTAAATAAAGTGGGGTAGGGTAGATTCATGGAACACAATTTATCCAACAAGTGTCACCAAACCCTTCTACCATGAACACACCCTCCGAATTAACCTGCCCAAGAAGGCCTAGATAAGCTGCAGGCAGAGATTGGAGATGGGGGATGAAGAAGAAACTCATGGGTGAGCCCCCAGGTCTACTACATGGCATTGGAAGTGGGATAAAAGGGGTGGTATGCCCAAATCATCTACTACAATACTAAAATAAAATAAAATAAAATACCAGGATCCTACCACTGATGTGCATTGCATTCGGCAACAAACTTTTTTCTTTATGATTTTCAATTTCAAAATTGGGGTGTGCATTAGATTCAATGGCACTTTAGATTTGAGTAAATATGATATTTGTTTGTTCGAAAATCAAACCTCTAGCTTTCAGTTCATCTTTTACAAATCTAACTGTTAGATGTAAAGCAAAATGTTCATAAGGACATAAATGAAGGACTTTCTTTACTGAGTGTAAAATTTTACGATTTCACAAGTCTGGAGGGTTGTAGAACTGAAGATTCTTTCAATATTTACTAGCATCGATACTTGAAGTAGCCTATTTGAAATGCTTTGTCAAGTCTTGCTATAGTTTTTAAGAATTCACCGTAACTTTTATGGTTGGTGTCAACGCAAGCTAAGGGTTTTTTCCATCATCTTTATTATGTGCAGTGAATAGTTTTAATTTAAATCATCCGCTGTGCTTTCTTGCGCCAAGTCAGCTTTAAGTAGGCGCAATATTACATCATCCTGATCACGAGTTCTTTGCGACAGGTGTTCGCTTGTAAGGGACGCCTCGAAGAGCGTCACGAAGCCAATTCAGTATTAAGTCTGCAGTTTCACGGGTCGGATGTTCCCTGATTCTGCTCTGATTTCCTAGTTAACAAAGGCCTTTTGGCGCCCTTTGTATTTTAGCTAGAAATCGCTGGAATAAAACTTTCACTACAAGATAGATATATAAGCAATCATGAACCACAGATTATTGTCTCTGTTGGACACTACATGAGAATATTATAGGAGAAAAATTCCTCCGGCACTGGGACTTGAACCCACGACCTTTGGCTATTCGCGCCAATGCTCTACCAACTGAGCTAAGCCGGAGCTCAATTCACAGCACCAGATAGAATCTCATAGGAGAGAGATTCTATCTGGTGCTGTGAATTGAGCTCCGGCTTAGCTCAGTTGGTAGAGCATTGGCGCGAATAGCCAAAGGTCGTGGGTTCAAGTCCCAGTGCCGGAGGAATTTTTCTCCTATAATATTTTCACTACAAGTTTTATTTGCTCAAGTAAATTATTCGACATAATTTACGCATTTTACATATTCAAAGTGCATTAGATTCACTTATAAGTTCCACGGCAGTGTAAGTGTGGTGACGTCATTGTTCATCCGAGAGGCTACATTACGTGAACAATCAAGTTCTAATAACTGTGAATATAATCACTCTACAGTAAATTTTATTACCTTTAATTTCATATATAATTCATTGGTAAAATATAAAATTTACGAAATTACTTACAGTGGTGCAACACTTTCGCGCCATTTTCTAGTTCATTGTTTTCAACGTGTTTCTTTAGTTAATATTAGTTTTCATATATTATTTCTTCAAGTGTTTACAAGTGTTAATAAAGTGCAAGTTTTCATAACATGTTAGATTGTTAAACCAATATAATTCCTGGGATCTCTGAATCCAGTGTCCTCGATACATAGTCCACTCTTGCTCTAAATGGTCCTCCTCCCAGAGAATTCTTCTATTTCTTACACATACATTGTTTCACTTCGTTCCTGATTTATTCCTTTCACCTATGTACATTTGCTCCTCACGGAACGGATATTTTCCTTCCGATCCCTAACAGTTGGGTATCAATTTAAAAGTGATTTGTGTGTACTTTGTACCTTGAATGGTTCTGGTGGATTCAAAGCAGGCTGCACAGTAATGAAGAGTGTAAGAAACGTGGCATCTCTTGGAGGCAGAGCCTGTTGAGGATCCCCTGGAGAAGTGAAACCACTGAACTGACGGTGATGAGGCTCCTTCTCATAGCCCAGCAGTACAGGTGGAGAGTACAGTTTGAAGGTCCCCTCAATCTGAAATACCGTACACATGTATCAGTGTTTAAAGCTTACAACCCAGGTTTGATTCATGCCTAGGGCGCCTTTCCTATACAGAATTTAAAAATATAGATCTTTGGTGAGCTAAGAGTGAAAAACTATCATTGTTTTACATTCTTTTACATAATACTATTGTATAAAACTTTCCTTTTGTTATCTTTTCATATTTTTTTACATTCCATTTCCTCTTCTCAGTTTTAATTTCACAATTAATTTTGCTAAGAATATTGGTTGCCATTGTGCTAACACAATGCACCCTGTTGCATTGTCATCAGCAGACTGTGTGAGTGTGTACCTGTCTGCCTGCTTGCTTTGACATTGGTTGGAATGGAGATGGGTCTATTTTCTGGTCTCATACTAATTCTTCAAATTGAACATTTAAATAAATGTACTATTTCCACAGGCAACATTCTGAATAAAACAATCTGCTTTCAGACATGTACAAAATTTGGTCAAAATTAGTCCACCAAAAACACCAAAAATGACAGGAGAGTGGGATGGGTCCTTCTTCCCTTCAGTTGTTTAAATAAAATTTTTAGAATGCTATGACAAAAATTTAAATTAAATTACCCTGGAGTTAAAGTATAAGGTAGAAAATGGGATCTGCAGACTTCCAAGCCAATTACGCTCAAGACGCTGGTGGATGTTTGTTTCTCTCATGCGGTCATCTTCCAAAAGGTCCACAACAATTTCATCAAACAGGTGTAAATACAGGTTGTCTTCTATTGACTGCAAACTCCCAGGAGAGTAGTCACCAGTTGGAGGTCTGCAAGTTTAGAATATTACCATTGAAAACATCTATCTCATGTTACATAGTGCACATTCTGTCAACATTTCAACTTTGCTACATGAATGAATTAGATAAAATTAGCTATACTAGACCAGTGTTTCTCAACTGGGTTACCACATGGAGATCATGAGGTCTCTTGAGGATTGACATTAAAACAGAGGGATAAGTACAAAAAAAGATTTCAAAAATATTTGAAGAACTACAAATTAAGATTGTGACCACCATAATAAAATAGGAAAACCTTACATGAAGGATACATAAAATAAAAAGTGCATTTTATTCTTATACAGTGCTTTTTGTTGCCTTGTCACTTGGCTGGTGATGGACTTGATCTACTGCCACTGACAAGAAAACTATTACTGAGCTGATTTCAAAACTTGCCTTCAAAATTTGCTGACAGAACCTGTATCCTATAGGAAGCTCATATACCAAAAACTATCAGTATGTTGGCTGTCCAGATAGTACCATGAGTGTTGAAGTGCTAATGTATCCATAGCCACACTGCTGTGTTCATTTGGGCTGGAACTTCAACCCTCGACAAGGGATCACCTGGACAGCCAAGATAGTTATGACTCCAGCCACAGAAGCCTAGGAATCTAAATCCTTTTTGTCATTGCTACTTCTAACAGGTGTTTCGAATTACTGACTGTTCACCTTATTTCTGTGCCAAAATATGGCAAAAATCACATGTGTCTTTATTTTGAAAAATACTGTCTAACGTTTGTTCATTTGCAAGAGGAATTTAAACTTTTTTCGCATGCCATAATATATTTTTACTAATATATCGGTAATTGTAATCAAGGTAATAAACCTGGATAATCTACACAATATGTAATATATTCAAAAAGAAAATAGGATGAAATGTGAACACCTTAAAGCGAATACTTGACATGCAGACCTAAGTCCACATAAGCTTGTAAAGTACTTTCTACAATTAATAGACATCACAGAAATCATAAATCGACCTTCCATTTACTTTAACTCACAAATCATTAAAACCTTTCATAAAGCTTATGACCCAGAAATAAAATTATTTAGGTAAAGAACTAGAAAGCAGAATGAAGCTGCAAATATGACTACAAAATATATGTTATTTTCATTTCATGGTTGCTAAAGATGGATGTGTTATATCTTTCTTATCTATATGTATGACACTGATTTGTACCATAACTTTGAGATGCAAAATACAAAATGCACAAGACAGCATAACATTTTTGTGTGTGTTTATGGATACGCTGGATACAATTTACAGAGATTTCTCGGTTAGAAAGCAGAATCTTTCTGAATTCATGTGGAGCCTTACTGATCACTCTGAAGTGATGTTGCCAATATATGAATAATAATAATAATAATATATTTATTCACCGTAAATTTCTATACAGAAATATTGGCTTCGTCAGGGAACTAAATCTAAATCTAATAACTAACAATTCTTATAACTAACTGTAACTAATACAAAGTGAAGGTAAGATTAATAAGATTAATTACAATATTAAGGTTACATCATATAACTCAGTAACTAGGTAAGATGTTACACTTATCTAGTTAATGAGTTCCAGGTCCAGGAATTCATCAACAGTGTACGGCATATGATGCAGGAGCATTTTTTTAACTGCCTTTTTGAATTGACTTGTTTGATAGGTTTTTAGCTTATCTGGGATTTTGTTATATAAAATTATGCCCCTGTGAAAAATACTCTTAAGACTGCATGCAATTCTATGAGTAGATAGGTGGATGTGCTCTGAGGTTCTTGTGTGATGTGCGTGGTAGTCAGAATTTAGTTTAAAGCTTTCTTTGTTTTTGTGAATGAAAGTGACAGATTCTAATATATATACACAAGGGAGCGGTAGAATATGTAGTTCTTTAAATATAGTTTTACTTTCGGATCTAGGGGGTACTTGTTTCATAATTTTTATTGATTTCTTCTGAAGAATGAATAAATCCAGGGATTTACTAGACATGCCCCATACAGCAATGCATGACAACTAAACAGTGTTAAACAAAATATGAAAAACAATAAACCTCTATTTGAAGAGCCCTTTTCAAATCACTGCCAGTCTTATGGTTCTAGTATGGTTCTAGTACAAAGAACATTGAATCCCTATTTTAATCTTTTGAAGCTATTGACCAGAAGATTAAGTTCCAGTATGAAGAACAGTGACCCCGCCCCCATACAAATAGCCTTTTTAATTTACTGACTGCCTTACTGGAAGGTTAAGCTCCAATACTAACTAACTAACTAACTAACTAACTCCGTGGCACGACATCCCCAAAGGGCCTACCACCCGACCACCCGAACGCTGCGTCATCTACCTATAGGCAGATGGCAGGATTGGGGGTATGTAGTCAGCATGCCAACACCCACGGCCGTTAATGGTGGTTTCCATGACCGGAGCCGCTACTTCTCTATCAAGTAGCTCCTCAATTTGAATCACAAGGCTGAGTGCACCCCTACCAGACCTCCCTACCTCAGAAAAATCCAAGGAGGTACCGGGGATCGAACCCGGGCCAACAGATCTGTAGTCAGCAACGCTAACCACAAGACCACGCCGGCGGTCTAAGCTCCAATACAATCTATATTAATAAAAATGAATTTCCAAAATGTATGTTGCCGCATCACTTGAGAATGGCTCGACCGATTTGACTGATTTTGTTGTTGCTGTGTTCGTAATTGTCAGGACAAGGTTTGTATGGAAGAAACTTTTTTGAAAATCCATGGGAAAAGTCGGAAATGTGAAATGAGGCACAGTTAGAGTTCTGCTGTCATATGTTTTTATAACAAAATAGAAAATAATTCTTGAAGAATGAAATCCACGAAAATGAAACACAATGTGAAGCAGTCCCATAACTTTCTCTACCCTCAACATGGAAAATATAATTTTCTCACTTCACATTTTGATGTAGAATAAGCAGTTGTAATGCAGGGACAGCTTAAGTGTATGCCAGTGAGTATGATATATCAGAAGTCGGCAAAAATCCTATCCACTGATACATCACTCATAGCTGTAGGCTTTGTATAGGGATGTTTATCATAGGTCCTAAACATCTAAAAGAAGACAAAATAGGATGGAACATTTTCAGTCCTATGCTCGCAGTATATTATGTCCCAGGTTTTGGGGGAGGAAAGTATGAAAGTGATATTGAATTTTTTTTAAATTTCAGCTTCGATACGGTTGTATGGTAACATGAGAGTAAGAAATAAAATTTTCCATAAAGACAATACAATCTTATATAATCGGAATTTATGTTTCTTCTTATTTCAACCCCTCCCAGGCATGGTGTGTAGAAGCAACAGAATGCAACATTCGACATCCTCTATGAGCCATAAGAAGCTATATCTAGCGTTTCCTGAGGGAGCAGTTTTAGTGTGATAAGTCCTTCTTCCTAATTTCAAGTTCTATGTATATATTATACAAGGCCCTAGAGTTTGAAAATCGAAAGTCCTTCATCAAGTTAATATCAAATTACAAAATAAAAACCCGGGCGACGCCGGGCCTTTTAAGCTAGTGAACAATAAACCCCATTATGACAGTTTAAACCTTACTGCCTACTGGAAGATATGAAGAACACTTTGAGTGTTCTTTTTAATGGTTGTGGATTTCACTCCAGTTTTTCTCCAAATATCTGCATTCCTTATTAAATACATAGATGGACTGTGAATTCACTTTTCTATTAATTGTATGAGACAGTGAAAATTTTCATTTCTGCCCGTTCAGCATTTTATCTATTTGTCTGTAACTTTGTGTATTAAGCAGTTATGACCAAACATGAGTTTCAATTTTCTTCCAATTCTGCATGAATGTTCCACGAAGTCATTACAAATTATGTATTTGTAAGGTTTTTATTTTTTTGATTATGTTTAAAAAAAAAGTGGACATTTTATTGGTTCAATTTCATGTAATGTTCAGCTTCTTGCAACGATTCTGACCAAATGGTTCATACTACAAACATTTTACAGGTTTAACATTTTCTACAACATTTCACCAGTACACTTTTGAGATAACTCTAATTGTTTAAAAGCACTTAGTCTGCTTGTAGATTTGTTTGTTACGCAGTCATGACAAAATGTACTTTTTTATTTTCTTTCAGTTTTGCATCAATGTTGCTTGAAGTCATTAAAAACGTAGTAGCCTATGTGTAATTTTTTTTTTTTATTTATTTATTTTTTTATTTTATTTTTAAAAAAATTAATTTCAAGATGAGCCGTTTATAGATTTTGTGGACATGAGATTTGCTGTTAAAACTACCAGTGGTGCAGTGTGTTAATATATTTCCAATATTCCGTTATCTTTAGATTTCTAGACTGTGATTTGCCTCCTGTATAATTACCAGGAAATTTCACTATCACTACCAGGGACCTCCAGAATGGAATCCAAGATGTTACCATCTCGGCCACCTCGCTCAGTTTAACGGTCTAGTTTGATAAGCATATGTGAAGGAATAGTGTTATTTGTCAAAGCTAAATATATTGCAACTTCCAAAGTTGTATATGAACACTCTAAAACAACATGTTGTCATGATAACCGATTTGCATTTGATAAATTCTAATATATTACCATAAAATAGGCACTAAATTGGGCAAAATAAATAGGTACTAAATCGGTCAACCAATTTGGTCCAATATCTAAAGGCATCTTCCCATGGATGTTAAAAATGCATATACCAAGTTTCATTAAAATCCGATAAAGTGTATTTGAGTTATTGCATGAGACACATGGACAGACGGACAGACATTTTCCCGTCCCCTACACATTCTTATAAAGTACCATTCTGGCACTTAATGAACAATGAAACATCTTCATACCTGTAGCTTCTTTGATAAGAAAATTAATCATTAAACATAGCAATTGGGTATATGTAAGCTGCACATGTAGGGTGAGCAGATGAAATTTTTCAAAAGCAGGACATTTGAAGAATAAAAGCAAGTTACTTTGATAAAAACTGACAACTCATTAAATTCATTGTCATTCACTGAGAACAATAAAGGCAAATACAATATCAAAGTGGATGTCGTTATATACAGTTCATACTTCTGTGAAGGGGGAAAATCCTTCAGCTTTGGGGATTTCACAAAATCACTGAATTTGACTTTATTTTTCTGTCTTCTGTTTTTTGATCATCACTGCCTATCAACTTCAACATCTTTAAATGTTCAATTTTGATTAAACAAGAGCTCGGAGGTTGCTGTAATAATACATATGTACTTTCGTGATTACTGACCAAATACATCAAGCAGCATCACAAAATGATACTGAATAAAAGCCAAAATGCAGAAAGCGGATATCGATTGAATGCCAATTTTGGTGAGTGTTGTGCAAGTTAAATGGAAACAGGGTCACCACACATCTTTTTACGAACAGCAAAATTCCCTTAAATGCACATTTTTCATATAATGACAGAAGCATACTTCTGGCCTCAGACTTTATATCTTGTAATTCAATAATAGGTACATTATGTTGTTGAAAGGCACAAAAAAGGATATTTTCCCTTTATTGTAGAAAGTTGGCCAGATGCTCACAAAATACTAAAGAGGCAGGACATACACGGCGAAATCCAGATGTCTGGTCACCCTATGCGTATGAACAAAAGAAGATATGATAATAATACATAATTATTTATATATGTAGTGAAGCATTACACATCTCGAATAATACTTACTTACTTACTTAATGGCAATAGACAATTCCTAAGCAAGCTAAAAGAATATTATCTATTTATGAAACCAGAAGTTTCATTGCAATGCTTACCTGAGCCTGCCATTCAACCCTATTTTGTGCTAACTCCATCCAACCATCCCTTGCAAATCCTACTTCCCTTAAATCTATCCTAATATTGTCCTTCCACCTACGTTTAGGTCTTCCAAGGGGTTTTTTCCCTTCGGGTCTCCTGAACAAAGCTCTAAAGTTTGATAAGCATATGTGTAGGAATATATGGGTAATGTTATTTGTTAAAGCTAACTGTACTGAAAGTTCCAAAGTCGTATATGAACACTGTAAAACAATAATTATGTTGTCATGAAAACTGATTTGCATTTGATAAATTCTATCTAATATATTACCATAAAATAGGACCTAAATTGGGCTTTACCCCAGTACCAGTCAATCAATTTGGTTCAAAGTCAATAGACTTCTTGCCATGGACATTATAAATGCATATACCAAGTTTCATGAAAATCCGATAAAGCATATTTGAGTTATCGTGCATACAGACACACTGACAGACAGACAGACATTTTTCCGTCCACCACACAATCTCATAAAGTACCATTCTGACACTTAATAACATAATATTATTATTTTAGCAATGAGGTTAATCTAATCATCTGATGAAGATAAAAACATTGAAAAGTCACATATCGCATGACTATCGATGATGTAGAAAAGATCAATATTGATCTTTCGATTTTTTCTCCGTAAGCTCTCTCACTTACAATGACAAAACTAGCGTAGTTTTATTCAATTTCTTGGTTTTATATTATTTATTACACGCTTAATTATGTAAGTATTCACTGGTCATAATAAATGTAACGTGAGGTCCGGATTCTCCAAAGATAAATCCAATGGTAAATTTATCGGTAAAATGCAGACCGCTCATTATATTACCTATGATAATATTACTCTTATCCCGTAGTATTATTAATATAGGTTACACTCTATTTGGAGTTCACTACTGCTAAAAGTTGCAAAAATCTATTCTCCATGCTACTAAAATACAACAAAAATGAAATCTCAAGTAACAAAATAAATAATGAGAACATAAATAAGAAATTCTATTCTATTCACTACAATACTTGATCATTCTCATATTTACCCAGACTCTGAATTGGGCTTCACAGGACTCACATCGCTGCAATTAAGGTTCTGATTTAGTAAATTATATGATACCATATTCAATAAAAACATAAACAATTATTAAATAATTATACTCTATACTAGGGGAAAATTTGTCCTGGAAAGGACACAGAAGCCAAGATTATTCAGTCCAAAAAGACCTAGTCCCATTAAAAATATTTCTCTATAAGTTCAGACCAGATACATCTAACAGCAAGCAGCAGAGAAGAATTTCCAATTGTTAATGAGATCTGATGTGCAAGATGTTTTTATTATGGTTTCTCGGGATTCCAACTGGGTGAAGGATTTTGCATAGTCAGAGCTTTCGGCTGCTACTAGCTCGGTGGCCATCTTCTGGGAGAGAAGTGAGCTGGAGGGGGGTAGATGGAGCTCTTATATACTGTAATTGAGTTAGTGGAGGACAGCCATTCAGATGGCAGGAAAACTTGTGGCAACATTGGTTGGAGCAATTTGTTGGTCCTGATTTGGCCTGATTTTGTGGTAGCTGGCTTATGGCTGGGTTTCATGCTGGCTGCACCTCCACCAACTCAATTACAGTATATAAGAGCTCCATCTACCCTCCTCCAGCTCATTTCTTTCCCAGAAGATGGCTGCCACTGCGTGTCACTTGTATCAACAATACAAAAATATGTTTTTTCAAAATGTCTCCTGAAGTGTTGTTTGTACAGAAAAAATGATCCTTCTCATATTTAGCCTAAATAATGACTGAGATACAGGCTTTCAATGAACAACTTTTTCTTCTTCTTAAGCTGTGAAAATTGTTATTTTTTGTAGGTTTTTGTTCAATATCTCATAAAGTAAGGTATTTAGGGGAAACATTTGGTAGACACAACATGAAGGGCCTACACACACAAAGTGACTACCGAATATCCTGCAAATGCAGAGATGTTTACATTAGGCAGATGGACTACAGTGTAGAGTAGCCATCATCAGTATGCATCAAGTATGCAGTATGCTCCACTCCTGTTAGAGTCTACCACAAGGAAAGCTGAGCAGCAGGCCAGTTTTTAAACTTAACGATGATTCTTGTAACTGCACGGGAGTAATTTTGCGATACAAATTTATTTGAACACTGCCCAACAGGACTGAACCTGACCTGCTGCTGTGCTGAGGGAGAGTATTGCTCTTCTTACCACTCCTCTCATCACGCTTATGTACTGAGCAGGCAAACTCCAAACCAGATTGCTCAGTACTTGACAATAGCTGGTATAGAGGAAGGAAGGATGCTATGAACATTGCAGATGCAGCGGGCTGTACTACCCCGCACTTGTGTTGATACTGGCCATAAGATCCAATTTGATCAGACCGAGATCCTGAGGAGGCAGGGATACTACTGGGGCTGTATTGTAGCAGAAGCCTAGAAAATCCAGATCAAAGACTAAAACTTTTAATAGGGATGTGGTCAGTATTGCCCTCTCTCACTCCCAAATAAGGAACTGGCCATCTTCTCACTTCACTTAGCATTTCTTTATCTCTCCTATATAACATAGACCTTTTCCCAATTAGCTCACTTCTCCCAGAAGATGACAGTAAAGCTAGCTGCCAAATGCTCAACATCAATCCTCCTTCTCACCCGGTTGGAAGCACTAGAAACCATTATTCAATTAAACATTTTTTAAATAAATTTCAACAGAAAGAAATTAATGGTTTAGTTAGTAGTAAGTAAATCAGTATGTTAGCCAAGAATCTATGATAATCCTGTCAATAGGAAACGAGTAAGCCGGGAAAACTCTTAGCAAGATGAAATCTGAACATCTGGACTTACTGCTACCACAGGAAAGCGCTCATTTAATGCAATTACTACCAAGAACTATGATTGCATAATTTCTGTTGTCATATGAACTCAGATATAATAATTTCCTTACTTGAGAGGTAATTGCAGCTCTTGATTCCAAGTTGGATTAGCACCTTCTGCAGCAGTTGTTCTTGCGCTGATTCCTTGAAAGGACAGTTCCACAAATGGACGGACAGGAACCATAGAAAAACGAAGTCCTTGTTGCCCACTAGTTCCAACTGAAGTGCTCAGAGAATCCACGTCTTTTCTCACTGGAACTTCAAATGCATGAATCACATTCACAATGATCTTGACCTCCTGACCAGCAAGGTTCTGCATTGTGACTTTCTTCCTTTCCTTTCTTGTCGGTCGCAAAGGCCTCTTTGGTTGTAACCATTTCATAAAAGTAAGTCCTAGAGTTCTGCAAAAAAATGAAGAATACAATCCTTCAATTTTATTAGAGTTATCACTAGTTTTGAATGTACCAGTAAAGTCTATGTGGCATTTACTTTTTGGGAAAACGGAAGAATTTGCTACACCCTAGTTCTCCACTCTCTGAAAATAGCTGTTTTGGTGCAAGGGTCATTTATTATAATTGGGAAATATTATGAAATATTATGTTGGCTCTGAAAATAGCCGTTTTGGTGCAAGGGTCGTTTATTATAATAAATTATATAATAAGGTGTAGCAGACTCTTCCATTTCGCCTACTTTTCTGTGGGCATCTTGTTTGTTTTCAGGGACCAATCAAGCATCTTCCAGAAATAAATCTTTAAAAACTTTAAGTTGTAAAACAAGAAAGCTATAAATGTCAAGAGAGTAACGCATGTAACCAAACAGCCAATAAATAAAATTCTTGGTTTCACTTAATTCATATTGTTTCATATCCTACATGAACTGTCTTCCAATGAAAATGCTGAGGATTTTGGTTATTCTATACTGCCAGGTCTCCCTAATATAACTGTCATGGGATTCGCAGATGATACTTTAATAGTAGCCAAAAATGAAGAATCTGCCAAGAAACTTGCTGATATAGCTATTCAAAGGTTTCTTGAAATAGGCTTGGCTATCAATGTGCATAAATCGAAATCTATTTCAATTACTAAAGGCACTATAAAGTATGATGATTTCGTTCTAGGCTCTGGAAAAGTCATTCCTTCAATTGCACCTGATGAGACTATCCGCTATTTGGGTGTCAACTATCATCATACAACGATTTTTGACCCAAAAGCAGCGATGGACGATCTTAAAAATAAATTTGATGCCTTAGCTTCCTCCTCTTTACTACAACCATACCAGAAATTTAACATCTTGAGTACTTTTATATGTCCATCATTGATATACAAATTTCAGACTACACCATTAAGGCCCGTTCTTACGATGTCCAGTTAAGTAGGAGTAAATGATAACTGGTAGTTTATTTTACTGTCGGAGTAAAGTTCCAGTAAACGCTTCTTTGTTCTTATCATCTCCTAGTTAAAGTTTACTCCCGGTTAACGCTATCAGAGAAAAGTCACAGCAGTTGGTACGAGCGTTTCTCAGTTGTTTGCAGCAGTTTTTCAACTGTTTTAATTGTTTCGTGTGATTTTGCAATGGATGAGGTTATGGCTGATATAAAAGAAATAAAGAGACACAATTCTTTTCAAGTGAAGAATAATTGTTTCTGAATGATATCGACGAAAAGCGTCATATAATTCAAACTAAATAAACACACAGTAAGGTGTGGCCATAAGAGCAAAGCTCAAAAAGACGTATCAGAAAAACGTATTGTGAAATATGTAACTTCCTCTGAATTTAATTATAGTTTACAGTACACAGTACGGGCAGTAGTGTGCAAGTCTGATAATTTGCGAGGCAAGACCTAAAACCTAATAAGTTTGTGTATGAAATGTGTAGCTAATAACTACAGGATATAGCCTATTACGAGATGTTTTCAAATGAAATTATTAGCTCATAGCATAACATATTAAAATACATTATATATAGGCCTATATAGTTTATGTATTAGGCCTACACTTATTATACAATTCCTGTTAAATAAGAATAAAATCCTCCTCAAGTAAAGTGGTTGTAAAAATGAAAAGAAAGGTACCACGTTTCGAAACCCCATCCCCGAAGGATGAAAAACCCAAATATGATCTGATGTACGGGTAGAGGAAGCAAATAGTAAAGTAATTGTTTGTCCAAACTTTCATAATAATTTGATCTAGTTTTCAATATCGTTTTTATTTATTCTTACATATATTGGCATTGTTCATCACCAGTGACATTACGAAAGCAGCTAAATAACTTCATCTCTCCATTTTAATTCAGTTCGCGAGAAGTATAACCTCAAAAAATCCTCCGGTTAGGAGTTTACTTGTACATTTTCCTACAGTAAAGATTACTGCCAGTTAAGAGCTTTTTACCAACAGTTAACACCTAACCAGATATTGTAAAATCGAACTGTCAGTAAAGTAACCGTAAAAGTAGCCGTAAATATTTTACTGGAGGTGGTAATAACGGGCCTAAGTAGAATACCAGTCAAATTTCTTTTTGACTCTGACGTATTAATTCGAACAACATGTAAAGAGATACTTCAACTCCCAACTGACACCCCTGATAGTATGATGTACTCAGCCAAGAGTTATAAGGGATTAGGTCTCTTTAAAGCATCGTGGGAGGCATATTTACAATTCATTAATTCCTGCCAAAGTCTTATGAATTCTAATAACATCCACATAATTCACACAAGAGACTTGAATGATGAAGTTAACAGAAGTCTCGTAAAACTTAATCTGCCTTCAGAGGGAAGGCCTGCCTGGCTTAAAGTTCCTTCCATACGGACGCAACTCCGAAATAAGGAATTTGAAACTTGGTGTTCTTTGCCACAGAAAGGAAAGGGTGTCGTCCTTTTTAAAGAATATACGCCATGTAATAAATGGCTCAGTAAGCCCGAAGAATTGACGAGTAGTGAGTGGAAGGATGCAATTAAGATGACAGCGAAAGTTTGTCCAGTTCGTGCTCTACCAGGCAGGTCCCAAGACGGTCACCATTGCCGTCGTTGCGGCAATGAGAAAGAAACTCTTGCTCACGTCTTGGGTGCTTGTCCTTATGGTGAAGTGTTGAGGAACAGTCGCCATCACAAGATCCGAACATTAATTGCAAATGCCCTGCGGAAAAATCATCATCAAATAGCTGAAGAGGTCTACGGCGTTTCTGAAGGTGGCTCTTCTAAAAGAATTGACATCATCGCCATTCCACCAGGCTCAACCAATGGATATATAATTGATCCTACAATCAGGTTTGAAACATGTAGCACCCAACCTGCAGACGTTCATGCTGAAAAATGTCGTATCTACGAACCCACCATCGCATACTACAAAGGAAAATACTCCCTTTCTTCTATTACCATCTTTGGTCTGATGGTGAGTGCAAGAGGGACAATTCCATCACTCTTTGTGGATTTCTGCAGATTCTTCCATTTGAACAGCATTGTCATAAAAGAAGTGTCTCTGAGAGCCCTGAAAGGTTCCCTCTCTATACTCAGGAATCACTTATATTCCTAAGTTGTATATATTTATCTCCTAGTTTTTTTTTTCCTTGTTGTTTCGTAAGTTTTCTTGATATAGGCTTAAGTAGTTAATGTGAGTTTTTCTTAATGTTTATTGTAATGCTTGTAAACACTTCTTTGTGATGTAAATTATTTTTTCTATTACGCTTTGTCTTAGGGCAACCCTTAACTGAGGGAAGCTGAATGTGAATAAATTAGCAATGGGTAGGAATTATCCTGAAATCTACCAATTCCAAAAATCATTGTTTGGAGTTTCTTGATGTGCCCTCTATTGTAAGTTTAATGTATTTTGTGATTAAATTTACCCCTTGAAGTATTTCAAAATTCATTAGTCTATTTTTCAAACTTCTGCATATAAATTTTTTCCCACATTTCCAAAACTTTATGTTGGTTTATTGACTCGAACAATTTGGCTTCCTTACAAATTTTATGATTACTGTTCCAACAGTAAGCAAACTTCTCTATTTGACAAGATTTCATTAACAAGTTTAAATGTAAATAACTATCGTATGTGAATATATTGACTCTCATATCGATACTGAAAATCCAACTAAAAAGGTGGGTAAACCCTGAGCATGCTTTGAGGACATATGTTACAAAATGTACCTGAGAAATGGGGGTACGCCGTAGCGTAGTGGTTGAGGCGCTGCGCTACAAACCGGAAGGTCGCGGGTTCGATTCCCGATGAGGTCGTTGAGATTTTTCAATTGGCCTAATCCTTCTGGTGGCACTATGGCCCTGGGGTCGACTCAGCCTCTAACAGAAATGAGTACCAGGAGCAATCCTGGGGGTAAAGGCGGCCGGTGCGTAAGGCTGACAACCTTACCACCTTCATGTGCCGAATGTCCAAAATCTGGGAGCCTCAACCTCCTGGAACCCTCTGGGCCTCCATGGCCTGTATAGGGATCACTTTACTTTACCTGAGAAATGAAGACATTAGTCTTTTAACTGATGTAGTATCACTCTGATGGTGGAAGATACTGAGGAAAATTTCAATTAAAAGAAAAGGTGAGTTTTTCACAAGTGAAATTCGTAACATAAGAATAAAAATCTGCAATTTTTAATATAAAGCATTACTATATGTTTATCTCTTATAATTGTCGACTCTATGTGGGCAACATTTAAGCAAATTTTCATCAGGGTGATGGTCACAGCAATTAATAGTTAAAAAGAAACGCAAAATATACTAAAATTTGAAGTGCCATTCACTAAAGGAAACCCAATAATGTAAATACTTGTTCCAGAAGCATAGCTTGGTCTAATTTGACAACAACATATTCAGTTTAATCTGTATTAATCATAAGCAGTTTTGCTACATGTAGATGATCTCTGCTATGATAAGATGACCTTACCCGCTCCTGCGACTCGAGAGAACTTGTTCTGGCAACGAACACTTGTAAATTAATTATCTATGACAATACACTTAACAACAGTAACTACGCACCCAATATCAGGCACCTGATCTTCCATGACAATGTCTTGCAGCTGCCGATGTTGTTGAGCCAGACGACATTGTTTCAACACTCTCTGTCTCACTTTTTGAAGAAACCTCTGTCCCCATTCTCGATGTGATTCCAGAGGATCAGAAGATAGTGTATCAAGCTTACTATCTGCTGCAGTAGCTCTTTTTTCATAAACCTGTATGAGATAGACATTTATAAGATATATTTTAAGCAGTGTTGAAAAAACCCAAAAAACCCTTTTTTGTTGTTGTTTAAACCACCTTTTCTTTGCATTGATATTGTATGACAGAAAACTGTGTCTTATTTTAATTCTTAATACTGTAAAATGTCATCTACTAGAAAGCTTGAATGAAATTGAAAGCATAATCATTTCACAACATACGGTAGATGTTTTGGACCAAAACGAAGAAGTAAAAGTAAGTGAATTGGGTTAAAAATACATTTTTAATTAGTTTCTATTTATGATGCCTCACAATTGAATTTTCTAAAAACAACCAGCTCTTATACTGATCAAACAACAAGTGAGTACATGGTGCAGTTTTATTACATCAATGTCAAATGGTTAGCTGACAAACATGTTCTTGCATGGGAATAGTTCACACCACTGTTTCTGTGATCACAGATTGTGATAAGCATGTTTTCAATTGCTTCTGAGTCTTACAGCTTAACCTTTTAACTGCTGTAGCTGTCACTGTAACAGCAGAAGATAATTTTTAAATAATTGAGGAAAATTTTAACAAAATAGCTGTATAGCTCCAGTGATGTAACACAAGGGTAATGATCTACACTTTTTAACTCTGCGCATTTAAGTACATTTTCATCACAGCCATGGCCACAGCAGTTCAAAGTTAAGTACGAGATGCGTCCACAAAGTTTCCCTAGGGCCATTTACACAAACAAAACAAATTTTCAATGAAATATTTATTGGAACAGATACAGCAAGTTTTCAGCTATTTTTTTAACATATTTGCCACTGGAATTGAGATATTTGTCATAACTTGGGACCAACTTTTGAATACATGTGTCATAGAAGTCTGTCACCTGGGATTTGAACCATTGTGTGATAACTTTCCTTTTCTCTGTCAATCTCAACCATTCTCTGTCATTCACTGTCATTTCTTGAGGGGTAGGAAAAGATGAAAATCTCTGGGTGCGCGAACTGAGCTGTAGGATGGAGGCTTCTACACCTCCCTGCAAGTCTCCTGCAAAAGTTCGGCCACTCTACAGCCCGGACCTTGCTCCCAGTGATTACCATCTTTTCCTACACCTCAATAAATGACAGAAAATGACAGAGAAGCAGAGATGATTGTTACACAGTGGTTCAAATCCCAAGGTAGTGGATTTCTACGACACAAGTGTTCAAAAGTTGGTCCCACGGTATGACAAATGTCTCAATTCTTGTGGTAAATATGTTGAAAATAGCTCAATACTTGCTATATCTGTTGCAATAAATATTTCCATGAAATTTTGATTTGTTTGTGTAAACGGCCCCAGTGGCGATTATTCCATATTGGATGTGAGGATCATCCTACACTTCATAATTTATCTACATAAATGTTTACTAGCATTCATTGTCAAGATTAAAACAGTAAAATGACAAAACAGCGTTATTGTAGAGCACTCGGGAAGGAAGTTAGTGGTTCGGTTTTGAGCAGGTTGGTATTTGAGAGGATGTCCTCAGTCGTTCAGTGTTGGTGTTACGCAGTCCATGCCGTTGTTAAAGCTCTGGGGCATGTGAAAGGGGAGGCGGGGAAGAGAAAAGGTGGTGAAAAGCCAGTTTCATATGGAGGAAGTTGAGGAAGTCTTACATTCCTTCCTCACATGTGTTCTGTGTTCTTCACGCACGTTCGATAGCTTGTTTACTAAGGGGGAGTGATCATATTTTTATTAATATTTATTTATATATTTCATTTCTTGGTATATATTATAGGCCTAGCTATTATTAAACTTTACAGTGCTGTTTATATTTCAATATAAGCATTCCTGGAGTAATACAGGTTTCACTAGTGAATTATAAGTTTGATATAAACTACAAAAATTATAGCGGAATAGCTGATTTCCGTAAATTACAGTTTTCATACGTGGTTAAATATTTTTATATTTTACAATAAAGGATTATTGTATTAAATTTATATCTCAGCCTTTATGCATTTTTTATGGCGACACATATGTATGTCAGTAGCAGTGAATGGATTAATTCACTCTCTTCACACCATCCTACACAACTAAAAAACCAGGAGTCGCCACTGAACGGCCCTATGGAAACTTACTTTGTGGACGGCCCTCGTACATCCCATGTGAGAAAAAGGTACTGACCGTTGGACTGCAGTAGATTTTAGGCTAACAGAAAAAAGGATAAGTTACAGATCTTTCATACATCATACCATCATGGAATAGACTTCCTCTGGCCATGGCTTATTTGGCCTTGGACTAAATTCAGTCCTGGCTGTACCTTCTTCAGACAGATTAAACAATCAATATTAATTCCTAAAGTCTTCTTTGTTTCAACTTAAGATCAAAAATGGACAAGCTATACAGTGAGGCTCTTTGACAGGTAACTGCAACTATTATTACATAAATACCTTAAATATATCCTTAGGAATTTCTTTCTCTCTCAGAGGAACCAAACGAAGACCTCGGAATTCAGGTTCTCCTTGATCCCTCAAACGTAACAATCGTAAACGAGGATTTATTTCTAGATCTTCCATCTTGCAGAAATCAAACTCTGCTTGCAGTGGATCCAATCGGAAATAGTTGGGTTCAGTATTAAGGCCAACACCTGCATTCTATATAAAAAAATATTTAAGTAATTAATATGTATTTGTTACTTAATGTTATAAAACAATATTATCACCTATTCAGTTTACTTAATGTGAAGTACTTATTAGACATTGTTATTCCTTCCACTAGAATGTGTTTGATTCTTGTATTATTTCTGTTTTTTAAAGATAGTATCTAGCCTAATATTTATTGTGGATTCTTAAATAATATTGTAATAAACATGGAATCTGTTTAATAAAGAGTTCATAATTAACTGTTAGTAAAGAATTGTGAATAACACAAAATACGGTCTCTCAGGTATAAAATGACTGAACCATTATTAAAATTTGGCATGGTTTGAAGAAGCATTTGTGGAGTGGCTTCGAAGCCGCAGTCTCGTGCAGGTAATGTCTAATGTCATCAATTATAAAGATCTATGTTCATTTACGAGTAAAGATGCATAAATATTATACAAGATCACATCTTACTGCAGTCTTATTCAATTACAGAGTGTAATTCAGACCTTGGGAGACAGCATGGGCATCGGTAAGGGGAAAGATGCCATGCCTCTGGAATTCCTTATGGCCTCATTAATTTTTTGGTAGGCCTACTGTTTGTCTCTCTCAACAGGGACAGTTAAAAATGTAAATATTTTATACTGAATTTAGCAAGTATGCAATTATAACTGCATCATTGAATTTATAATACGTTTTCACCAATGCTGCTCAGAAGAATGATGCTCAGAAGAACATAATCTGCTAATTAAAAACTTTGCAGCATCGTTGAATTCAGCTGGCGTTCAAAACTAGGGCCCGGGAAACTATGTGAATATTAGTATATTTAATTATTTGAAATTTTCAATTGATAATGATAAAATATTGATTCCTGCCTCATAACTTATCACTTGATCAACCACATTGAAAATTTAACTCACAGTACAGCTGTTTAATTTACTGTCGTAATATAACTTATTATTCACAATAGTAAATGATTAATTCTTAATATTACAGACTACTGAATAATTTAACCTAATAAATAAGAATTGTGTGTTTAGAATTATGTTGAGTTAATAAAATTCCAGGCGACTACCCTTGGAGATGGTGCACGATTCTAGGTGTTTCATTGTTACTGTTCAAATATTTCCTTCCCTTTCTCCATTAACATGAAGGTTCAAGTGTTCAAGTAAGCGTTAAGATAAATCAATATTAAAGCAGAAGCATAAACAATGTATCAAGATGCTACAAGCTGTACTTACTCAATGGCAGTTGAACTACATTAACCCCAAGCTATGCGCCCCCCCCCCCAAAAAAAAAATCTTAGTGTAGGAAAAAATCTGGTCCCATGCAATTCTACTCTGAACTTCAGTTTTTCCAGGCAATCTGTTTTTCTTGCAGGGTTACAAGCTTACAAGCTTAACAGCTGAAGAAATGGTGAATGTCAGTATGCGATAATAGGGGCACAAGCTTTCCTCTGGTTTCTCCAGCTTGTATAATTTATTGTTTTTCATAAAGCATGTTCTCAAATTGAGGGGGTCAGCATGACAGTGGTCTAAACCCCTCTGAAACGAAAAATTAGATAGTGATGATATTTGAATGATCTAGGGGTTGTGCTTTATTATTAAGTGCCAGTATGGCACTTTATGAGATTGTGTGGGGGATGGAAAAATGTCTGTCCGTGTGTCTGTACGCACCATAACTCAAATACGCTTTATCGGATTTTCATGAAACTTGCTGTACGCATTTATAACGTTCATGGGAAGAACCCTATTGATATTGAACCAAATCGGTTCACCGGTACCGGAGTAATGCCCACCTATTTTAATAGATTATATTAGAAAGGTGCCTTAACTCAAACACTCTTTATAGGATTTTCATGAAACTTGGTATACGCATTTATGACGTCCATGAGAAGTAACCTATTGAATTTGGACCTAATCGGTTGACCAGTACCGGAGTAAAACCCAATTGTGTCTATTTTAAAGGCGCGTTAACTCAAATACGCTTTATCGGATTTTTATGAAACTTCGTATACGCATTTATAATTTCCATGGGAAATTCGACCAAATCGGTTAGCCGGTAGCGGAATAATGCCCAATTTAGTGCCTTTTATGGTAAAGTCGTGATAACTCAAATATGCTTTATGGGATTTTCATGAAACTTTGTATACCCATTTATGATGTACATGGAAATACGTCTATTGATACTGGACCAAATTGGTTGACCGGTACCGGAGTAAAACCCAATTTCGTGTCTATTTTAAAGACACAGTAACTCAAATACGCTTTATCGGATTTTCATGAAGCTTTATATACACATTTATAATGTCCATGGTCTCAAAAGTTCTCTCTCCTGTTATAGAACTATAAGTTTTATCTGCTAGTTGCACTACCCTAACTTCAGATTCTTCTACTGATAAATCTAACATTTTACACAAAAAATCACCTTTCTCTCCCACATAAGTTTTATCTGAGCCTGAATCTATTAAAGCAATAAATGTAATATCCTCCAACAAAATTTCAACAAAACATCGGTCTCCATTAACTAAATCTGTAGGGTTTATATTCAACATCACACAAGCCTGATTTTTAGTTAATTTTCGTAAAGAATTTGTAGGCCTAACTTTTCTTTCTTGGGGCATCCTACAATCAATAGACCTATGTCCAAGCTTATTACAATTATAACATTTAATCGTAGTGCGTGGAGTAACTCTACGAGGTGCCTTACACTCGAACTGCCTATGTCCTATTTTATCACAGTTCCAACATCGCTGGTTATTTGAAAAACGCAAAGTGGTGTTTTTACCCTTTTCCCCCAACTCATCCTGTCCCTCTTTATTTTCTATTGCTTTAACTATTCTAGAATCATTTACATGACTTGAATTTCGTTCTTTGTCCCACGTCTTTGCAGAAAAACTAACATTGGGTTTCTTTTGTAACTCGGACGATGGAAGTTCCTGCTTTCCCTGAATTCCTAACGCTGTATGAACTGAAGGTATAACAACTTGTCTCTGAGGTTTATAAGCCGTTTCTTTGATTGTAGCTCTAACCTGCGTTGGAGGAGGAATATATCTCTCAGAATCTAACAATATTTGTTCATACTGTCTACCTACACGTATTAAATCTGTTATAGTTTGAATCTCTGCAGGTCTAATGTACAATTTTACGTCAGGACGCAAATTTTTGATAACATTCTTCATCATTTGTTGAGGACTCATTGGAGGACTCAGCCTCCTCATTAACGTTTGGATAGCATTAACATAATCAAAAATCGATTGTTTAGGACCTTGCGTTCTTTGTCTAATCTCATCCAAAAGCGAGTCTTCCTCATCAATAGGCAAGTAATATTCTCTAAATTCTTTCAAAAAAGCTTCCCATGTAGGCCAATCTGTTAATCTGTTCCTGTACCAAAGTAAAGCTGAATCTTGTAAAATTTCGGGTAATACTGACAATAACTCTACACCCTGTAACTTAGAACTTTGTTTTAAATCTTCCAATCTCTCCAAAAATAAGTAAATGCTATCCCCAGGTTTGAATTTAATGTTCCATTTACGAACCAGATCCAAAGTATTTGGTTTATGTGGCTCTAACTGAATTGTAAACGATGGTATTACTGGTACAACTTCTTCTGAGTCAGCTATCGCCATGGCCTTCCTACGCATTAACTTAACCCATGTATACACTACATCTCCATAGGAATCTTGTGGAACCGTTATATTATGTTCAACTAAGTCTTCTTCCAAAACTTCCTGACTCAGAGCAAAAGCCGTAATTAACACCTGAAATGACTGAGGGTTCTTGCGGGCATAATCTAACAAGCGTTGTCTTAACTCATCCCTGGTACCTGTGGTCGGTAACTTAACTCTATCACATTCTGCCTCCAGATCCGCCTTTCTCAACTTCCTAATAGCTTGGGTTAACTCAGCTGCTCTTATTTGTGCATACGGATCAACATAAGTGGCCATATTTATATATTAACAATTCCACTGACTGAAAAAAAAGATTAGAACACAATAGTTCAGTCGTCTGTCTTAGTCATCTATAGAAGTCCTTAATTTGTCAACAGTCATTATTCTTCTCCCAAAAATATGTTATTATTTTTGAAAATAAATTTCAAGTTATACTAACCTAACTCCCAAGTTTCTTTCACGTAATAGGCTCTATAATCTCTATAACCTCTATCCCTGCTAACGTCAAAATCGATAACGTTGGGCAACCACTACGGCCTAAAATTTCTCCTAAGCCACACGTATAGGACATCAAACTATCCTACTATCAAACTATCAACTATCGACCTATCGACCTATGGCCCCACGCTATGGGCGCCAAAATATGTGATGGACTTTACCGGTTGATTGCAAATTCCCTACACCCAGCTTACTCTCTCTTTCTTTTTTTTTTTTAACAATTTACAAGGTTTAATAATATTGATGAAAATTTATATTAAGGGCGCCATCATCAATACTCTTCTTTCTTCTTTTTATTTTGCATCAGCCAAAACATATTACGAGCCCAATCACAAATTAAATTATAGATACACAGGCTATGTACCTACAGGCCTCTCGGCTAGCTTTTTTTTTAATTTAACAGTGGAGATGGGAATGGATTCGGCTCTGTCCTTTTATTATTATGTAACTTAGCTCAAAAATCAGTGGCTCTCAGAACATTACAAGGATAGGGGCCAAAATATATGAACTTCACGAAAATTTACTTTGCATAACAATAACCATAATTTATTTAATATATTTTTTTTTTCTTTTTCAACAATAACAATCTGATTTACAATAAATTACATTTACTCTTGTTTTCTTTTTTTTCTTTTCCAACAATAACAATCTGATTTACAATAAATTACATTTACTCTGGGGTTTTCCCCTTTTTAACAACTACTCATCCTTAAAATCTTCAGATCATCCGATCCGAACAACATTAACCATTCAACACTTTTATTGGAAAATTTAGTATTCAGTTCCTAACTATCAGGTTAGTAGCCCAGTTTAACTGTATTAATGTGTTCCTTGTTATATAAGACAAATTCTTAATTAATTACTTTAATCTCTTTCCTTTCTTTATTTCCAGGTATCTACTAGAACGTCTCAGATTACCCTTATACTTTACTACTAACTTGCGTAATCTTTTCCATTTGCAATTCCGTATGAATAAAGATTTTTAATTCGTAATTCAGTCACTGACTTGACCTATCATACCCAATGATTCCACCTATTTCTCCTATACCAGTCCACTAGTCATTGTAGTCTATGAAGAATTGTACTCAAAGATAAATAGGAAAGACAATGTTATGAAGAAAGAAACGGAAGTTTAGGCCTATACCCACAGAGTGACTGGGGTAATAGACCACCGATACAGGGGCGGCGTCTAGATCTTGAGTTACAAACAATCTGACTCCCCTCCTGCAACCGGAAAAATATTAATGGGCCGCAAACAAAAATATAATTTTGAACAATCGATGTCAGAGGTCCCTGACACTCTTTCCTAGAGGCACGTGGGGCCGTTGTTCGCCTCCAACACCGATGACTTTCACAATTCTCCTAAATCTCTTTATATTCTACTAGCATAGGCTTCGCCTACTACTGTATTTATATTTGTTTTATTTGGGACACTTCCGGCGTTCCCTCACCTCACCCTTCTTTTTTTTTTTCTCTCCTGGGGTAATCTCTAGTACCTGCTAATGACCTACTTGTCATCAACTCACTACACAAAATTACCAATTCTCCTCTTTCTAATCTAACCAATTATTATTTATTATCTTTTAACTCCTTTCTCTTTAAGCAGTGTATACCATTATTCTAATTTACCTACTTATTGTTATTCTGGTTTCTATACTTTTCAAGTTACTACCCTACACCATGGGCACCTAATTTTCTTGTTTCTAAATTCCCTAGAATTCTAGCTGAAACTAACTCACGCCCCAGGTCAGTAACTCTCTTTATAACCCTGGAGTGAACTTCTACTTCTATCCTACCCAGTAAACTTTCCAATGGCATACGCCTAATGTACTGCTACTCATAGGCCTCCTTTTGCCTCTCAGTATTCACTTTCTTATCCCCCTCTACCATATTCCATACAATTCCCTCTCTTCGATAAATCTCTTTAAAAAAACAACTCAACATTATAGGCCAGCATGAAATCCACTTATAGATAATCACCTGTCACCTAACGAAAACCAAGTGGGAGAGGCCCTCGTAAGCAATACTAAGTAAGCCCCTATTACCCTTCTTCCTTACTCCCCTCGCGTCCTGTCTTATAAAAAACAAGGTTTGTATGAGCATCAACAACTGCCCCTAGCTATGTATTCATTCGTGGGACAATTACCCATAGCAACCTAAAGTATAGAGATTTATCTTTACTATTCACGGTTTTACTCCTGACTGCTCCTTGTGTAATTAACTTAGACCAGAAATGGAAACTGATTGGATCACTGTAATTTACTACCTCACCCTAGACTAATTACATCTATCTTCTAACCTTACTCTTTTACCTTTCATTACGGCGTCTAGTCGCCACACATTTCTTAGAACCTGGCTTAAATAACAATGCCTCAAAATCTTTTCCACTTCCCAAAACAACAAAAAAAATGTTTAGATGATTATACTCAACGGGTGGTGACCAATTTATCCTCTGATCCTGAGTTGTTTCCATCCACTTTCTGATGTCCACATCTTCCTTTATTCCAGGCTAAGCAACCGTGACCCACTCTTCTTTCCCCAGCTGGTGTTCGCTGTAGCGGTCTCTCGTACCGGCTGACATGATGTGTTCTTCCAACTAACGACTATCTCCATATAGTCGCGTCAGTGAAATTCCCCTTCAGAATTTCTTTAGATGAAAGTCTGACAAACCATCATGTCAGGGCGCCTCTACCGCTGTCACACATTCCAATCTCGTCTCCTCGCCTCCGTTTCTTCAACCTTTCTCTCTCGTAGTCAGAGACGTAATACTCAACCGTTTTTCAGGTTCAACTCCTCTCCCGTCGACTCGCCGTCCACGCATGCGCACTTCTCCTTTTTCTGCAATTCAAATAAATTCAGGGCAGTATCGATAATCGTGAAAATGTTCAATATCGATTAGTTGCGGTCCCCCAACCCTTCCTTTGTTTTGGAATGGTTTTTCTACCGTCTAATTGGCACGCAGCTATTTGCTTCGTTACATTCTTCCCACACTCACCATAAAAAAAAAATGGTAACACTGTTCACATTTTTTTTTTTTTTTTTTTTTGTGTGTGTGTGTCTAGTTTACCAGCCTTAAAGAACATTTATCCAGGCACAAAGGGTTTCAAGTCTTTAACGTGCCACTTCCCCAACTGCTTACCAAAACGGTTCGTCAGTTCATAACTATTCTCGCTAAGCTTTTTCTTTATAATATAGGGGCCGACGAACTTTGCACTTAAGCCTGCTGCATAAGCTTGTGAGGCATCACTTAATTTAAAGTTTCTTCTTAACACAAGATCACCTGGACAAAATCTCACCTCTCTCCTCCGAAGATTATAATAATGACTTGAACTCTTATAAGCAGTTTCTAAGTTATGTCTGACCATTAGACGGACCGTTTTTAATTTATCAAATCTTTCTATCCAAAGCTTTGGAATTTCTTTCTGTATTGGTTGATTTTCTACCTTCTCAATTCTGCTGATAATTTCAGGCTCTTTCCCATAATTTAGCATATAAGGAGTGCATCCAGTGGAACTATGTTTAGCCGTATTTATAGCAAAATTAAATTCTCTCAAATACACGTCCCAAACTGTTTGATCCTTTTCAATGTAACTAGAAATCATGGTTTTCAATACTCTATTAACTCTTTCTACCGGATTTCCTTGCGGCGAATATACAGGTAAATAACAAGGAGTTATATTAAAAGCTTTAGCTATCCCACGCATTAATTTACTAGTATATTGCGGTCCATTATCCATCAGCAAATACCCCGGAATTCCCCATTTAAGGATAATCAACTCATAAAATGCTTCCGTAACTGCTCTACTGGTTGCTTTCCTTAACGCTTTACATTCTATATATTTTGTAAAGGTGTCCTGAAATACTACAATGTACTTGTTTCCTCTCCTGGAACGGGGGTAAGGTCCCAACAAATCAGTAGCTACAGTCATCCAAGGTTTCTCTTTCTGGTAAAAATGCATCGGTCCTGCTTGAGCCGTTTGTAACACTTTCTGTCTTTGACATATTTCACAAGCAGTAACATACTTAGCAACATCTCTAAACATTCCCGGCCAATAATACTTGTTTGCTATTCTAAAGAAAGTTTTAGCTATCCCCATATGCCCTGCAGTAGGTGCATCATGACATTCCTGCAATACTTTAATCCTATAATCTTGCGGTATAACCAATTTCCACCTATTCACTGTTCCCTCTAAAGTTTGTTCTAACTGATCTAATCTTAAATGGTACAACTTCCCATCTACGACCTTCCAATCTGGCCAAAATTTAGGTTTACTCTGTACTTGCGCTTTCCGCTTAATATACCAAGCATCTTGTATATTTTCCCATTCCACTACTTCAGAGTTACTAGTCAACAAGAGGCAAAATTCTTCCTCTACCGTTTTCTCTTGAACTTTCCCTTCGTGTATTCTAGATAAAGCATCCGAAACTTTTTGTAATCTACCAGGCCTATGTATTACTTCAAAATCATACTCTTGGAGCAATAAACTCCACCTAGCTAATCGTCCGGTCGGATTCTGTAATGTATTTAACCATTTCAGAGCAAAGTGATCAGTATATACTTTAAAATGATAACCTTCCAAATAAGGACGAAACTTTTGAACTGCCCATAATATAGCTAACAATTCCTTCTCGACTATTGCCCACTTTTGTTCACCTACCGTTAAAGTTCTACTAGCATAAGCTATCACTTTTTCCTCTCCTTCCTCTCCTGTCTGAATTAAAGCTGCTCCTAGTCCTGAAAAACTAGCGTCGGTCTGTAGCACTAGGGGTTTAGTATAATCTGGACAAGTTAATATAGGACTACTAGATAATTTCGATTTTAATTCATCAAAAGATTCCTGACATTCCTTAGTCCAACGCCATTTCTGATTCTTTTTCAGAAGTGCAGTGAGGGGCTTTACAACTTCAGAAAAAAATGGAATGAATCGTCGGTACCAAGAAGCCAATCCTAAAAATGCTCGTACTTCCTTGACTTTTGTAGGGGCTGGATACTCAAGGATACACGAGATTTTATCTGAATCTACAGCAATTCCTAATGGAGTAATGATATGACCCAAATATTTTAATTCACTTCTGCAAAACTTTGATTTTTCCCTATTAATTTTCAGGTTAGCTTTTCTTAATTTCTCTAAGACTTTTTCTAACAAGGACAAATGTTCTTCAAATGTCTCGCTAATAAGTACTATATCATCCAAATAACAAAAGCATTTCTCTCCTATCTCTTCTCTTAATATAGTATCAACTAATCTTTGAAATGAGGCTGGTGCGTTATGGATTCCAAACGGCATAACTCGAAACTGATACAATCCTCTACCAGGTACGGTAAATGCTGTTTTTTCTTTACTTGCTTCATCTAATGGAACTTGCCAATACCCATTTTTCAAATCTATTGTACTGATATACCTGGCATGTCGTAATTTACTCAAAACATGTTCAATGTATGGCAAAGGATAACTATCTCTTTTAGTACAATTATTTACTTTTCTGAAATCTACACAAAACCTCCATGTTCTATCTGGTTTCTTTACCATAACTACCGGAGAAGACCAAGGTGAATTCGAAGGCTCTATAACTTTTTCCAATAACATTTTATCTATTTCCGCGTGTATAACTTTTTCCAAAATGGGTGATACTGGATAATATCTTTGTTTTATAGGTTTCGCATCGCCTGTATCAATAACATGAGAAATCAGATCGGTAAGTCCAGTACACTGATCAAATTTCTGTAACTGATTTTCCAAAAACATATTCAATCTGTCCCTTTCCTGAGGTGTAGGTAAAGTAAGAATATTATGTAGTTGATCTTCTTCTTTCAAATCTATAGCCTTAACAAATTGAAAAATTTTTGTCGGTTCATCTTTGAAATACCAAGTCCCGTCTTGCAAATCTACTACTAACCCAATTTGTTTCAAAACATCCATGCCCAGAATCATATCTACTGCTAAATTTGGCATAATTTTACATTTTATCTGAAAGATCCTGTCCTGCAATTTCATCTCAAAAGTTCTCTCTCCTGTTATAGAACTATAAGTTTTATCTGCTAGTTGCACTACCCTAACTTCAGATTCTTCTACTGATAAATCTAACATTTTACACAAAAAATCACCTTTCTCTCCCACATAAGTTTTATCTGAGCCTGAATCTATTAAAGCAATAAATGTAATATCCTCCAACAAAATTTCAACAAAACATCGGTCTCCATTAACTAAATCTGTAGGGTTTATATTCAACATCACACAAGCCTGATTTTTAGTTAATTTTCGTAAAGAATTTGTAGGCCTAACTTTTCTTTCTTGGGGCATCCTACAATCAATAGACCTATGTCCAAGCTTATTACAATTATAACATTTAATCGTAGTGCGTGGAGTAACTCTACGAGGTGCCTTACACTCGAACTGCCTATGTCCTATTTTATCACAGTTCCAACATCGCTGGTTATTTGAAAAACGCAAAGTGGTGTTTTTACCCTTTTCCCCCAACTCATCCTGTCCCTCTTTATTTTCTATTGCTTTAACTATTCTAGAATCATTTACATGACTTGAATTTCGTTCTTTGTCCCACGTCTTTGCAGAAAAACTAACATTGGGTTTCTTTTGTAACTCGGACGATGGAAGTTCCTGCTTTCCCTGAATTCCTAACGCTGTATGAACTGAAGGTATAACAACTTGTCTCTGAGGTTTATAAGCCGTTTCTTTGATTGTAGCTCTAACCTGCGTTGGAGGAGGAATATATCTCTCAGAATCTAACAATATTTGTTCATACTGTCTACCTACACGTATTAAATCTGTTATAGTTTGAATCTCTGCAGGTCTAATGTACAATTTTACGTCAGGACGCAAATTTTTGATAACATTCTTCATCATTTGTTGAGGACTCATTGGAGGACTCAGCCTCCTCATTAACGTTTGGATAGCATTAACATAATCAAAAATCGATTGTTTAGGACCTTGCGTTCTTTGTCTAATCTCATCCAAAAGCGAGTCTTCCTCATCAATAGGCAAGTAATATTCTCTAAATTCTTTCAAAAAAGCTTCCCATGTAGGCCAATCTGTTAATCTGTTCCTGTACCAAAGTAAAGCTGAATCTTGTAAAATTTCGGGTAATACTGACAATAACTCTACACCCTGTAACTTAGAACTTTGTTTTAAATCTTCCAATCTCTCCAAAAATAAGTAAATGCTATCCCCAGGTTTGAATTTAATGTTCCATTTACGAACCAGATCCAAAGTATTTGGTTTATGTGGCTCTAACTGAATTGTAAACGATGGTATTACTGGTACAACTTCTTCTGAGTCAGCTATCGCCATGGCCTTCCTACGCATTAACTTAACCCATGTATACACTACATCTCCATAGGAATCTTGTGGAACCGTTATATTATGTTCAACTAAGTCTTCTTCCAAAACTTCCTGACTCAGAGCAAAAGCCGTAATTAACACCTGAAATGACTGAGGGTTCTTGCGGGCATAATCTAACAAGCGTTGTCTTAACTCATCCCTGGTACCTGTGGTCGGTAACTTAACTCTATCACATTCTGCCTCCAGATCCGCCTTTCTCAACTTCCTAATAGCTTGGGTTAACTCAGCTGCTCTTATTTGTGCATACGGATCAACATAAGTGGCCATATTTATATATTAACAATTCCACTGACTGAAAAAAAAGATTAGAACACAATAGTTCAGTCGTCTGTCTTAGTCATCTATAGAAGTCCTTAATTTGTCAACAGTCATTATTCTTCTCCCAAAAATATGTTATTATTTTTGAAAATAAATTTCAAGTTATACTAACCTAACTCCCAAGTTTCTTTCACGTAATAGGCTCTATAATCTCTATAACCTCTATCCCTGCTAACGTCAAAATCGATAACGTTGGGCAACCACTACGGCCTAAAATTTCTCCTAAGCCACACGTATAGGACATCAAACTATCCTACTATCAAACTATCAACTATCGACCTATCGACCTATGGCCCCACGCTATGGGCGCCAAAATATGTGATGGACTTTACCGGTTGATTGCAAATTCCCTACACCCAGCTTACTCTCTCTTTCTTTTTTTTTTTTAACAATTTACAAGGTTTAATAATATTGATGAAAATTTATATTAAGGGCGCCATCATCAATACTCTTCTTTCTTCTTTTTATTTTGCATCAGCCAAAACATATTACGAGCCCAATCACAAATTAAATTATAGATACACAGGCTATGTACCTACAGGCCTCTCGGCTAGCTTTTTTTTTAATTTAACAGTGGAGATGGGAATGGATTCGGCTCTGTCCTTTTATTATTATGTAACTTAGCTCAAAAATCAGTGGCTCTCAGAACATTACAAGGATAGGGGCCAAAATATATGAACTTCACGAAAATTTACTTTGCATAACAATAACCATAATTTATTTAATATATTTTTTTTTTCTTTTTCAACAATAACAATCTGATTTACAATAAATTACATTTACTCTTGTTTTCTTTTTTTTCTTTTCCAACAATAACAATCTGATTTACAATAAATTACATTTACTCTGGGGTTTTCCCCTTTTTAACAACTACTCATCCTTAAAATCTTCAGATCATCCGATCCGAACAACATTAACCATTCAACACTTTTATTGGAAAATTTAGTATTCAGTTCCTAACTATCAGGTTAGTAGCCCAGTTTAACTGTATTAATGTGTTCCTTGTTATATAAGACAAATTCTTAATTAATTACTTTAATCTCTTTCCTTTCTTTATTTCCAGGTATCTACTAGAACGTCTCAGATTACCCTTATACTTTACTACTAACTTGCGTAATCTTTTCCATTTGCAATTCCGTATGAATAAAGATTTTTAATTCGTAATTCAGTCACTGACTTGACCTATCATACCCAATGATTCCACCTATTTCTCCTATACCAGTCCACTAGTCATTGTAGTCTATGAAGAATTGTACTCAAAGATAAATAGGAAAGACAATGTTATGAAGAAAGAAACGGAAGTTTAGGCCTATACCCACAGAGTGACTGGGGTAATAGACCACCGATACAGGGGCGGCGTCTAGATCTTGAGTTACAAACAATCTGACTCCCCTCCTGCAACCGGAAAAATATTAATGGGCCGCAAACAAAAATATAATTTTGAACAATCGATGTCAGAGGTCCCTGACACTCTTTCCTAGAGGCACGTGGGGCCGTTGTTCGCCTCCAACACCGATGACTTTCACAATTCTCCTAAATCTCTTTATATTCTACTAGCATAGGCTTCGCCTACTACTGTATTTATATTTGTTTTATTTGGGACACTTCCGGCGTTCCCTCACCTCACCCTTCTTTTTTTTTTTCTCTCCTGGGGTAATCTCTAGTACCTGCTAATGACCTACTTGTCATCAACTCACTACACAAAATTACCAATTCTCCTCTTTCTAATCTAACCAATTATTATTTATTATCTTTTAACTCCTTTCTCTTTAAGCAGTGTATACCATTATTCTAATTTACCTACTTATTGTTATTCTGGTTTCTATACTTTTCAAGTTACTACCCTACACCATGGGCACCTAATTTTCTTGTTTCTAAATTCCCTAGAATTCTAGCTGAAACTAACTCACGCCCCAGGTCAGTAACTCTCTTTATAACCCTGGAGTGAACTTCTACTTCTATCCTACCCAGTAAACTTTCCAATGGCATACGCCTAATGTACTGCTACTCATAGGCCTCCTTTTGCCTCTCAGTATTCACTTTCTTATCCCCCTCTACCATATTCCATACAATTCCCTCTCTTCGATAAATCTCTTTAAAAAAACAACTCAACATTATAGGCCAGCATGAAATCCACTTATAGATAATCACCTGTCACCTAACGAAAACCAAGTGGGAGAGGCCCTCGTAAGCAATACTAAGTAAGCCCCTATTACCCTTCTTCCTTACTCCCCTCGCGTCCTGTCTTATAAAAAACAAGGTTTGTATGAGCATCAACAACTGCCCCTAGCTATGTATTCATTCGTGGGACAATTACCCATAGCAACCTAAAGTATAGAGATTTATCTTTACTATTCACGGTTTTACTCCTGACTGCTCCTTGTGTAATTAACTTAGACCAGAAATGGAAACTGATTGGATCACTGTAATTTACTACCTCACCCTAGACTAATTACATCTATCTTCTAACCTTACTCTTTTACCTTTCATTACGGCGTCTAGTCGCCACACATTTCTTAGAACCTGGCTTAAATAACAATGCCTCAAAATCTTTTCCACTTCCCAAAACAACAAAAAAAATGTTTAGATGATTATACTCAACGGGTGGTGACCAATTTATCCTCTGATCCTGAGTTGTTTCCATCCACTTTCTGATGTCCACATCTTCCTTTATTCCAGGCTAAGCAACCGTGACCCACTCTTCTTTCCCCAGCTGGTGTTCGCTGTAGCGGTCTCTCGTACCGGCTGACGTGATGTGTTCTTCCAACTAACGACTATCTCCATATAGTCGCGTCAGTGAAATTCCCCTTCAGAATTTCTTTAGATGAAAGTCTGACAAACCATCATGTCAGGGCGCCTCTACCGCTGTCACACATTCCAATCTCGTCTCCTCGCCTCCGTTTCTTCAACCTTTCTCTCTCGTAGTCAGAGACGTAATACTCAACCGTTTTTCAGGTTCAACTCCTCTCCCGTCGACTCGCCGTCCACGCATGCGCACTTCTCCTTTTTCTGCAATTCAAATAAATTCAGGGCAGTATCGATAATCGTGAAAATGTTCAATATCGATTAGTTGCGGTCCCCCAACCCTTCCTTTGTTTTGGAATGGTTTTTCTACCGTCTAATTGGCACGCAGCTATTTGTTTCGTTACAATGGGAAGACGTCTAATGATATTGGATAAAATCGGTTGACCAGTATCGGAGTAATGCCCAATTTAGTGCCTATTTTATGGTGATATATTATTAAGAATTTAAAAAATGCAAATCTGTTATCCTAACAACATATCGATTTACATACTTCATATACGGCTTTGGAATAGTTAGCTATGACCAGCATAGGACAGGCAGTGTAATTCTCGAGACGGCGGTGGCCATAACACATTCCTTCTCATTTAAGCTGAGACGTACGGTGATAATAATGAAGTAAATTGGAGATTTAATTATCAAACTATTCAGTGTTTATTTCATTCATCAAGTTGAATACTGTTATATACAGAAGATATAAACTCTGAAATAATTAGGCTTGCATACATTTAGTGGAGTTCTTCGCCAGTGTATTTTGTGAAATGTTGACATAATCATTTTAAGAATGTCTTATATCAGTGTATACGAGTCTGAATTAAGGTTAAGTATCAAACTTACCTTTGTTCTTTTGTAAGTCCTGCTTAATGAATCGATCTGCAGCTTAACTCGGAAATCGATAACAAAAATAATTTATTCTCTGCAAATCATAATTTCAATTAACTTTTTACTGATTAAACAAAAGCATACTGGCACTTTGTTACATCAATTTACCTATTTTATTATAATTATTGAGGTTGAATCGATTCTGCCTGGTTTAGGTAGTTTTGAAGTTGATCATCTGTTCCCTGAAACAGAATTCCTCTTGCATAAGGGCAACCAAAATTTTGAAAACCCAGGTAAATATATCCAAAGAAATTAAAGGCTATTAACATTCTTCTGAAATAAGTACTGTTCATTCATCTTTAATTTTATAACAATCTGATTTCTGTAATTGAGGCAGGTGTTGCAGGAATGGCAGGGAGCTTTTTAATGTATTTTATTGTAAGTAGAATCGAATATTCTTCTTCAAATAATGTTTCATTACATGAAAAAATGAAAAGAAAAAAAAAATTCCTCTGTCAAGTAGAAATTAAAGTCAGTCCAACCAAGAACACAGTGTTGCAGGGTCTCATAAAAATGATAATAGATCCGAAAATTCTGAATAGTAGGCTATGTAACATTGTGGTTAAGTTGCCCGAGCTCCATACAACAACCCACTACCAACATAGTTTTATTTTTAAAACTGTATGAAAATCCACAAGTTTATCAAACTTTAACTTGCTTTTCCTCTAAACTTTAAAAAAGTGGCTTAGACCACTGTTGTGCTGACCCCCTCAATTATATTTATCATTGTCTTCAACATTACATTATGATCATCTTAATTCTTTCACTATTTGGTGATTTAAATTAAGAAGAAATGAAAAATTACTGCTCTAATCTCACTACTGGAACTATGAAGGAGTATGATGTGGTACACTTGTTGAGGTACTGCGCTACAAACAGGAAGGTTGCAGGTTTGATTCCCAAGACTTTTCCAATTGGCCGAATCCTTCTGGTGGTACTATGACCCTCTAACAGACTCAGCCTCTAATAGAAATAAGTACCTGGAGCAATTCTGGGGGTGAAAGTGGTCAGTGCATAAGGCCTTCCACTTCATGTGCTGGCAGCCGGCAGCCTCAATCTCCAGAAACACTAAGGGCTTCCATGGTCTGTATACTGATCACTTTAATTTACTTTACTACTGGCATAATGCAGTGGAAGAACAACTACAGAAAGTAGCACAGAATTGTCTGTTTTTAACATCTAAAGAAATAATATTGAAATATTTTGCTCACCAAGCTAATCCACAGAAAATGTCTATGATTTCCTCACTAACTGATACCACCTTGTACAGTGAGTCCCATGCAAGAGTTGGCCAATGACGTGGGTTTCTGCGTCACGGCGGGCACAGTTCCAACTACCGAGCGATCGGGTGAAATATCTACACAAATAAAGCCGCGATCGATGTAATGATTCAGGTTTTCACATTTTCAGTTAAAATTACAATGAAAATAAAATCAGGTAAACTGATATAACAAAATGCCAGTATGTTTTTGTTGAATCAATTATAATTGCAATTATGATATGCAGAAAATAAGTTTTTCTAATCAGATTAAAATCGACCAGCGTCAGCAGAACTACAGATCTGTGAAACCTCGACAATCGCGCACTCACATTTAAAAAAAAAAAAAAAAAAAAAAAAAAAAAAAAAAAAAAAAAAAAAAAAAAAAAAAAAAAAAAAAAAAAAAAAATCCATGTCAAATTGGCCGGCTCCGGGATTTGATCCGGGGACCACCAGAATACGAGTCCAAGACGTTACCATTTGGCCAACTCAGTCAGTTTGACGGTGTTTTTTGATAAGCATATGTGAAGGAATAGTGTTAACTGTCAAATTATACCCGTAGACAAAAATTAAAAAACATGTGACCTTTAATTAGTCGTTACTCTGGTACCGGTCAACCGATTAGGTCCAAAATTAATAGGCTTCTTGCCATGGACGTTATAAATGCTTATACCAAGTTTCATGAAAATCCGATAAAGCATATTTGAGTTATGGGGCCTTTTGTTATATAATACCATAAATATGCACTAAATTGGGCATTATTCCGGTACCGGCCAACCGATTTGGTCCAATATCAACAAACGTCTTCCCATGGACATTATAAATGTGTATACCAAGTTTCATGAAAGTCCGATAAAGCATATTTGAGTTATGGCGCTTTTAAATAAAAACACTAAATTGAGCTTAACGCCGGTACCGGTGAACCGATTTGGTTCAATATCAACAGGGTTCTTCCCATGGACATTATAAATGCGTATACCAAGTTTCATGAAAATCCGATAAAGCGTATTTGACTTATGGCGCGTATAGACACATGGACAAACAGACAGACAGACAGACATTTTTCCATCCCCCACACACAATCTCATAAAGTACCATACTGGCACTTAATAACCACGTATTTCATCACAAGAGATGTTGGAAATGTTCTCCTCTTGCATCCAGACAATACTGGCACCTTTTTAGGAAATTTTCTTTCACGCGCATAAGTTCAGCTTCCGAGACAGAGTTAATTTCTCTTATGATAGGCCTATGTGATATTACCTTTCAGTTCTTCTAACAGTATGTGAATATTATTTATGGGAAAACTTGAAAAATAAAGTGTATACGTCAATTCCCCATATATTAGAAAAAGTTAAAGACAATATCACAAGAGAAATTAACCCTATCTCGGAAGCTGAACTTATGCGAGTGAAAGAAAATTTCCTAAAAAGGTGCCAGTATTGTCTGGATGCAAGAGGAGAACATTTCCATCATCTCTTGTGATGAGGTACGTGGATATTTTCATTGTAATTTTAACTGTAAATATGAGAACCTGAATCATTTTACCGATCGCAGCTTTATTTGCGTAGATATTTCACCCGATCACTCGGGAGTTGGAGCTGTGCCCACCGTGATGCAAAAACCCACATCATTGGCCAACTCTTGTGTGGGACTCACTGTATTCGGTAGCACGCCTGCCTTCCACTCCGGCGGCCCGGGTTCGATTCCCGGCCGGGTCGGGGATTTTTCAGTAGTGAAAGATCCCCTCCCCGGGTTCAGGACTGGGTGTTAGGTTAAGTCTTAGGTTAAGATAATGCACATTGTGCGCGATTCCTAAATTATTATTTAGGTGTTATGGCTGTATATGGATGTATTTCAGCAAGGAGCAACAAAACTTAATGTAATATATTATATGAGTTTATATACACACTTGCTGCTTCACTTACCATTGTCAACATTCATAATGTATTTGAAAATGGGGAGGGAAGAGGAACCTTGAAACGTGTCATACTAAAATAATGGTGAATCAATTTATGTAATAGATTAAATCTATTATAGTCTCTTCACTGTGTAAGTTCCATAATATCAATATAAAACAGAGTGTTATTCCTGAATAAAAATCAAACTACAGATTTTTTTTCTTGGTAATAAGAAAAATTATAGTTGAGAAAGAGAATGAAGTGTACCTTAATGAAGTAGAAGAAAGCAGCATTGGTAGGATCATTCGGGTCAAGCTGTGATTTTTCAGCCCACTCTTTCAGTTTCTCTATGTCCATAGCACCTTCAGTATCCAGCATGGTCATCAGATCATTTCTACTGTTTCTGAGAATAAATGTGCAGTGAACAAACTAGTTAGCAGAAAATTTAAAAATCACTTATTATTAAGATTTATTATTAAGATATTTCAGTGAAAACTTACAATGGAGAAATTCTGTAAATGGTTATTTATAAAATATTTATGAATTACAGTGTCTCTTTACATAGTCATGGTGGGAATTTGATTGACTATATCAATGCAAGTAAAGATAGTAGATATGTAAAAGTACAACAATGTGACTGAAAAACTTCCTAGTGTAATTCTTTGAACAGCAGACCTCACATAAAAAATCCAAATCTTCATCTTGAAACAGAATAAAAAATAATAATCTTTCCACAAAACTTATGTTTAATTTAAAATGACTTGAACTAACATTCATGTCAAATTGGTACAAAACCTAACAATGCATTCGGTTGTGACTGTATAACACGCAAATTTATAGAAACACAAAATGGAGGTAAACCAATACAGTTACACCAAAAAATGTATTGGTACAAAGTTGTAGAAAATGTTACATTCGAGAGTGAAGGTAGTCTTAAAATTTTTATTACATGAACCGTTTGACTAAAATCGTTGAAAGAATCTGAACATCACATGAAATGGAACCATTAAAACAGCCAAAACTTGAAACACAAAAAATAAAAATCTTTATTTTTAATGACTTCAAGGAACATTCATACCAAACTTGAGGAAAATCAAACAATACATAAAACACAAATTTACAAACAGACAAAATGCTGGACGGTCGACTTTAAAGAGGACCTTGCCTCATTCAGCTGATAACCTCTTCTGAATGTAGCAGCCGATAAATAAATCTAGTCTCAGTTTTTTTCTGCTGTCACAAACTTCTCCACTAACAATGCACATCAAGAGACAAAATGCATTAGTAAAATCTTAAATGACAAGCGTTTCATCATTTAGTTAGTTTATTTTTCTTGGAAAAAGGAAGTATTTCAACAGATATTTGGTGATGGCCAGGAGTTTTAAAACACGAAAAAGGTCCAGTCACCACAATTACATACCAAAGGATCTTCACTAGTTGCAATGTAAAGATAAGATAAGATAAGATACTTTATTCATCCGTATAATCAATTTACATCGATGTAGGATTCGTCAGCTTAAACCTAAGATAGAAATTAACACTAGAACAGTAATACAGAGAATCTTAGACTATGAACTATAAACTATAAACTATGAATCTTAAATAATGAACTGATTTAAGAATACCTTAACCTACAAGACAAATTAACAAACTGGTAAAATGATAAAATTATGTACAGGTCACTACTGATAAAACTCAGTACTACTATATGCTTAGTTAGGAGTAGCAAAAGATGCGCCGTGCCTATGGTTCAGATAAATATTCTTCTATTGAATAGTAGCATCCTTGCATTAGATAATTTTTTAGGGTTGATTTAAATCTTTTGATTGAGTTTATAGATTTTATGTAATTAGGGAGTCTGTTGTAAAAGTGAGTTCCATTGTGTTCAAAACTTTTTTCAAATAGGGAGGTATTGTGGGCCAAGATACATAGATCTGTTTTGTTCCTTGTATTATATGAGTAGATAATACTATAATCACACAAATTTTACTAAGGCCAACTCATTATTTATCTAAATCAAGGTGTCCATAAGGAACACCTATTATTTTCATATACTGAAACTACTTTAAGTACCTTATACTAACATCTGATATACCATATTACAACTTGTCTCCACAGGTCACTTCAAGAGTAGGCTACATTATGTGAAGTTTCACAAAAAAGATTACTTCTGCAAATGTCTATTAATTTTAATGAATAGGTCTGGATTTTAAGTGTGAACATTCATTACAAACAAAGCAACAATAGGCTATGCAATATATACACGAGGTTCAAACATGACACCATTGGACTTCTGCCATGCATGGCGCATGGCCTTCACTGGGTGTCAGGCAGCCGATTGCTGTGTGAATTTTAGCTACCAGTACTTCTGCTACTTTACTCTTGTACTGAAGGTTCAAGTAAAAGAATACCCACATAAAAAGAAAAATTCCAGTATTCAAGTCATCTGTCTTAACATAGACTCTGAAAATGCTGTCCCCTTTGTTCTGCATAAAAAATAAAAAATTCTAGAACACTTTTTGCAGCTCTTCTTCAGATATTTTGCAGATTTTTCTTGTTATTTCAGTCTTTAATTCTTCCAGAGTATGAGGATTAGGCCTATTAAGGCTTAATATTTCACCATGAAATAATAAATGAACAACATTGTATGCCTCAAATTCTTACCCCATTTTCCAGTAGGCTTAATGAAGAAGAAAGACAGTATGCATGAAGAAAGAAAGTATGCAAGAAGAAAGACAGTATGCATACTTCCAACAAGACAGAGCAACAGCCCAAATGGCAAATCACTCAATGGCTATTCTCTGTATGGTGTCTCAGAGAATAATTACTCGCCATTTTGGCCAAATCGCTTTTATCTGTGGGGGAATCTTAAAACAAACAGAGCATCATAATAATCTGCCAACTCTAGCAAATTAAAGACTACAATGCAGGAAAAATCTGTGAAATATCTGAAATAGAGCTGCAAAGATGTTTCGAAATTTTATACAGTATTGTGAGAAATGTGCAGAACAGATAAGACAGCATTTTCAACATCTACTTCAAGATAGGTGAGTTAATATAAATACATAATAATTATATAAGAGTTGAATTTTTACACAAAAACTTCACTTTTGGTATAGTTTACCTGTACTAGTTTCGGCGCCTTTGCAACCATTGTCAACAGCTATATTTCAACTGACGTGCTACCCTCCCGCAGACATGGTACAAACTTCGAGATGAGGTCCTCATTGGTCAGGATATCGAAGTTCATCAGTTGGTTCCCATTCTTGTGAATAAAAATTCTTTCCCAGACTGAAAGTTCCTTGTGTCCATGGACACATTTTAGTAATTCTGGATCCCTGTCAACTTCATGTCCATCATCCCAAAAGTGTGCCGCTATCGCTGATTTGTCTGTATTTTGATATTTGATGTGTCTTATGTGTTCTTTAGTTCTGACTTCCAATGTCCTCTTGGTTTTTCCTATATAGATCGCGAAAAAGTCTATATAGGAAAAACCAAGAGGACATTGGAAGTCAGAACTAAAGAACACATCAGAACTAAAGAACACATCAAAACTAAAGAACACATCATCCCAAAAGTGTGCCGCTATCGCTGATTTGTCTGTATTTTGATATTTGATGTGTCTTATGTGTTCTTTAGTTCTGACTTCCAATGTCCTCTTGGTTTCTCCTATATAGACTTTTTCGCGATCTATATAGGAAAAACCAAGAGGACATTGTAAGTCAGAACTAAAGAACACATAAGACTCATCAAATATCAAAATACAGACAAATCAGCGATAGCGGTACACTTTTGGGATGATGGACATGAAGTTGACAGGGATCCAGAATTACTAAAATGTGTCCATGGACACAAGGAACTTTCAGTCTGGGAAGAATTTTTATTCACAAAAATGGGAACCAACTGATGAACTTCGATATCCCGACCAATGAGGACCTCATCTCGAAGTCTGTACCACGTCTGCGGGAGGGTAGCACGGCAGTTGAAATATAGCTGTTGACAATGGTTGCGAAGGCGCCGAAACTAGTACAGGTAAACTATACCAAAAGTGAAGTTTTTGTGTAAAAATTCAACTGTTATATAATTATTATGTTATATAACTTCACTGTGATAACTTCCAATACAATTTAATATTAATATAAATACCTTCGTCCTTTATTCCAGTATTTCTCAGGTGGAGCCAGGATCTTCTCCTTGCCATCCCCATGCAGAACAGTATCCACTCCCCACCCTACCCTGCAAGTGAGGACTCCTGATGTGTTGAGGCAAGAAACCTCCTTGTTGCTGCCCTCAGGGAAAGGACATATGTAAATTCCACTGCCAACCGCGGCATGGTTAAATGTTAGCACTTGGTTACTGCTAAACTCATGATGCTCCACAGAACAGTTTTGTAGTGTTGTGTCACTGTAACAGAGAGATTTATAGAAACTCAGGTCATATGTAGGAATCTGCCATCAAGATGATGGTGCATGAAGATAGTAAAGGATATGCAGTGGAACGCAGTTATCCAATCTAAGAGGGTGGTTTGGATTTTCAGTTTTTTCTGATTACCAAATGTAAACAGAATAACATGAAAAACTTGGAGAAAAGTATAATAATAGAATGAATTACAATACAGTTATGTACCTTAACGCTTTCACTGCTAACATATTATTCACTGTGTAACCTGGTGGTGCTGAATCAATTTGCAAATTTCTTTTGTAATCAAATGGAAAAACAATTGCAATTAATTAGTCAATTTCCTCCGAAACAAAAGCACAAGTATTTATTGAAATTTAGACTGACATATGCAACCCTGGGGTTGCATACATGTCATCATTACAACACAGCAGGGTTATAACGCATTTCAATGCATGGTGCAGTACATCAACTGAAATATTCAACTACAGATGGCAGACCAAAGCAGAGAACCAGAAACTATGGTGTTGGGCTTTAGACAACAGATGGCACTATATGCTGACTCACTTTGAATCACTCTCATGGAAAATTTCTATTGTATGTTGGCATGCAACATGGTGCATCGTATATATCCATCAATAGCATGGTCAGCAGTGATGCATGCTGACACATATATACAGCTGTAGCAGTGAATGGGTTAATGGAAATAATCACTGATTTCTTCCTGCACTATTTCATTTCTTTCCTAAACCAAACTCAACTACTCTTGTCACTTCCTCAGACAACAGAGAACAAATTGCTACCATCCTCCCCCTCTTTCACTATGCAGACGCTTTCTCCATCTGTTCCAACTCATATCATGTTAAAACATTTCAAATATTATACTGAACTCCGAGACAAGTTGAATCTAGTACAGTATATATAAGTTAGTACTAAGCAGGTAATTGTTGAAACTTTTGCTGTCTATCAATGTTTGATCTGTGATAAGATGGTAGTTTCTCTGTAATGATATAAATGTTGTACGATCATCCTTTAATAATTGTTATCACAAGGATCAAGAAAATTTAAAAATAAATGACTAAAAATATATGAAGGAAGGAGGTTGTTTGGACAACTGACATTCTAATTGCTGACATTCTACTGTAGTTAAAACCTAGCTCATGTAACGGATCAGTTGGGCTTGCTGTTATTACATATATAGTGAATGCCACTTACGGTAATGTAATTGTGGATAATGTTATCACTTAATTTATGAAGTCCTGTAGGGATTAATACTGATACACTGAAAAAATGCTGTTTATTGTGATCAGAGATTCGGTTTATGTTATCACATTTTCCTTTTTGCGGCTTTAATACCAAATACTGTAGTCATTCCAAGTTTCATTTTTAAGGGTTTCGTTTCTAACTCAACTGTATTGAGTTGTACTGGAGGTAGCTGTTCCCAGCTCATAGGATGAACAGTTCGAGGGGGGTGGCATTACGGTAGCTTTCTCTTTTAAGCAACAAAACATGTTTCACCCCACAGTTAAGCTGCAGCTTTTGATTGATGAAGATAACAGTGTTATCTTGCAGCAATGGCTAGTGTAAAATAAAATGACTTGAACAGACAGGCGTTAAGACGTTTTACTACGCGGTGTTTACCAAAGATCAGTATAGACTTCCAAAAACACTCATAACTCGTGAGTATGGAGTATTGGTTAATGGACTCCTAAAAGGAACTAAAAACAATTAAAAACTTTGTTGAAAAAATAGTTGCTTGTAGTCTATTCCTGTATTAGCCTATGAGTGGTTCAATGATTCACAGTTAAGTATTATTTTATGATTAAATATTTTAAATTCTCTTTTGTAGTGTATTATCTTATATATGAATAAATAACCTTCATTTAATTCCTTCGGCTACTGTTATCAATCGGTTAATGCTATCAGATGAGCTGCTTCCTGAAGTGATCATAATAAGCGGCTTGCACTGTAGCTTAAATCAAGATGTTTTAAATTGTTCAACTTATTGAGTTGGACAGGAATATTGCAAAGATTATTTAAATATGGTGTGTTAAAAATTTCAAAGAGCACTGACATCTGTAAACTGAAATCAAGATAATTACCTGCCAGGAATGGGAATATATATTTCAGCCACTAGGTGGTGAGCAAGTGTGCCTCCTTCCTCATGCAACTCCACCTTGAGACTCTCCGGCCACTGAAGAATGCGAATTGGAAATAGCTGCCCTATTGACACACTGAACCTGTGCCCCAGTGCCTGTGGACGAGAACTGCACACTTCCTTCTGGTTGTAGAAGATCTTCACATACAACTCACATCTCTTCACTGCTGCTCGCCTTTGTTGTTCACTACACATATGAATAACTTTGTGTAAAATATATGATATCAATATATGAAAGATATTCAAATTGGAATAAAATTGTATTAAGTAATTAGACTTCAAATGTGCAACACATACCTTTACATATTAATTACAAAACCACTAATACTTTTAACAACAGATGACTTTAACATTCCCTGATCATTTTGAGAATTGAAATCTGAAGGAACCAGATTTCTGATGGCTGAATTTTTTAATGTCAGCCTGCACTATAATATTTAACACTAAATAGTTTTAATTGTAAATAAAGCGTGTTTAAATATAAATCAAACGTGAATAAAATCTGTTTTATTTCTTAAAAAATAGCAAAACAAACATTTAATCTAAAACACCATTCAATGCAAAAAATTCGATATCCCCAGATAATTGATAAATCAGGGTTCTACTGTAAGTTTACTTCACCTACCATCTGAACATACAGTTCACTGTGAAGACATTTGTATTTGTTACTACTTACTTCGGGCAACCTGGATTCTGATCAATATGACCATTGTTAGTAAGCTCTATATGAAGTTTTGGTTCTCCAGGGGGACGGAAACTTTCAGATAGTCTCTGCATCATCTCTGATTTAACTGCTGCCATATCTTTTTTGGCTGGAGGCTGAGGTTCTGGTCCAGGTGTCTCAAGTTCTTCTAGAATTTCCTTTTTTTCCTTTTCTATTTCTTCTTCATTCCCTTTCTCAGCTTTTCTCTCTGCTTGCTTCTGAGACCTTTTTCTGGCTTCACGCTTGAACAAAGGAAATGTGTATTTTTACTTTAAATGAACATGGAATTATAATGTAATAGCACATTAAGCAATGAGCCTAAAATGGCATTTATTAAGATATGAGTATGTTTATGAAACGAGCAAAGCTATTTTTATTATTTTCACACAAGTATCTTAATTACCTATATAGGAAAGTTTCATACTACTGTTTTGTTCAACCATAATTAAATGTTTAAGTTTTAAGATTTTAGATTCATAAAAAGTATTTTTTTAAATTTAAAAAAATTGGCTGACCATCCAATTGTTGTCTCCTTCATTTTCCTTAAATCTCATTCTTTCTGATCAGTGATCTCACCTGATAACTATAGGGATCCGTGGCAGCTCTGATGTTAGCAAGTTTTTGTAGAGGATAAGGAAAGATGTTAATTTCTTTATATGGGGCATTACCTTTGATGAACAAATTTTATATTACCTTTGCTTTGCATCTTTTTTTCCAGAGGGTCAGTTTTTCAGAGTATTCATCTAACTGTTTATTATATTCATCTTGGTATTCTTCCTCTAACTCCTCAATTTCCTTGCGGATCTCCTCGTCCCATGCTTTTCTTTCACCATCTGGATCTTCTGCATATACCTTATGAATCTGCAATCTTAAAGGTGTAGATGCATATCCCTGCAGCTCTCTAATTTTCTTCAAATCACGCCATGTCATCAGCAATTTGCTGAGTAATTGACGATCATTGTATCCCTCTATCTGCCTCAGACGGCGTGTCTCACGGATCTCAACAACGTACCTATAGAAGGAAAACTGATACGGTAAGATTGCTGAAAGTCAAAAGTAAAATGGACTAAATATTTTGTATGCCATTCACTAACTTTCACTATGATTCTTATAAATAATTTATTGCTCTAAATGGTAATATTACTAATTTGTGAAATAAAAAATTGTTTTGTAACTGATCTGAATTTTCTAACAAATCATAAGGACACGTGAAATTAATTTGTATGGTCCCATAATGTAATGCTAAAGATAATTAGTGCAACAACTGTTGATTCTAAAGTCAACACTGGATAGATCTGAGGGTCTAAATTGGCTCCTTTTTAAAACTTTCTCTTTTGCCCCAAAATGTTTTCAATGTTCTACCACATTCCAATTTGATGGAATTATATACAGAATTATTATAACTTACCACAGCTTCATTACACATGAAATACAAAGAGACTACCTAGAAGGACCAAGGGATCATTTTGGATCCCATTATTTCTCATATACCTTTCATAAAAAATTATCTTATTTTGGATGTTTCACTGGTACTAAAATTCTGGCTACTAGCATGTGTTTCCAGAAAATACATACAGAATGGTTTTCAATATACCATAGGGCTCCCTTCAACATCTAATCCAGGCATAAATGAAAATGTTGTTCTTAACTTAAGGAACTATGTAGATATGTGAATATTTTATGAGAAAAATCCCTTTGACAAACCCATGACCTTCGGCTGTCCGTGCCGATGCTCTACTAACTGAGCCAGCCAGAGTTTGAGAGTTTGATTCACAGCACTAGATGATTTTGTGAGTTTGTAACATTCAATGTTCAAATGAAACAATATTCTCTGGTTTTATGGTTACTATCGACATCTTAAATGTTACTGTACAATGATATAATAGTTGAAACCTGGCCACAAAATCACTAAATTAGTGTGCCTCACAATACTGCATTATGATGTACCGGTAAATGTTATTCACTGAGATAGCCCATTAAGGGTAATCAGTCATAGGAGAGAGATTTCATTTAGTTCTGTGAATCAAACTCTGGCTAGCTCACTTGGTACTGCATAGGCATGGAAAGCCAAAGGTTGTGGGTTCAAATCCTAGAGTAAGAGGAAATTTTTTTCCTAAAATCTTCTTACGTAATGTTCAACAGAAACAATATGTAGATATGTATTAATGAGATTTTCTTTTTTAGAATCAACTTTCTTCCTAAGTGCTTATGACTTACAGGTAGAACCACTCAACAGAAATCCCTGAAAATTATTATTCTCAGCTGGGGCTAAAAAGCAAAGAATTCCAATCTGGGATAATCTTGGACAATCCTGGACAGATGGCAACCCTAGATATAAAACAACCTCTACTTTCTGTGATTACAAACAACGAAAATTCCTAATCTTACATCTACATAAATACAATATCTGTAGTCATATGCACCATGTATCATTATAATTTTACTGATAATGTTCATCGTACAACACCAGGAAATATATATCTATGAAGTATAACTGAAAATTTCTAATTATAATATTCTATATATCCATTTTATCTTTCTGTAACATAAACAAATGAATCAAGCAGAGTGGTATAACAAAACCAAAGCATATAATTGGATACTTTCTGCATTTACCTTTGCCCTCCTCTGGACGTGTTCTTTTGACAAAATTATAAGCAATCTCCCACTTAGCCTGTGTAAAGAGGGCTGTCAACTGAATGCATGAAACTCACAATAATCTTTACTTAATTTGATAATTTGTGACTTCCGAGTACACACAATTGATTATAGTGTCAAAATCAATCATTGTTCATATATAATGCTTCACCAGAAATACTAGCTTTTTCTAAATATTTCACAACTATAATCTACAAATGGCCAATTTTGGAGACATGAGGTTTCTCTTCTTAACCTTTTACACCATCATCTGTATCTAGCCTCTTATAAGACATGTGCACACTGAGAACTGACAATTTATTAATTTATTAACGGTTCATTCAAATTTTTCAGCGCAGATTTATGAGAGTATAGAACTATCAAGACTCAAAATACCGAGACTCTACTGTAGTTAATACTTTATTGGTGGTAATAGTTCATCCATGTTCTAGTGTTTGATCTCATTACCTTTGTAACCTTTCCAGCTGTTGCTGGTTTGCATCAGGCGTCTGATCTAAAGCCTTTTTCAAACTGCTCTTCGCCCTGCGTAAGGCTTCTAGACGTCCTGTCAATCTCTGTTGCTGTCCCAAAGAAACTCTGTGACTGTACTTCTGGTACAACTCTGTGACTCGCTGTGCCAACACATGCTCTCTACTGAATAGCGGGTGGTGACTGAACGATAATGAACAAATGTCTACCTCCAGCAGGTAGCGATCATCCTCTCCAAATTCTCCAGGCTGCACAATGTATTTATTCTCAAAATCACTGATAGCAGCCTGAAACACAAGATGTGATAACAGGTATGTATATCACTATCAGCTGTAATGAATCTGAGAAATCAACTTATTATATTTTTAACCAAAGGAACTTAATAATTAAGGACTGGTTTTCAATGATTTTGCATTTTTTTTTTGGATACTCTATTGAAAATAAGTGTCACTCAAGCAATCAGAAATGAAATAAAACTGATTTTATAGGTAATTTTCTTGAATTTGTATAGTTTCTTCAAAACAAGACTTTTTCATTGTACGCGTGATTTTTGGGACATTTTATAGAAGAAAAAAAGGTTTTTGTTTGAACATACTATAACATGCTTATTATGTGTGACGTAAGAATATCATAATGACACTCATTTTGACACTGTGGTATTGATAATTATGAAACAAAGAACGATCTTGTCCACCGCTGTGGCTCAGGGGATGCGTCCAATCCTCTCACGCAGCGGGCCAGGGTTCGATTCCTGGTCGGGACAAGTTACCTAGGGTAGGTTTTTTCCGGGGTTTTCCCTCTCCTATGAGACAAATGTCAGGTAACTTTAGGCCCTTGTGGTCCCCGGATATCATCTGGCCGTCATTATCATCTTCATCCTCATCCTCGCCTTGTTCTGAGTGAGTGTGTGTGTGAATGGTGTGTATCGTCCTATGTGTTCGTGTTGTCTCGGAGGTGGCCCCAGCATTGGGCTGATCACTCATCCGGGGAGGCCCTCCATGTCCTTGTCTGGTCAAAAAAGTATGTATGTGATCCAAAGGTAATCCCTCTCCCGACAGGTCACGGCCCTGTAAGGCCCGGGCGGCTTGGGTCGCTTAAATCCTAAAAGGGAGAGGTAAAACTACGAAAAAGAAAGAAAGAAAGAAAGAACGATCTTGAGACCTTGAAGGTAGCAGCTGAAATCTGCATAATAAATTGCCTATATTTAAAATAAAATCAATTCTGTTTGTGTTAATTTTTATATCATACTAAAATGAATTTTTTCGTGCTGTAAAATTCTGTTGGTTTGAAGAAAACAGCAAAAGGAAGCTTCAACTTGATGCTGCCACCTCTCGTAGAAGACATGAACTAAGTCAACCAGCTGGTACAAAGGTCGTTTGCATGAATCCAGTTCGTTTGCATGAATCTAAAATCTCAAAATTTAAACATTTAGACTAATTATGGTCAAACAAACACCAGTTGTATGCAACTTGCCTGTAATGGTAATTAAGATACTCGTATGAAAATTATCTTGAGATCTTGAGAGATTTCTTAATAAATTCATGTGGCATGACTCTGTCATAGTTTCTATTTCCCCAATTGGATCTCTGGGGTCGAATGCTTTGAACACTGCTGTGAATAATATTAAACATGACAGTTCTCAAAAGATAAAACAACAAAATTTGAGTTGCTATTTGGAATGTTTGCTGTTTATATACGACTGGGAAGCTGGCAAACATAGAGGCAGAGAGATGCAGATTGAAAACTGACATACTTGGGTTGAGGAGTGAGGTAAGATGCCCTGGATCTGGAAGTCAGAGCACAAAAGGGCATCTGTACAGATATAGAGTTGCCATGCTTGTCTCATTAATGATCGCAAAATCAGTTCTGTATTTCGTACCTCTTAGCAAATGAGTAATGCTACTGAGACTACAACATCACAGCAGATTATAAACATCATACAAGTCCATGCACCAACTACCGATAAAAACAACAAAGAAGTAGAATTGTTCTATGACACTTTAGAGGAAGCGATGAAACTCATCAAGAAGGGAGAGATAACGCTGATCTTGGGGGATTTTAATGCAAAAATAGGATCTGGTGCAGACAGGTAATATTGTGGGCAGTTATGGTCCTGGCAAAAAAAAAAAAAAAAATTGAGAGGAGACAGGTTGGTACAGTTTTTGTGCAGAACATGGTTTGTTCATTTCTAATACATTCTTCAAGCTTCCTTGCAAGTGGCTATATACATGTACTTCACTTGCCAATAATACAGATAATACCGGTATTATAAAGAATCAAACTGATTTCATTTTGGCTGGACTACATCTGAAGAAATATGTGACATCCATGAAAACATACCCTGGTGCTTATGCTAATAGTGACCATAATCCAGTAGTAATGAATTTTAAAATGTTCGTTTTGGGAAAGCTAGAAGGAATGCTCAACCAGCAAGACGTATAGATATCAAGAAACTAGTAGACCAGGAAGTAATAATTAATGTGAGAAATGCTTTGGAAGAATAGATGAAAAGAATAGAGAACACAAGACCGACAGAAGTGGAATCCACGTGGAACTCCATCAAAGACAGGCTGATTGAAGTTCAAAAAATTAACATAGGACACAATAAACAACAGTAAGAAGGGAATTGGATGACTGATGAAAGTGTGGAACTGATGAATGAAAGAAGGAATTACAAAAAAAAAGATCACATGGAATAAAAAATATTGAACAAAGACATGCACAGAAAGTGTAGAGAAGCTTGAGAAAGGTGACTATCTGACAAATGCAGAGAGATTGAGATACTTCAAGAGAAAAACAACTTTTTTAATCTGCATTAGCTTAGTGGTTTGCAGAGGAAACGATATGGACAAATTCTGAGAAATGACAACAATGTAATCATCTTAAGTGTAGAAAATAAACTCAAAAGATGGAAGGAATACATGGAATCTCTCTTCAAAGATGACAGAGATGAGCTCCCTTCACTTGACGAGAGAATAAATTAAACTAGTCCTGAAATAACAAAGAATGAAGTTGTATATGCTACAACACTCCAGGAGAATGATAAAACCACTGGCCTAGATGGAGTTTATGCCAAACTTCTTAAAGTCATGATAGAAAAGGAATCTACCAGCCTCGAAATCCTAACATTCTTATCCAACCAAATCTATGCATCTGGAGAGATCCATCTGATTGTCTGAAATTGATGTTCATTCCACTACCAAAGAAGTTTAACTCACCTCAATGTAAAAATTATCGTAGTTTGATGTAATGCATTCTCAAAGTTTTCCTCTGAATCATACACTCCCGAATACATAAGAAATGTGAATCTTGCATAGAGCAGAGTCAAATCAGCTTCCGGAATGGTCTTGGCATGCATGAGCCACTTTTCTCCTTAAATGCATTAGCACAACGATGCATGGATATGAATGTGGATGTCTATGCTTGTTTTATAGACTACAAAAAAGCATTTGATTGTGTTAAGCATGAAAAGTTAATAATGATTTATTTAAACAGAGTGGTATTAACCGCAATGATATGAGTATAATCAGTAATTTGTAGTAGAATCAGAGAGCAATCAAAACTGATCAAGGAACTTCAGGAAAGACTTCAATCAGGAAAGCTGTACATTAAGGATGTGTACTGTCACCTCTTTTGTTCAATATTTATTTTGAGGCAATCTTCAAGGAAGCACTGATAGGAGAGTGTGGAGGGATCATGATAAATGGGAAAGTAATTAACAACATTAGATATGCAGTTGACACTGTCGTCCTAGCAGATGAACTACAAGCCCTTCAAAGTATGATAAACCACCTAATCCAGTGCAGTGAAGAATCCGCCTTATCTACTAACACTTCCAAGATGAACATTACGGTATTCTCTAAAAGAAAAATCCAAACGAATCTCACAATAAAAGGAAAACAGTGGGACAAGTGTCCTTCAAATACTTAGGAACTATTTGGAACAAGCAATGTGACAGTAAGAAAGAGATAAAATCTAGAACTGAACAGGCCAGGAAACAATTCATCAATATAAGAAAATTCTTCAGCTTACCAGAATTATTCATTGCTACATATTCTCTGTTCTCCTTTACGGGTGTGAAGGTTGAATCTTAGATACAGATACTGAAAAACGGACTGAGGCATTTGAAATGTACGTGTATCGACGTCTCTTATGTATACCATGGGTACTGCAGGTTTTGAACAATGAGGTCCTTCGTCAGATGGAAAAGCAAAGAGAACTACTGCTTAGTGTAAAATAAAGAAAAACACAATACCTGGGAATTGTTATGAGAGGGGAGAGATACCAATTATTACAGCCCACTGAAGGGAAAACACAGGGAAAAAGGCACATTGGAAGACAAAGAAACTCGTGGCTGAAAAAAAATCCGCAAAGGTGCAGTCTACCATTTGAAAATTTGTGGCAATTCTTCTCCCCCTACACAGAAACTGTTTGAACTTGGGCTTGTGCAGCAGAAAAATTTGCAATTTCTGATGCTGACTTCTGAAAGAAGAGTGTATGAGGTTTGTGCCAGAAACCTGTAAAAGCCAAAGGTCATTTACAGACTAGTCCTATTGGAACATTCCACTCTGCATCTCTATTTCAGTTTTTCATAAGCCATGAGTAATTTTTAAGTAATTTTTCTTATTTTGTACGCTAATGAGTAATGACAATTGTTCAACAGCCTAAGTAATAGATTAAATGTCTTATTTTGATGGAAATTTTAAATCCATTTTAAGGTCAAAATGTCATATATTTCAGGTCACTTTTAAATTATTTTTAGGTCACTCAAATCTGGGCCCTAGTAATAACATTAGTGAAATAATCGTACCACAGTTGTATCACTTCATTGTGTTAGGCCAAAAAAAGTCTGTAAGTTTACTTTGGCAGGATAAAGCAGATGATTTAGCATTCTTAACATGATCAATAATTTTCAGCTTGTTGCAACATGATGAAATCAATATCAACCTCGCCACTGTGTGAATCAACCTTGATCTAATGTTGAGTGGTTGTAGCTAGTGGTGAGTTTTCAAGGCTGAGGTGAAAAATGGTTTTCAATTGAAGGTCAAGGCTCACTTCATAACTCATTGCCTTTATGCCTGCCTACATACATTTATGGTCGGTAGAGTTGGACAAAGTAAGGGTTCTGAATCCCATTTCTTTCGTGAAATCTCAGGAATCTAGTCATAAAATCCATGCTTTGTTATCGTTTGCACTTGCAGACAAGGAAAACCCAACACAGTAGTTGTTCATAGGCCTACTGTAGAAATGCGTAACGCGTAATGCAGGTTAGTGAAAAAACTTTAATAATATTTACATTTTCAACATTTTTTTTCAGGGGACATGACTTGCAGCGTGTTAAATCTAAAACTGCTGTAAATTGTACAGTGCACAGTGCCTAAATAGGGCTTGTACTAACTTATAATTATACTGTATGTTTATATGAGAAACAATTAAAATATTTTAACAAACAAAAATTATTTAATTTCCTTGTAGACAAAGTCTTAAAAAACACAGTATGATATTCGTTATCACAAAGAGAAGACCTGACTTAATATTTCCTAGAACCATATTCATGAAGAAGTTTAGTGTTGCAGTAAGCTTCACTGTGAATTAATTCACAATAATTCTGTCATGATGGTCCTGATTTCCACCTTTTAATATATTTACACAAGAATAAAATAAAATTGTTTCTAGTGGATCAAATGTATTTATTTGTCTTTTCTACAAAACATACAAAGTTTCGGTCATAACACAACGTTATGACCGAAACTTTGTGTGTTTTGTAGAAAAGACAAATAAATACATTTGATCCACTAGAAACAATTTTATTTTATTCTTGTGTAAATTCACAATAATTTGGGTAGTTTTTCTCTTGTTTGACGATTGGTTCAATTATTTAGTCTTTAGAATTCAGTTTCATGAAAAACTATGCCACTGATTCTTTAGTATCCATCATTATCAACAACAACAAAAACTTCACAGCAGTAGCTCTAGAAGTCCTCTTAATATATAATAAATTATATACATTCAACTCTGTAAAATATTTATTCCTAGCACAACTCAGGCAAAGAATATCTGGTAATGGGTCAAATTTTAAATTGGCATTCTATTGAGTTTTTAAGAAATATGCTAATAATCTTAAAGGATGTAAGGAGCGAATAGATTGTTTCTATAACTTACTGGTTTATATTCAACATCAAGGAGGGGGCTTATTTCATCAAAAGCTGGAGGGCGTAATGGCACCCTTCTACGTGGATCTGGCTGAGTTATTAGATCACCATCATCACCAAACCACTTCCTGCAACATGACGTAGTACCATGAATATACAGTATGAGCAGTGTATGATCAAATTATGACAATCGGCTCAAACACAGCAATATGACCTGATTAATGCAAAACTTGAAATTCCTGAGGAATTGAATTAGCAAAAAAAGAGTTAACATCTTAAATCTGTGAGGCACTTATAAACTTCAAAATCTTAACTTTTAAGATAAACATGCAAAGCTTAAAAGTGTTGTGTGTGGAGTGCCAGTTAAGGAACCTCTGTCGACTTTTTCAGAGCAGCTGTTAACTTTCCAGCCAAGGTTAAATGCATCTTATGTCACGTGAGAGTGGAGCTGGCATTCCAATTCAATGTTACAGGAAAGAAATTATGGCACCAAGCATTTAGATATCCTGAATCTAATTTATGACTTACCTATCACCACCTACGGCTAAGCGTTGTTCCAGCTTATTCCTGTTACGGTGAGCAACTTTTAGTCGAGAACCAACATAAAGACCTTCTTCTTCTGCATATCGAACTTCATGATCAGGCTTCAACTTATCTTCCAATGGAACTGTAATGCAAATGTAAATGTTAGAATGCTATTGCAATTTAACATACAGAACATCCTCTCCCTCCACTTGAATTTTGTGAATTTTACTTATATCTGGTGCTTTGTTCATTATAGAGAAAAGAAATTTAAAAAAAAATTATATTCTAGAATCTATTATGAGGCCCTCCACAATGTAAGTTTCCCTAGGGCCGTTTACACAAACAAAATTTCATGGAAATATTTATTGCAACAGATATAGTAAGTGTTCAGCTATTTTTCAACATATTTGCCATAGGAATTGAGGCATTTGTCATACCGTGGGACCAACTTTTGAACACTTGTGTCATAGAAGTCTGCTACCTGGGATTTGAACCACTGTGTGACAACCATCTCTGCTTCTCTATCATTCCCCGTCATTTATTGAGGTGTAGGAGATGATGGAAATCACTAGGGGGAGGTCCAGGCTGTATGTGGATGTTGAAACATCTCCCAGCCGAACTTTTGCAGGAGACTTGCACGGAGGTGTTGAAGTCTCCACCCTACAGCTCGGACCGCGCACCCAGAGATTTTCATCTTTTCCTACCCCCTCAAGAAATGACAGTGAATGACAGAGAATGGTAGATTGACAGAGAAACGAAGAAGGTTATCACACAATGGTTCAAATCCCAAATGGCAGACTTCTATGGCACACGTACTCAAAAGTTGGTCGCACATTATGACAAATGTCTCAATTCCGGTGGCGAATATGTTGAAAAATATCTGAACACTTGCTGTATCTTCTGCAATAAATATTTCCATGAAATTGTGTTTTGTTTCAGTTAATGGTTTGTGGGAAAGTTACTTTATGGACGCACCTCATACATTATTAGACTATGTAAAACAAACATCCTAGGGAGATAAGTAGATAATAAGGAATATGCAAGTAAAATGGTTATTGATTTTTTTTTTATTAATTCTTCTGAACTGAACAGAATGTCATCAACCGTTGCATGATGTAGTCCTGTAACTCTTATGAATACCATAACTAAGTAAGCAGAGTGCACTAAATTCTTAGATATATGGATAAACTTAAACTTTAATAGGGATAATCACATACAATACCTCCCTGAGAAACTCAAATTGTCTATGTTAGGATTTTGAGTTCAAGTGAAAACATTACCACAAGATCTATTAAGCACAATATATTTTGAATATGTTCATTCAGTTTTGTCATATGGGGTGGTCTGGAGTTCATCATCAAAAACTTTTTCAGATCTGAAACTACACGTCACTCAGAGGTGTACAAATCTCGATTTTAGCTTGCCCAAACCCGCTTGAACGCCAGGCAAGCAAGTTGCCAGCGTCATAGCTAGGAAGCAGGCAGGTTTCTTTAAGCCCGATGGGTCAGGTCAAACCCAGCCTAGGCAAGTCAGAATAAGCTTGCGACATTCCTATCAGCTGAGTGTAGGTAATACTTTCTTGCTTTTCTACATGCTGGTAGAAGAAATTCACCATGCAGATAAATAAAAGGTGGATAAAGTATTAAAAATCGTTTTAGCGTCTTAACACAATTATTATTTTTATTATTAGGTAGATTTCGAAGAAAAATCTACCTAATGACTTTCAAAAAATTCGTTCATATCGTTACGTTTCATGCCTCCCTAAGTACGAAACCACCGCCTGTTAAAAAAATTGTGATATTTATATTTATATACAGTATATGTATATGTATATGTATATATATATATGCATATATATCTTTACACGCTAGCGGCCGTAATTTTCAAGATATTTGAATCAAATTTTATTATGTTATTTCTAGGCCCAATAGTTCAGACAAGTTCGTTAATGAGCAAAATTGGCCTAAGGGGGTGGTCGGGGGAGGGGGTTGAAATTTTAAAACATTTATATCTCGGCCCCTATGAAGTATAGAGGGAAACTTTGATTGAATAAATTAGAGTACTCCTTATGGAGTTCACAGTGACACCAACGATTCGGGGGTTTTGGGAGTACGAGTGGGGGTGGGGACATGGGGATGGAAATTCGAAATTTTCGAAACTACGTCTTGTGGGGTATCGTTGAAAAGCTCTTGATGAGTACTCTACAAATCAATAACTAGTTTCTTGATAGTTCTCATATAAGGCGAGATTTGAATGTTTTAAAAAGTTCTCTTTCCTCTTTTTTGCAGTTATTATTGCGGGTTTGTCATGCCAAGGCTAAAGAAGAAGAGTGCTACGCAGCGACAGTAAATTAAAACAAAAGCACTTCGAAATCTACCTCAGCTTGTAGGCTTGCCTAAAGGGATTTTTGTTATTGTTATTAATGATTTTATGATGTTTTCTCGAAAATGTTTGAAAATTTTTCCCATGCCGGACTAGTACTTTTGTTCATTGATAATTAATTAAAACTGTCCACATTTTAGTTTCTCCTCGGCTTCCTTCAGGGTAAAATTCTCTAAATACATCTGAAGTTCCTCAACTACGTAACTGCACGACTTACCAGTGCACTGCTATACCCAGTTTCATATTCTTTCCGCCAGGCCTTGCAGTTTCCTTAGGTCCTGAGCAACCCACCAAGTTATGAAGAGCTTATGACTCATAGCTACAGTATTTCTTATCATCGTTGTAATCTGGCTTGCTTTCAAGTCAAGCAAGTTAAAAGCTGTGACTGGTTGCAGAATTTCAAAGGGGCAGGCAAGCTAAAATCAGAATATGTACACCTCTAACATCACTATCTGTTTAGAGAGCAAGGATGTATTTCAATACAATGTAATTAAACATTTTACCAATATCATGCACAGCTACTTTTGAAACAGTATACTGGTACTTTAGCCATTAATATAAACACCCATTGAGAAGAAAATACACTTATAATCTTTCATGTACTCTTTCAACCGTATGTCCAAAGTTTTATTTGTTTTACCTATTTATCGCACCGATCGATGTTTTTGTATCTTTCAAATAAAGAAGACATTTTTAGGGCAGAAAATTTAAAGGTTAAATTCACTATTTAAAATATACATAGAGTACTTTCCTTAACAAATAGCAAGGCCCTTCTTTTTGATTATTGAAATAAAACCTACATACTTCTGTAAAACTCAAATTGCCATTGGCATACCGGTACTCTTTACTAGTCTGCGCTCTGAGGCAGTGCTGGATTAACCCTATAAGCAAAGTAGGCACATGCTTAGGGCACCAAGGGAAGAGGGGCACCAAAGGAATTTTTAAAAGCCAAATTTAAATTATTAAATTAATTCAATTTATACTCTTTAAAATTGAATGAGAACTGAATAAGTTCTTTTTATAAAGCGTTCTCTCTTGTGTCATCATGTTTATCCTGCAAAATAAAGTACACTGAGCTCTCAGATTGGAAGCTAACATATGCCATATGCCATACCTCTACAGTGTATAGAAACAGATACAGTAAGTAAGATTAATTATGAAGATCTGATCAAAGATTTTGGCAAGGAAAAAAGTAGAAAAAAGACTAACTATAAGGCATAAATAAAATGGAAGCATACAGAATTAAATATTTTCCTTCTTACTGTAAGTTTTGCTTAATTTAAAAGTTTCAATAAATAAATTTTTATTTTATGGTGTCTTGCTTATTTTGAATTACAAGTATAAGGGGGTACCAAAATCAGTTATTGCTTAGGGCATCTAAGAGTCTTAATCTGCACTGCTCTGAGGTAGTGAGATTCTACTGAGGGTCAGGCCAGCTAACAGGTGTGTGAAGGAGGACAGAAATGACTTCTCCAGAGTAACGTTGTCTCCGAGAGTAATAATACGTCATATGTCATTACAGCTGTGCACTGAGAATGTTACATGCTTCCAGAGAAGCCAAGTAACATTCTCTATTGCACAATACAGCAACAAAAAGTGTGAGAAATTAGAAATTAAGTACTTCTGTAACATTCTGAATCTGAAAGATACTTTATCTTCCTCATGTGGAAATTGGTAGTTTAAAAGTTTCTGCACAATGTAATGCGTTTTGTTCACGGAAAGGTAGGTTTCTGCGAACGGTCTTTTGACGCTTTCGAAAACACAATTGACCTCACCAAAATGACTACTGTTACCATGAATGTAATTTTGAATTTGAACGTAGTCCATGTTATTGATAATTTTTTCTGCGCATTTTATGCACTGATTAACAATTTTAGAATCTATTAAACCGAATCGCATGACAAAATCCAACGTTTCGGTGACACCGGATACAGGACAACTCGGATGACCCAGAACGTAGTTCAGGATCATTTGTTTTGTCTTGTTTCCAGTACCACCGATTCCGGATTTGTTCCCAGGAATCGGTTCAAGTAACTCATGATGGCGGCTCGAAGCTCGTTCGTGCTGTTCTCCAGGATGGGATCCGAAGTCGAGACCAGAGCATGGAAGTTCCGACTCCTCCACCAATCCTTCCGTGGGACGTTCTTGACGTTCACGGTCCGATAGGTCGATAACTCTACGATCGACGGTCTCATCGTCTGTTCTTTGAACTTGTACGAATACCTGTCCTTGTCCTTTTCGAACGAAATAGCCGAAGAGGTTTCCGAAGTAGACTGGTTGATATTCCCCGATGCGGTTAACACTGCGTCGACCGCATCGTCGTATCCTCGGAATCTCTTTGATGAGGACGCACTGGCAACGTCCCATGCGGCATGCGTGGACGACGTGAATGTGGCTCCTTTCTCTGGCGTCGTGCTTGTAAATGATGGACCAGGTGTTGCGTCTTTCCTGCTGTCTCGCAATAAGGACTGTAAGCAGGTTTTGCAGTCCTTGTGCATCTTTGCTAAACACAACGTCATGTATGATGGTAAGGTCGACGCCGTGTCTAGCAATTTCCTCCACGACGTCCTCTGTTCCCCGTCCATCATAGCAAGCAGGATCAGGTAAAAGCCTTCCATCTCTTCCTTGAAGTCGTGGGATTCCAGCAGCAACGGCACCTTCTCGGCCAGACGCTTCAATCCTTCCTCCGGCGATGCCACCACCGTCATCATGGCCCGGATGAGAAGCAACGTTGCTTGTTGGCAGGTCATAGTTGCTGTCATTGTCGTCTGCTTCGTCCTCTGTAAAAATGCGATGCAGAGAGGATTGCTTTTTAAACAGTACATGGTTAGTTTACTTACGTATTACATGATTTTAAAGTTTTAGTTGGTCTTAACGGCTGCGGCGAAATGCCTCCGAACGAGATATTCTGCATGGTTTCGTTTTATATTAAACGCATGCTGGCATTCCTCCTTCCCCCTGAAGTCCACCATTTTGCACTTTGGAGTGCATAGGTGAAGGTGTACAAAAGGGGCGTCCTCCGGTGCCAGTGTTTCTCCCTCGCCGTCGGTAAAGACATTCATTATGTGCCAGTCCATGTCTAATGCCGACGGCATTTCATCCCTGGATAAGATGAAATAATCCACCACATCATAATCGAACCTAATCCCTGACTCTTTCGCCTTCCAAATCACTACTCCTTGCACCGGAGAATCCTTTGGCAGTTCAGGTAAATCGTAAGCAAACTTACTACGTACCTTCGTCGGTATAATTATGTCGTCGTTTGTAGCATCGGAAGACCTCCCTTTTCTCTTCGTGGCAGATGAAGACGACGCCTTAGGCGACTCGTCCTCGCTGGTGAGCACGACATCGTCGACGTTGCAAGCGTCGGTGCTAGTTGACTCCATTTTCTGCTGGCTTGCCATTGTTGTCTTGTACAGTAGAGATGATCCGTAGAGTATCAATACATGTAGCAGAATACATACATTCACTGATTTGCACGCTCTTTATATACCTGTTCTGTCTCCATAAAAAGAGGAAGGCACCATCCCATATGGAGGCGACTACGATTCGGAGGGTAATAAAGCGGAGCCCAAACTTGGCACTGATACACAACCTACAGAAAATGACTGAAAGAGTGGAGTATAAGAATACTGTTATAATGGATCAATACCGTAAAAACTGTTATACAAGTTATAGATTCAAACAGATACATTGAAAATGGTTTAACATCACCAACCTAGGCATTGCAAATTATAAAAAAATTAAACTAATAGTACATATTTGTCTAATTTTATTGATTAAGCTCAAACAGTAGGGTATCTAAAATCATGTATCTAAATATTTACTTTTTTTTTTGGGGGGGGGGGGGAAGACCAGGCTCCAGATTCTAAGTCTGATCCAGAAGATTTTGGGTGCATTCCCTACAGCTTGATAAACATACGGACGAATCTGTATTCCACTATTCTTTTGTGAGCACAGGCCAAATAAATTAATTTTTGTCAAATCAACTGAAGCCATACAAGTAGGGCCTACACAGTGAAAAAAAAAAAAAAAAAAACTGTTATACAAGTTATAGATTCAAACAGATACACTGAAAATGGTTTAACATCACCAACCTAGGCATTGCAAATTATAAAAAAATTAAACTAATAGTCAGGGGCGTATACTCTATTGGTGCTATGCGTGCGCCGCACGCCCTAATTCTAGATGGAATATATTCATCATAATATTTGATTTTTTCAGTAAATTGTAGAAAAATCAGTGTCATTTTCATTTCTGAAATGAGAAAACCAGGGCCCCGCTGCGAGGCTGTCACCCGTGTGCTACGATTCCGTATTCAGAATGAGTTTCTGAGCGGTACGTTAGACGTGGACTTGCCTCGAGGCTAGAACTTGTGTGCTTTGAGTTTTCAAGAAGGGCGATATCCTGACCGCGGGGTGAAGAAGGGAATAGGTTTTGCACGGTGGGGAAATTTGGCAGTATCTTGAGTGCCTTGCATGCTACTAAAGTTCCGCACTCAGCTGTGTTGTAGCTAAGTATATTGCGATTTTAAGACGTTCCAAAGTAAATTATTGTAAATATTATTTTATTTAATGTTATCAAAAGTGTTTAATTAATTTTTAGTCTTTTATTTTAAGAATTTTAATAGTAAATAATTGTAAATACAGTATTATTTACTGTTATTCTGAGCGCGGCGGGAGATTTGCCGGCAGTTTGCGTGCTACTGAAGTTTCGCAAGCAATTGTGTTGTAGCTAAGTATATTACAATTTTAATAATTTCAAGGCAAATATTGTAAATATTATTTTATTTAGTGGTTAAAAATGTGTTAAATTAATTTTTAGTTAATGTAGCCTATTTCATTCTGAAAACATTGTGAAAGAGCACAGCTGTATTTTGGAAGATCTGATAAATACATTTTTATCCAAAACTTTTCAAGATAAATTGCAAATTATGACAAGTGTAGGCCTTGCCCTGAGTTAACAAGTCTTTCTATAATACATAAAGGCAAGAATGTAGAATATACAGAACATTTTTCAGTCTCACATTCCTGAGGAAGGCCACAGAGTGAAAATTGCCGTAAGCTCGAGCCTAATAATTTTGATACGGCTGATAACCCGAGAAGCCATCTTAACTAATCAGCGCCGTGAAGGCTTCAAATCTTATAAGTACAAATCCTTCATGTTTTAAAAGAAAGAATAAGCCTACTTTAATAAAGCAAGCTATTTTTAACTTTTCAGTTAAAGTTAATCTATATTCTCAATTAACTTAGGAATCAAGTAATTTTTCTGTGTAGGACGAATGCATAGCACGCCCTTTATCAGAGATCAGGATACGCCACTGCTAATAGTACATATTTGTCTAATTTTATTGATTAAGCTCAAACAGTAGGGTATCTAAAATCAGGTATCTAAATATTTACTTTCTTTTTTTTTTTTGGGGGGGGGGGGGGAAGACCAGGCTCCAGATTCTAAGTCTGATCCAGAAGATTTTGGGTGCATTCCCTACGGCTTGATAAACATGCGGACGAATCTGTTCTGTTGTGAATTTTTTCTCTCATGGCATCACTGCCACCACTACATGATAACTATATTACGGGTTTCTTAAAAGGAGAAATCATTACCTCTCCTATATAGCCAGGGTGGTAGTGTTGTGGTCTTGTATTTGGAAGGTTCCAAGTTTAAACTCAATCCTTCTTTTTTTTTTAACTTTTTTTTTCACCGATAATACTAGCCTGCAAAAAAGACAAACATTTTTGTGGTACAAATGAAAATAGGTGTGTTTGATTAACTTCGCTGCGCTGAATTCGAAAATGAATTTTGTTTTTCTCTATCACATCTGGTTAATTGACAATAATTGTGAAAAATGTTATTTTGACGTTTCATATAATAAAATAACTACGTGCAGCTTTTGATGCTGCATTTTGAAACTTGTTGTTGTTGTATATGGTGTGATAGGTGATCTTCACTAATTTTGGGTCACTCAATACAAATCTGTTGACCGTTTTATGTATCACGTCACTTTTTTTGCAATAGGTACATCGAATTGAAAGATATAAGTTATTGCATAGACTAGCGTATAGGATGAAAAGTACTGAAAAATTAGGATAATTTTGATAATATTTACAGAGAAAAATATAATAATATTATTGAACAGTCCAACACATATGTATTCCACTATTCTTTTGTGAGCACAGGCCAAATAAATTAATTTTTGTCAAATCAACTGAAGCCATACAAGTAGGGCCTACACAGTGAAAAAAAAAAATCGAAGTTTATTTTGGAGGGGAAAATATTAAAGATTTGAACTTTTTGGAAATTTCTCATTGGTTATAAACTAAAGTCTATAATATAACAATGTAGGCTTTCACGGCCGGCTGTATCATTCATACTCTGTTTTCCCGGGCTTGTAGGCCGTGGTCCAGTGGTGGGGTTAATGGATAGATATATAAGGAAGCCCGGAACACCGATAACATCAGTATAACTCAGAACTGTGCCGGAGTAGGACAAACCCCCCTGAAGATGCCGAACGCAGTTTTCGGCGAAACGTCGGGTAGATACAACCCCACTGGACCACGGCCTACAAGCCCGGGAAAACAGAGTATGAATAAAGTCTATAAGTTTGCCGCATTTCAAGTTTCTAGCTCATCTGGAAGTGAGTCAACATCAATGTTAATAAGTGGATGATTTGACTGGCGTAGATGTGAATGACGTCACGGCTATCCAGCAAGTTTTTCTATACTTTTGGGGCAGCTAGAAACATAAAATTTTGCACGCCTACGGCTGTTGTATGTGCCAATATTCCTGCCAAATTTTACGATTCTCTCTGTCCTATGTGTGTCAAATATTACAAAATGTGAGGAAACATACAAAATTTACTTAAAATAAAAAATCTAACTCAATCTAAGGGATAACTGATGAAGATATGACAAAAAGTCATAAGACCAAACTTGTAGATCTCTCAAAATCCATTACTGCTGCTGCAATCGGTTTTTTGATATGACTTACCATTTAGCTACTATAGCCCCCAAGAAGGACTTCACAGACCTCAAAGTAGTGTCTGCCATGACACATTTTCAGGCAGCAAACACAAAAATTAGATGTGATACAAAAAAATTAGTGACTTGTCTGAAACCAGGAGACCTTATTTAATTAAAATCACTTATTAGATGCATTACCACAAAATGATGCAGGGTAGTGTAATCAGTATTATGAAATATTTAACAGAAAATTTAATATTTGCAAGAGGCAAGTCAGATATACTACCAAGGTATAATAAAAAACTCTTGTATTTAAATACATTAAACAAAATACTTCTTGGATAGGACTTTAAATAATGATAATAATAATAATCTCTCTTGTATACAAACTCAAAAAATACTTCACAGAGACAAACAAAACAAAAATGAAAATAGATGACTAATTCAATATGGGCTACGTAATTCCTCTAGAATAAATTGTACTGAACATCAATATACCGTAAGTTTAAACATCCACAGGTGAACACAAGCAAGATGGTGACATGTTGGACTCACACTCAGGAGTCCCAGGTTTCAATCCCATACACAACCAATTTGAAGTGGGCTTTTTTTTGGTTTACCCAGTCGTAAAGACAAATGCTGAATTGGATATCTACTCACCATGACTCATTCTCACTATTTCATTCTGTATGAAATTCATTGAAATTAATAAAAAACTAACTCCGTGGCACTAGCATCCCAGGAGGGACAAGGCCTACCACCCGACCGCAGCATCATCTACCATAGGCAGAAGGCAAGATTGGGGGGCATGTGGTCAGCATGCCGACACCCACGGCCATTAATGGTGGTTTCCATGACTGGAGCCCCTACTTCTCTATCAAGTAGCTCCTCAATTTGAATCACGAGGCTGAGTGTACCCCTACCAGACCTCCCTACCTCAGAAAAATCCGAGGAGGGTTCAAACCCGGGCCGATGGATCTGTAGTCAGCGACGCAAACCACAAGACCATGCCGGCAGTCTCATTGAAATTAATATTGGTTGAAATTCTTGACGCCATAAAAATACACCAACAATAGAAATAGTTGAGAATCAATAGTTCCATGGCCTACTGGTATACACATGGAACCTGAACTCCTGATATGGCCTCAATGCTCAAAAGAGTATAAATACAGCTGAATTTAAAAAAAAAGAAAAAGGCAAGGCTTTTACCACGGAGCTATTACACAGAGAGATAGCAGTATTGTTTCAGAATATTTGGAATAAATTGGTATTGTTTCAACGTTAATCTTCTTTACCATTATTTTTATCATTATTATTGGTATTATTTTTATTAAGTGTGCCTGAATGGTACTTTATGAGATTGTGTGGGGGACAGGAAATGTCTGTCCATGTGTCTGTACACAAGATAACACAAATAGGCTTTATCAGATTTTCATGAAACCTGGTATACATATTTATAACGTCCATGGGAAGAAGCCTATTGATATTGGACCAAATTGGTTGACCAGTGCCGGAGTAATGCCCAATTTAGTGCTTAATTTATGGTAATATATTAGAAAGAATTTATCAAATGCAAATCAGTTCTCGTGGCAACATATTGTTTTACAGTGTTCATATACAGCTTTGGAACTTGCAATACAGTTAGCTTTGACCAATAACACTACCCACATATTCCTTCACATATGATTATCAAACTAGACCTTTGTTCTTTCGTAAGCCCTGCTTAATGAATCGATCTGGAGCTTAACTCAGAAACTGATTTAAAAAATAACTTATTTTCTGCATATCATAATTGCAATTATCACTGAATAAACAAAAGCATTCTGGCACTTTGTTACATCAGTTTACCTGATTTTATTAATAACTAGCTGACCCGACAGTCATTGTCCTGTCAGTTTATACAAAAATAGATACAGATAGAAGATAGATTATTTTAATTAGGATGTAATGTTGAGACCAGGTTGCAGGGAATCCATATTGGAATATTACAAACATTTAGAAAAAGTATCTAAGGGAAATATTCGATAAAGTTTGGAAATTATTTTTAAGGGGACTTTACATGAAGAAATTTTCGTTTTTCCCGATTTTCTCGAAATCGGCACTAACGATTTTCTTTAAATTTTGCACTTATGTTGCTTATACTAAGAGCTAGAACTTTTATTTGAGACAATTTTTCGAACAAATTCTCTGAAGGGTAGTTATAAGATACCCAATGTGAAAACGCGCTCTTTGCAACGTACGCAAAATTTTGTATTTGGGTTAGGTACCTTCTGATGCTGTGACTTGAAAATTGGCGACAACCTTCTCTTATATTTAAGGGGACTTATGAAGAAAATTTGGTGTTTTGCGATTTTCTCAAAAACAGCTTTAACGATTTCCTTTAAATTTTGTACATGGAGTGCATATACCAAGAGCTAAAACTTTTATTTGAAACCTTTTCAAAAAATCTCTGAAGGGTGGTTGTAAGCTACCCACTGTTTATAGAAACTCTCTTTTGCCTGAACAACTCAATACGCGGACATTCACGGCCTCTTATTCTATATAAGCACGTAAAGTGAGAAAGAATTATTGTTGGCCATGCTTACAGTTAAGAAATATCTCAGGGGAATATTCGATAAATTTCGGAAATTATTATTTAAGGCAGAAAATTCAATAAATGTTTGCAGTCACTTGTTTGGCAAAATTCAAATATAAGTCGCACCTTAAGCTCCGCTCATTCGATATTCACATTTGTGCGGACTGTGTGATGTATTTTGTTTCTGAGCGAAGCAGAGTGACCAACTGTCTTTGTGTATAGATTCGCAAGTGCCTTGTACCCACTGTCCTTGTATACTGTCGCAAGTGCCTTGTATCCACCTCTACAAATAGCTAGATAATGCCTCACACTAACCACATTGTTAAGTGCGCGAAACGGAGGCGGGAGCCGTGGCGAGGCGCCCTTGCATTTTCGAATAACGTGCGATACACTGTTTGTAGGTTTCGAAACTGTGGCATATTATATCTCCCGCGAGGTTTGTCAGCCTGTCACCTCTCGTCTAGCGGTATGACGTCACACCAACGTCCAGTCACGGGTTTCTTCATAATACGAGGACAGAAGAATTCGCTAGATCGTGGTATAAAAGAAACTGCATCGGTGAGGGTAGGTTAGGCGGGACCGATTCATCCCAAGGTGCGACTTATATTTCAGTTTTCCCACTTATTTTATCTTCTTTCTTTCTTTCTTTGCCCATAGCCTGCGTTTTTAGTCGCAACATTCAAAGAAGGGGCTATTAGGTAGGCTATTTATAGCATAATTAGCGTAAAGTGCGTCTTGCGACTCTGCACAAGGATATGTGAATACTGCTTTTATTTGGGCAGAAGAAGTTATGTGACTTTCAAAACAGATTTTTATTGTGTATATGATGTGTGTTGCAGTCGAAAATGAATGTACCTTAAAAGTTGGGCTAAAGCCTTGTTCTTCAGTTATATTCGCTCCAAAGGATGTCATTTGGAAGTAACTGTTGTATTTTTGTATATTCTGCAAAAAATGCTTCGATTGTGGTTCTTGGCCAGAAAGCAATGATGCTAGTGGCTCTGGTGGCAGTGTCAATTGTGGTAATTTGACCTTCCCGCTTGCACAACATAATCCTGGTGGTTCATGTCGAAACCTCACTGCATTGCAATGTTGACAAACTGTGCTCATGGTTCCGAAATCCACCGTTACATCCGCGGCGTAATCGATTGATGGATCGTATCTGAACGCCAAACGTTCATGACGAATTGTTACATTTGGCCGTCTGTTTGTCTATGTTCCAAATTATTGTCTACGTTATCTCCAACTGAGCGAGTCGAACTCCACTGTATCCGTTGTTCCGGAGTCATAATTGATCGCGCTTGAGAAAGTCTGATTCGTTTTGCCTCCAAACGCTGTCTATGTTCTTCATTAGTCTCACTGACTCGACTATCATGCATTTCTCTTGCTTTGCGCGTACGCCGACCGATATTAAGACGTCTTATTGGCGGCATTTTTCCAAGACACCAAAATAATCTTTTTTACACGCCACTATTAACACAATATTCCTAATGTCGCACTTATATTTCTTTTTACACATTTCAATGGTTTGGTTGCAAGACTCGCACTTCTTTTTTTGTTGTTATGTAAACAAAACTCTCAACTTATGTCACTTCTTTTGTCACACTTCAATTTTTTTATGTAAACAATTGACAGCAGAACTATCTAACTTTGTCTAACTTTGCCTCATTTCATCACATTTCCGACTTTCCCCGTGGATTTTCCAAAAATTTTCTTTCATACAAACCTTCTCCTGACAATTACGAACACAACAAAAAAAGATTCAGCCAAATCGGTTCAGCCGTTCTCAAGTGATGCGGCAACAACCCTTTTGAAAATTCATTTTTATTAATATAGATTTAAGTAACGAATATTCCTTATTACAGTGTTGTCCAACTGTGTTTAGTGAAGGGCCAGATGCCACTTTCAAAATTAATTCACGGGCCGGAATATTGTATTAGTATTCAAAATTTAATTATTATAATTAATAGAAAATGGAAGAAATATGATATATCAAACTTGATTGTCTTAATAACTAAAATAATAAACAATCACATATACTTAATGAGAAAATTTAGCTACCTGCCATCTGAGTAATGGCAAGTTGCAGGGACAATTTCAGTACTGGTAAATCTAGTGACAATTTGTTCCTCTGCTTAGATCACATAGCTCCATTTGCATATCTAGATTATGGGTCGGAGATGCTGTAGCAATTCGTTTTTTTAAGTACATTTTTAATTGCTACAGTTCTTATATTTCCACATGTTGTGGCTTTAAGTCAACAATGGGAAATTTGTCAAGCCAGCATAATGACGCAACAATAGGGAATGACGTAGTAAGCTCAAGGTTTAACTAGACGGAATCAGCTGTTGCTTGTAGCATGGGTTATCGCTCTCTTCCTTTCTCTCTCTTCTCTTCTCCTCTGGCCATAGTGTGTACGACTTCTCAACACTGCTTGCTCTGTCGCAATGCAGATATGGGCTAGAGTCGACCGTCTGTATGCCTTGAAAGTGTGAGTAACTTCTTCCTATTTGAAGAACTATTCATATTAGTCTTTTGTTTTTTTAATCGATGTTAACTAAAGTCTGTATGGATGAGAGTTGTGATTACGCGGTGCTGAAATGACGTCATAGCATTTAGGCTATAAAAAGGAAGCCATTCTTTTATTCGGCCTCACTTGTGATATATTGGACCGGGGAACAACATGTGATTAATTAGTATCTGTTTTGGCGCCATAATGTAGGCTGCATTTCGGCTTCTTTCCTTTGTGCATCATGTTTCAGGTATGTGGAAATTTTGTATAGATGATTTAATTTCTTAAATAGGTGTGAGGACTGCATGGTACTGTAACGGATTTATTATTTTAATTGTCTTGTGTATCCTAGCATGTTTGTGTGGGTCTAGGCTTTGTGTAATGTAATGGTGGTGTTTGATATTTAAGTAGACTTCTCTTAAAGTGAATTGAGTAGAAGATGATTGAAATAAATGTAGATTATTTGCTTGGTCACCATTTTTATTTAAAGTAAATATGCCTAGACCCGGTTAATCTCGTGGCATGCTGGGACATTGTTTGTTGGGGTTTGGGGTCTTTACTTTATTTTTGCATGCAGTCTTCATGATATTTCCACTGCCTGAACATGTGTGTTTTTCTAAATTATATTCTTGTCTGGTATTAATGTCTGTTCCTCGTTTTTTTGATTTCCAATCCACACTTGAGCCTGCTCTGATCCTAGCCTAGTGAAGAGCAGTATTTTCGGTTAGGCCTTGTAATATTTACGTCTTGGTGTGAATTGTGTGTTTTGAAATATCTGCGCAGAGTATGCTGGATGAATGATAAGATAAGGTATGTATGTGATTGAATGTTAGCTGCCATTTTATATATATATGTTTTTAAAAATGAATTTAATATTCATTTTCTCTGGCAGCAATCTTGTGACTATCAAATTTAATGTACAGTTATTCTGTTTAATAGAGCTTGTAATTAAAATTTTATTTCTTTTATGATCCTCTTCTTAAAAATAAATTCTTCAGTCATAAATCAGTATTTTATGAGGATCAATGTCAATTTACCTTGTAAATTACCTATCAAATCAATTTGTAATTCTGTAAACTAATATCCCTTCTCTTGCAGCATTTTATCTATTTGAAATATAATATGGTGCTTCACACCGATGTGTTTTTCTATGAGGACCTTCAGTCCAAATGTTTTACCTCTGTCTTTCTTCCAGGTGCTATATTTTGTACACGAATATTCCACTGTCAGATGATTGTTTTATTTTAAAGATTATATTTTGATGTTTAGATTTTAATGTAATAGGGACTCTATTGAATATATTTATTTTATTAGCTTCCACTTGAAGTAAATGTTTTACTTCTTTAAGGCGAGTAGGCTGGAATTATGTCCAAGCTCCTCGTATTTTGTTTCTTCCTCTCCTGGCTCCTATATTTCAGAGCCTCTGCGGTTGAAGATGGTGCCCAGCGAAGAAGATGAAAAATTGTGAGCAAGGTGAACCCAAGAGGGTTAGAGGGGGTTACAATGCCTCCTTAGGGCCTGTATTACCACATGCTGACAAATCCTCCAGATACGTGACTTCCAGATAGCTTAACTGGATGATGCCATGTAATACCACCGCTGATCTGCTACCGGCAAGAACGCAGTAAAAATTTGTAAAATGGTCCTTACCTCGCTGAGCAGAGAGGTGTGTTTGTTGTAGTTCGGTAGTCCTCCGCTAGGTGCGGCAGCTCGGATTTGTATTTGTACAATTAAATTACATAACAACATATCGTTTTAAGTGCATTAATCTATTTGTTCAATTCTATTTCATTCATATGTGAGCATAAAATGACAATTTTATGTAAATTAAATCTTCCGGCATCAGTTCTAAAATTCAGATGGCTAGGAAGCTTTCGGCTTGCACCATCTTGTTTCAACCAAGATCCCTAACTAGCAGTTAGTATTTTGTCAGCCACTCCATCCTGCTGCTAGCTTATCTGGAAGTTGTCTTCCCAGACAGACTTTGTCAGGAGACCATAATACGCAATTCTTGGCCAACTTCCAGATAGGTTCTCTATCTGGTAGATAAATACGATATCTGGAGGTCATCATACGGGCCCTTAGGGTTGTTACACAGAAAAAAAAATCTAGATTGAAGCTCATCAAAATTGGAAAACCTTGAAATAAATTCCTTCTGAATCTCTGAGATGAAACAATAAGCTCACAATACTCATAGGGTATATATAATTTCTGTCTTCCTTCTTAAGAGCAAGTTTTAACATCCAAATCTTCTGATCACAAGGCAAGAATGAATGTTCTCTAACTGGATAAAAGTGGAAAATTTTATCAAACCAATTCGTACTAATTAAAGCCAAGCAAGTCCTTACAAAAGTGTTGTCCACTATTGTTATCACTAAATAAATGTATTTATGTTCTTTGCTTTCTTAATAACATTTCTTTTACCAACACCATTTTATTTTCTTTGTTAGGAGAAACATCAACCATACTCTCATTTTCCACCATTTTACAGCTTTGTGAATATGTTGGCGATGATAGGGCCCACAAGTGGGAAAGCAGAAAATTACCTAAGTCAATGACTTAGGAACATTTCTGCAGTGCAGGTTTTTCGTATGGAATTTGTCACACTTACGATATCAATCACATAAGTATTTTTCTGTTCAGAATATGTACTCATGTGCAAGGATACTGACAATGGTCATAACTCAATTTTCCCAAAAAATTACTTAGGTACCTTTCTGCAATGACACATTCATACATATGTATACACCAAGGCAGACACGAACCTGAGTCTTTGCATATGGAATCAGTTTTGTCACAGAGCTATGATACATATGTAGTCAAAAACCGGTGTTCAGCAATATGTACAGTATGCTCTTGGATCTCACTGGTTTTGTTCTCACTATGCTGATTTCAGTCTTGTGTTTTAGGTGCTCAGCCAAACAGAGCTTAAACAAATTCATGCTTCAAAAGTGCAGTAATTTTGTTTTCCTAAGGTTGTACCAAAATTACATACATTGACAAAAGTGATGGTAATATTAATATTGCTTACCAGGTCCCATGCTGGGGTAGAAATAGAGTTCTCTTTCACGTTTCTCCTGCTCTTCTCTCTGGTAAACAGGGGACACATTCTGTACAAGTTCCCATTCATCCCGGAGGCCTAAGAAGTCAGCTGTTATCAGCTTCTGCTCGTCACCACTCTCAATGTCATCACTTCCTGCAATTACAGTGGCAGATATATATATTTCAGAATTATGCTTATTTGTTTTTGAAATGTAATTTACTCAATCTGAAAATAAAGCTATCTATTGTGCAATTTCTTTTATAATTGTTATAATCCAGCAAGCCATTGTTCTATCTATCTCTCTTGATATTTAGTGTACGGACCGCACAGTGTGAGTTTGCAATACATAAAATGTAAAAACTTGCACTATGAAAATTGAGAGTGGTCACCTTGTTTCTAATATTCATTATCACAATTCACTGAACGGATGGCAGATTTTCATGAAGGAGAAATAGGACGATTTTAAGAACAGCATGTGAACAACATGCCAAATAAAATGAGGCAGTAAAGGCTGTAGCAAAGCGGGCTCTAATTTGGGAAGTTGCTGTTTCTAATCCTGAGACCAGCCAATCAGATTGGGGTTTGCCCAGGGTGACAAGACTGTAAAATAAATAAACTGGGACCCCTTACAGAATAATTTAATGTTCAAAATTTTTCAGTGTATTCTTTACTTCAGCATATTATTCTCTGCCAATAAAGCATTTCAATGTTTACAATTAGAAAAATAACAAATCACTTGGAGATCAAATGTGGATATTAATTAGTAATTACTCAAATTTCATGTGTACAGATATATATATACCATACATACCTATACCATACATATACAACACTCTTTTTTGTACTTTTCATAACTATTAATCGGTTTTAGGAGCTCCTGAGTTTTCTTTCCTTAGTCACTCTCACAAAAAGAAAGTCTGCCTTCAGTGCATCACTAAATACACATTTTATTTTAGGAATCTACATTGAAAAGTATCAAAATTCACTTAGTGGAAAAATGAACAAACTAGTGGCCAATAACAGGTACAAAGTAAAAATAGCTACCAGAAGAAAGCTTTAGACAATAAAAGCACGAACCGACAGAAGCAATATTAATTTTGGCCACATGCCAACTTAATCCATAGCAGTAACAAATTATCAAAAAGCAATCGAGCATTCCTGGTACAGTAGTATCTTTCTTGTTGCACTTAGAGTTATATCTGGTGAAAAAAAAAAGCATTCCTGACAAAAGTAACAATTCCTCAGAAGTTAGGACATTTAGATGTATCAAAACCGGGGCTGTCCCAGTAAAATCGGGATATCTCACCCTGGGTTTTCTCCATTTACATTATATGAATGTCAGATTGAAGATAAATTGAGTATTTGGGTGCAACAAGAGTTAGTGGTAAAATGCAATATTGAGAAAATTGTGTAAATTTCAAAAACCAAAAAAATGATGAATGGCCTGAATGTGGAATCTGTGATCAGTAGTGTTATGAATGAAATTTCAAACATTGACTCACAATCTGAGGCCTAAAAATGTAAAAATTGTAAAGGCTGTACAGTTCCACACATTCCACTTCCACCAATGGATGTTATAGAGGAATCCCCTTATGAGATCCCTGGGGAGTGGATTGACAAGCATTTCCGGAATACCACTTTTTAAATTAATTATATGTGTGCGCATTTCAATAAAAATGGAAGCGGATGTTATGACACGGACAATTGAGAATATACTCTTCTTGGCATGATATAAACAGTCACCTGAGGAATGTTTGAAATATAAGACCAAAACGTTGTGAAGATTGTAGAAAGGACAAATACACATGCTTCACTGAAACAATTTAGTTTTATCCTTGAAGATAGTTATCTGTTTGCTCTACTGATGTAAACTTCAGTGATTGTCTTGTATGTTAAGCAACTTAAGGGCATCTTGTGTAACTACTGTCAGCCAAAGCAGAGAACTTCTCTGCGGGGTGTACTGCTAATTAGAGGGGCAAGAGGAGGTAGTAGTGGAGGAGGAGGTGTGATTGTTGCCACCGCACGTGGCGAGATTCTCTATTAACAAAGTAAAAAACATCTGGAAGGTACTTCAGTTGCTTATCATTTCTTACGTATAGTTTTATTTTAATATTTTCTTACTTATTTGAAGTGTGTGTTCCTTTGATTAGAGTATGCATGCGTTTCAGCCCACGAGTTAGTAATGTCTATCATAAATAAAAAGGGCTATCATAACAGGTAATGTATTGTACTGTAACTTTAATAATAGCACGGCACGGTTCCGACTCGTAATGTAACGGTAACATTCCTTGCATTCCTCACAGAGAAGTTCTTTGCTTTGGAATACAGTATGAATATGCCTTCGTTTTAGGTTATGTTTATCTATATTATGATTTGGAGTCTTTTATTCAATTCTTTGTTAGATTTAACATTGTAATGTAGAACAATTACAGTATAGTGTGCATTGTTGCATTCTGGGTGGAGAGCAGTTATTCATTGTTTCCCTAGCTTTGACTCCCAGAAATTTGGTCACTTTATCTCTCAGTGACTCTGACATAATTGGCACTCATAAAGCTGGTAGTAGAAAGGAATGGGTTTTGCAGTCTCACAAAATACTGTTACTGCCTGTGAAAACTACCGGTATATAACTTATTATTGTGTTAACTTTGATTTTAAGAGGTGTTGGAAGTGTTGTCCTACCATTACCATACATTCATGACACCTATTTAGAAATTTTGCATATAGGCCTAATCGCACAAGTTCTTCTATGATTAGATTCTGATGATACTGTCTTTCAGCTCCTCAACTGTATGCACATTGTCTCTGTAGACCTTGATTTTAAATTTCCCCATAGATAGAAATCACAAGGAGATAAATATGGGGCATCAAAATTGCATTAAGCAAGATTATGGAAGATTTTTTGTGTTTAGGCATAAGTTAAATGCAAAATTTCTAATAAGGTGTCACAAATGTATGGTAACGGAGAGACAACACTTTCAACACCTCCTACCAATCAAAATTAGCACAATAATATACAATTTTCATAGTGGGCCTAATAATGCTATTCTCTGAGATTGAAACCCCATTTCTTCCTAATAATGATTGCATGGGCACAGACTTAACAAGTGCTAGAAACATAATTACAAAATGTCATTATTTTGTAAAGTAACCAAGGTGTTCTAAGTCTGCATTCTTGTTTGTGACAGAACAGCATTTACAAGCTATGAGTTAAGCCTGATTAATATAATTTGCAGCCCTAGGTATATTTTAGGAGCTGCCCTTCTTACCCGTTCAAAGTGCGCATTTTCTGCACAGACATGACAATTTTTATTGACAATATAATTAGGCTAATTCTGACCGTATATATTCCTCAGTCCCTTCATTGAAATAATATCCCATTTCGCAGATTTAAGCTTGTCAAGTACTCTTAATAAGCTAAGAAGGTATAATTAGAAGTAATTTCACACTTTAGCGTTCCATCCACTCCTAATCCCTCCATAGGCACCATAATGGATCAATTTCATCCTTATGAATCTTGATGAAATTAAAAAGCTGTACAATCGCTCAGGTTTTGATCTCACTAGAGATCTGCGGAAAACTGCATGTGTCAAAAATAACCTGATAAAACACAGCGATATTTTTGTCAGCAAAGGGTAAAATTCCATTCCTCATCGACTATTAGAAGTACCATCTGGCAAAGTAACAAAGGCCGATGTGGGCTCATAGGGGAGAAATATTTAAATACTAGGCTACTAGACAAGCAATTGCGAGTTAGACAAATCTGCGGGCCCTCTGTATGCTGCTATAGAGAGCACAGTAGTCTCTACTTAATGTTGAGGTTAGGTTCTTTAAAATAATGATGTAAAGAGATAATACATTTTCCCATAAGGAACAATAGTATAGGGAAAGGTTATGGTGTAATCCCAGTGTAGAGTACCCCAGCTTGAAAAATGCAGGTTTTCTTGCACAGTGTGTGTTTTGTTTTTGTTTTGTTTTTAAGCTTAGTAGGGTAACCAACTATGATTCTTCTACAATGCTTGCCACATTATATCTCCCGCGTGCATTGTGGTGTTTAGTGACAGGTTCTATTAGGTTATGAACAGTGATCAGTGGCGGCTTGTAGCTAAAATGAGTGGGGGTGCTGCTCCAGAAAATGTTTAACTTTTTTTTAAATTGTGTAAAAGGAAACTTAGATATAAAAAGAAAAATTATTCAGAATCTTCATAAAATCCTAAAAGAACAAAATCGAAAATTTTTACTTACTTTAATATAAATTGTTATAGTTCAAGCTTGATCTATTCGTTTAAAAAGAAATCCTTTTTTCTTGTTTTAATTTCTGCGAAAAGAACAATAATTTTCTCCTTGATCTGCCATGGTTCAAGTTATCTGTTAAATAAAAGAACCCCAAAAAATGAATCAAATAGATAGCTGGAAAGAAGAAAATAATCTAATTCTACACTTCATCACATTCAAGAATATGGTACATGGTTTTTAAGCACAACACATGCGGAGCAAAAATTATTAAAAACGCATTACTTTCCAATACGCTGCGGTCGGCACTCCTCGTAACCACAGCATGCACCTTCCTATGTGGGCATGTGCACAACAGTCAAACACCACGCCACACCTGTGAAGCGCACAGTTCCATACAAAGATTTTCTTTTCTCTTTTTAATAAACCGGGGGATGGCTACTGTCATTAAGCTTAAGGATTATATATTGTACAAGTATAAAGAAAGATTAAAGAAAAAAGGACTTATTATATTAAATGTTATCGATAATATCAAGTGGAAATAAGGGGTGCTGCAGTTCCACAGTGCCTACACAGGAGCCGTCACTGACAGTGATATTATTTTAGTATAAGGCATACAGAATTTTCCCGTTCGTAAATATGCCATACTACAGTGAGTTCCACGCAAGAGTTGGCCAATGATGCGGGTTTCTGCGTCGCGGCTGGCACAGCTCCAACTCCCGAGCGATCGGGTGAAATATCTACGCAAATACTGCCGTGGTCGGTGTGATTATTCAGGTTCTCACATTTTCAGTTAAAATTACATTGAAAATAACCACGTACCTCATCACAAGAGGTGTTGGGCATGTTCTCCTCTTGCATGCATACAATACTGGCACCTTTTTAGGAAATTTTCTTTCACGCTTTTAAGTTCAGCTTCCGAGATAGGGTTAATTTCTTTTGTGATATTGTCTTTAAGTTTTTCTTATGTATGGGAAATTGACCTATACACGTTATTTCTCAAGTTTCCCCATAAATAATATTTACATACTGTTAGAAGAACTTAAAGACAATATCTCATAGGCCTATCACAAGAGAAAGTAACTCTGTCTCGGAAGCAGAACTTATGCGCGTGAAAGAAAATTTCATAAAAAGGTGCCAGTATTGTGTGGATGCAAGAGAAGAACATTTCCAACATCTCTTGTGATGAGGTACGTGGTTATTTTCATTGTAATTTTAACTGTAAATGTGAGAACCTGAATCATCACACCGACCGCGGCATTATTTGCGTAGATATTTCACCCGATCGCTCGGGAGTTGGAGCTGTGCCAGCCGCGACGCAGAAACCCGCGTCATTGGCCAACTCTTGCGTGGGACTCACTGTATATCTTCCGCGTGCATTGTGGTGTTTAGTGACAGGTTCTTTTAGGTTATGAACAGTGATGTTATTTTAGTAAAGGATACTGAATTTTCCCGTTCGTAAATATGTCATGCTTGCGTGCATTGTGGTGCTGGTGACAGGTTCTGTTAGATTATAAACAGTGATATTGAAACTATCACTGAATTCTGCCGTTTTATAAATGTGCCATTTATGTCTCCCACGAGGTTTGTCCTGTTTGTCATTTAGTGAATTTTTCTAGGGGGAGTCCATGAATTTACATAGGTATTTATTTATTTTCCATTTTATGATACCGAACCCTATAATTATGAATCATATAGAAATTATCTACAATAAGAACAACCAATCCAACCAACTTCAACACGTACGCATTGAACTATGGCAATCCCGCGAGCAAGGGACTGTCGCGAAAAGCACGGGGGATTATAACCCTAATAATGGTTCTTAAAAGTGTTGCCAAAATACACGCCGATTTATATATACTGTACTATTTTCGTCCCTGCGTTTATGAGGGAGCGATAAAGAGTAGATTTTTACTTTGCCGGAGCGCCGTTCCGGCGCAATGTTACTTTTTCAACAACAAAACACTTCAAATTCAGCTTAAAGGAAATGAACAAAGTAATTCTCCCATACATCTGCCTCACCAACCCCTTACTAATGGGTTCCCTTATTTTGAAAATTAGGTTGCTGGTCATCAATGTAAATATGTAAATTTAGATTGGAATTTCAATAAGAAACCCTTAAACTAATTATAAAGTAGTTTAATTTGATCCACCTTGCGGAGAAGATGGGCTGGGATGGGCCGAGCGTTGCTGATCATCCCTCGCTTCTTCCTCGTCTTCATACACCTGCGTGAAGAAGTCGTATGCGGCCTCCGATGTACCTCCCTGTAACAATAAAAACAATTACCACAGTGCCACAATATTACTGGGAATAAGTGACAGTAATAGTGGAATACACGAAACGAATACTTTCTTTCGTTAACCGATTTACCTCTCCTTCCAAGGGTGTTACACTCCAATGCCCGTAGGGGAGAGGATAATATTAGCATCGCAAATTCAGATAAGACATAGAGGGACTAGGATGTGTGATAAGCACGATGCAGAGCCTCATCTTAAGATCACACAAACTTGGAATTATAATTCTTTCACACTGGCCGCGTGTGGGCTAAGCTGGAATAGTAGTCAGACTGAAAAATTCATGCTATAGGCAGGATTTGAACTCCAGATCTTGGGCTCTCCGTGCCGGTACATCTATTAAATTCTCTAACTAACATGTCCCGGTATACCATCTGGTGTTCTCAACATTGAGGTAAGAACCCAATGGCAACATACAAACTTGCAAGTACTTGAAGACCCAGCACCGTTTTTTTTTTTTTTTTTTTTTTTTCTTTCTTTTTTTTTTTCTTTCCAGTCTGACTCTACATTTTCAGTTTAGCTTAAGCACGCCCAATATGAAAGAATTATAAATCCACTGTTAACCATTAGTGGTTTACTATAAAACCCGAGTATTTACAAGTTTGTAAGTCGCCATTGGGTTGTTATATAAATACTGAGAAGATACACCGAGACGTGTGAGTCAGTTAGAATTTAATGCTGTACCAGCACGTTTCCATTGTAGCTCAAGTGGCAGAGCACCGGCACGGACAGCTGAAGTTCTGTGGCTCAAATCCCGGTTATAGCATTGAATTTTTTAGTCTGACTCCATAACATAAACCGTTGAAGCACAAGAAATTCGTTATAATATTAAAATGTATTCAGTCGTTCTGATCTCCACGTTAAAAAGATCACTTCCCACATTATCTTTTCTGCAATAGCATTGTTTCTTAATCCGAAAATCTGTATCGGTTATATCTATATTGCTGAATTAGTGATCTCCTAATAGTGTTACTTTATTCTTTGAAATGTCTGAAGTGAAGTATTTATTAAGGTCAAAAGTGACCATCTCCTCTCAGTACGCGTATTGACGTCATTCTGTGTTATTACCGGCTGTTTTATACAATAAACTGAAGAGGGCAATTGTTTTCTGGACCTGAGGACATTATTTAATTAGTTTATTTATTTACTCCATTCAACAACATAATTACAACATAATAATTAAATTTCGTAGGCCTAGTGTAAATAAATGTTCTTCTGACCATAACAAGACGATTATTTATCATACTATCGTTTTTCTGCATTATAAAGAAAGAATGGCTACATAAAAATCCTGTCTTTAGTATTTGGGGCTTTAATTTTCAAGCAGTAGGCCTATAGTGTACAACTGGACTTTAGATTCATTGAAGGCATGGCGGTCATCTCCTTGGTAGCTGTTTTTAACTCAACAATATTTGCTGAGAAACCGTTACTAAAAATGAAAAAATCATCATATCACTCATACTTGGCCAATTTGCAGTTAGAAATAATGTAAATAGTATTGCCTAACAATAGGCAATGCATTCTGTTCAGCTTGTGAGTAGGCCACGACTGGAACACCTCTATCTGGCTGGGGGTTCTTTGTATTCCTCGTACGGAAAAAAGGGCACATCGATAATGTACTTTAACTACAGTCCCCCGGCCGATTGACGAATTGTTAAATATACCAGGTAGATATAGAGACCTAATTTAACACTATGACAGTGTCAATAGCATTTTTTGTTTGTTTGTTCGAAGACATGCTTTATTATTATTATTATTATTATTGTTATTATTATTATTATTATTATTATTATTATCATCATCATCATAACAAGGAACAGAAGTTTACAAAAAGTGAATTCAATACTATGTGAACTCTAGTGACGTGGAATACGTACTTTGGAAACATTTGAGAGAGAGAGAGAGAGAGAGAGAGAGAGAGAGAGAGAGAGAAAGAAACACTGTCACATTCTTCAAATCATTACAAATAATACAAACCATTCTATCTTTTTTCGCTTAATGCATTTACTTCAAAATGTCATTATAATCTGATGGAATAAGTATCCATCAAATCATCATGGAATACAACAATGTAGAATCTATTGTTGTATCAGTTATTTGAAAATAGCGCGTTTTTCTGCTACTCAAACTAAATTTGGCATTCATTCTTCCAGAGCGGGCGTATTTTTAAATGACTCTAAATCAAACGCACTATATGGAGATGTCCCAAGCTAATATTGTAAACTCAGTATTTTTACAAAATGCACAGACTTTTTACAAAATGCCGGAAAATTATTAATGAAACATCCATTCTGAAATTTCATTGGCTGTCATTCAGGAATGGATTCAGTCGAAATATTTATGTATCTACTTATACTCGTATATACTGTATGCAAGTTACAATGAAATTGCACTTGGAATTATATTGTCTATTTTTAAAAGAAGCACATTGCTTAATTTTACATTGCAGTTTTCCTGGCTTATATGAACACTTTCGAAAGCCTTGTCCTCCAGAAGGTGACAAACTTTGCAACGGCTTCACGCAATGTAATAGGCTTACATTTCTTTACTAAATCTAAAAAAAAAATGGAGAGGTACAACTTTCTAATTCAGTGCATGTAAACTAGAGCTAACGGTTATATTTACAATCTGATTGACTCCATCCCGGCTGTTTTAATATGACTGAAGGGTAACTAGCCAAGTTGCAGAATGGATGTTTCATTTACAATTTTCCGGCATTTTGTAAAACGACTGAATTCACAATTTTCTTATGACTGAGACACATTGAAATACTGGATTTATCTGGAAGTAAATTTCCCAATCAACATCTACTTCTCCAAACAAAGACTGTGACAAGAATGATGACAAGTGGTTACTGACGTGGTGAGGTTGGTCGTACCTGGACCAAATCTGGTACTTGTAGTACAAGATACTTTCGTTACCGTCTCCTTGTATGGTAAATATATCAACAAAAAAGTATTATATCAATTTCAAGTGTCCGGTTCATAATAGTTGAAACAAATGACTGTAGGCTACATGTTGTGTCAATCGTTGTGAAGATCACATTAAATTTATTTTCCATTAATTTAATACTTGTAAATAATTTTACCGTGTACCCACATGTTCATATGCAGGTTTTTCTGACAGCGAACTGTTTAAAATGTGTAATAAACAGTAAGCTGTTACCAAATAATATAGTTACCCAGCTCATGAAAAATTACCTCACCTGCTTCTTCCAGGTATTCTCGCAGATGTCTGAATAAGTCACTACGCAGGGGCAGCTGCCCTTCGAAAGGTGGCTACTGTGCGAGCAATTACTATTATCATATTGCGTAGTTTTATTGTTACTGTTATTAATTTATTTATATAATTGGTATTAATACTATTAAATGTATTTACTGTGTCACCATAGTACGTTGGTGTTTTCGTTTTTTTAGCTGGGGGTGACGCACATTCCTAGTAGGGCTAGGTGTTCTACAAATTTTAATAGTGCTTTCTAGGATTTGAACAGTAAGCTTACCCAAAAGAACGCGGTTTTGAGTTTCTTTAAAAACATTTTCCAAGTATTCTGTCTATCTACATAGTGTTCAGCAAGTATTATTATTATCGTTATTATTATCTATCACCAATACCACCAAAGCTTCGATCACCATCGTCATCATTATTGGCTTCAATATCGTATCATCGTCATCTATATTGTTATCGCTCATCAATCATCATGAGGTCATCATCATGAAATCGTGATCAACATATTATCATCACAATCATCCTTGTTATAATCACTATCTGGTGCTATTAACCCACCAAGATAATTACTCAAAATTATCTAATTTTACTTTATTAACTCTGTTATCTGTCTGTGTCACTCCAACTGACACAATCACGATAATTTTCTTCAACTTAAAATTGAATCCAAACATCTCACGAATAAAGCATGGAAATTAAACAGGTTTAAGTTAGTCAATTTGGTGTTACCATGCTATTAAAGCTTATCACATATTGATAAGGCCAGTTAACAAAGAAGAAACAGAAGAAAGGGAGAAAATATTCCATAGGCTGCTCGTAACTTCATTAACTCAAATTATTCTGCTCTGATCCATCTCAACATATAATATCACCCAGTAAAGAGAGGAAGCGAAACGCTATAATTTCAGTTTTTTTTTTTTTTTTTAAGATGGAAGGTGGAATAAAAACGGAGATGTTTAAGGCCACGCTCAAGTGGAAAAATTGGGATAAGTATATTTTATTTATTTTTTCACCTAAACAAAAAATAGGTGTACTTGAAAGTTACAAAGCATTTTCTTATAATCAAAGGACAAGTTAAGTAGTATAAAAACGTACCGGTAATTATTAAATGGTAAACGACTGAGAGTGAGTGTATTTTCTCGCATATTCACTAAGAAACATAGGCTACCTAGCAATAGTGACAAAACTCGAATATTTTACGATGCCTGAATGCCACATAAAGTGTTTTCGTTTTACGGGGCTAAACAGCGGTGCTAACCAGGACTGTAGCATCTGGTGAGACAGTGATGGACCCAACCACTCTTGTCATAACTAAATTAGATTATATTTTTATTATTCCATCGGAACAGCACTCAGTTTCTCACGGGATGTGGAAACTTCGCGGCAAATCTTATAAGATTTAATCTGGTAGACGACGATTTATGTTATTGTGCTGATTGCGAACCAGACGCGATGTATCATGTTTTGTATACAGTACATGCCCCAGATATGCCGAAGCCCCGCGAGGGTTGAAAGGTGCGCTCCGGACTTACAGTTCTGGACCTTTCGGGAAAAATTTTCTTGCCTTGAAGAATTTGCGAGACATGCGCTAGCCGCAAAAAGGCTACCCAAATCAGAATCAGGACCAAAAAAATGAAACGAATTAACATAAATACAGTCCGAAGACCTAGGATAATACCTAGCAATACAATTCGAGTGAGGTTTTTGCAAGGTTTCCCTCATTCATAGGCGAATGTCGGATTGATCTTAATCCTTGCGATTCCTTATGAAGAACAACATACCGATGTATAAATGTAGTTCCAAGATATCTAATTAAATAATCTAGAAGTTAGAATGACAAAACTCATAGGGATAATGGAGTGGATGGGAGAACCCATTTAAAAGTAAGTTAATACTACACGGCGTCCCCACAATTCCCGAATAAGTTATAGGAAGTGTAGCGAAAACCGGAAATAGGGACATTAAATTCAACTTTTGGCAAAGGTGACCGGAGATGTGGCTTATTGGCTGAGGTATTCCAAGGGAGAAGGGCGGGCAAAAAAAAAAAAAAAAATCCATCAGAACATATTCGTGTTATCTTACTGTCTAATAAATTATCCGTGTATTTTTCTTGAGGAAACCTTTTGATGGGCTGCATTTGATTAGGTTGAATATAGGACAAACAGGTTTAGAGTTTAATAATCTACTTATCCATATCTATTCTTCTGCCATGGTGGAGGTTATGGTATTCTCTCAGAGTTGTCTTTATTGTGGTTTATGTAGCTACTGCTGACGAGGAGTACACTTCGCGATATAAGAAGTATACAGTTGTAAAGATGTCTTACTAAATGATGATTCATTTTCTTTAAATATTTTTAACCCAAAGAATGGATTACAAATAGTAAACTTGTTACTTTTGTTGAAAGGCCTAACTCTCTCCTCTTACGATGAGCGGACACTCGAGCGCGAGACCTGAACTTATAACATAATATGGGGTTGACATATCACCAACACAAAAAATCAGGACAGCTTTGATTCCTGTCTGAAGCCTTTTTTGTGCCATCTTAATGATCTGATAAAAATATAAGCCATCTGAATCAACAAACATCCATATTTATTCATTCTGAGTCTCAAATGAAGAAATGAACAAGAAAATCAAGAGTGCACAATAAACACAATCATCAACGTCGCAAACAAAGCAAAGAAGGAAAGACCAGAAGAAGGAATCAAAAGAATAAAAGAACTGGTAGTGTTAATGTCAGAGACTTTGATATCTATAATTTTTTTATCAGACATTAGCACATCAGACATTACAAGATCTTTCTGCATTGTGAGGAGCACATCTTTATTATTTTTCAATAATACTAAGAAAATTCAGGACACTGTAGCAAATTTAAAAGAAATCAGGTAGGACATCTTCCTTGAAGTTGAAATTAAGGAAAATCCCGCTTTCTCAGGACGTGCAGATCGGCACAGACGCATTTTCGTGCACATCGGCATAGTATTTTTATCTTGTAATGGTTATCGAGCTCATCGCCACACACCGCGTTGGGGGTAGGGGGGGACATAGAGACTCAAACCTACAGCCTCCTTCACCACGGCTCCAAGGCAGCACCCCTTAGCTACCGCGGCTAAGGAAACCGGCCGTTGATATCGTAGATAGGTTAAGTCAGGTTAGGTTAAGTTAGGTTAATTCAAAGTCTCATTCAATGGCAGGCAGATACTTTATGAATGATTTCTAAACAATATAATTATGCCTATAATATTAATGTACACAATATGTATCTACAATAATAAAAGGAAGTGTTTGTCTTTCTGTCTATCTAGCAGTTACTGTGAACTCCATTGCATTCAATACGATAATGTAATTCCAACTTTGTCTCTATGTCTACCCCTACCCCAAGTTCACGAAGGGTGTGTGGCGATGAACACGATGATATTGCAAGGATGAAAATACTATGCCGATGTGCACAAAAATGCGACTGTGCCGATGTCCTAAATAATACATTATTTAAATACAACTGAAATTTATTTAAATACAACTGCATATTTTCCCTATTTATAGTAATGCCTATAATTTAATTTCTGAAACGATTTTGCATTGCATTAAAATAGTTGAAATACACTGCTACAGCGCATCGTAAAAAATCATTTTATTCCTCTTAAGTGTGCGGTATCTGAAACTTTTTACAGTGGATGTGTGTACGACGACAGTTCCTTCATCGGATAAAGCAAGTGGCGCCATTAAAACCCTCAATCTTTCTTAAGCTTTCAATTCTTTGAAGAAATTCAACAGCAAAAACATGTGAATGTTAGGCTCTGGATAACCCAAAAGGATGTACGGCCATCTCTACCTACTTCCTTTCAGTCTCTGCAACTAACCACAAACATTGGTATTTTATGCAAAGTCTGTTTTTTATTAATATAAGTGTTATCAGCTAAGTTTTCGTAACTTATAACTTTACTATGGTTTAAAGATATGGTAGCAATTTGTTTGTGAAATACAGTATACCCATCATCTTCACATAGCCTACTATTTCCTTCGTAGGCTAAGGTTACAAAATTTTTTCATTGAATCCAGGGAATGTTTTTGGGAAGAATTTTTAGAAAGGAACGGACGGCTTATTTTACTCAGCTTCTTACAATATGTTGTACTTTATGTTTTTAATAGGCCTACTGGATACATGTTTACTTTAGATCAACACAAACACCTGATAGTATTTTCTAGATTCTCTTTAGATTTTTGCAAAAAGACAAAATCGTCGTATACAGTCTTCTAGCATATAATCAATATTTCTTTTTAAACATTTTGCTGATGGTCTTAGGGTTTCTAAATTACTTTTCACGTTTCAAGGTCAAGGAACATGTGCAAAATTATAAATTCAGGGATATTAAGATAAATCTGGTGCTGTTCCCGCAAAACGGGAATGTCTGGTTTCCATAATAGACCTAAAATGATATTTACTTCGAAAGACTCGAGATTGAGATTTTTATATCTAAATGCCTACGTTCAAGATTAATGCGTTACATCCGGTCTCTATATTATGTCGAACATGTTCAGTAAATTTAAAAAAATCTAACAAGTAGGAAAAACATTCAAAATAACATTGTGTTGACGCGAAATTGGTAATCACATCAGCAAGCGATGCAAGAAAGGGATCTTTAAATCCGAGCGCTGATTACGAGCGAGCCGAATATAGCCGAGTGTCAGCTGCAGGGAGATCGTGCATGCTACGTGTACCGAGGAATATAGCACTTCCCGTTAAGTGAGGATCACCTCGACTCGTTATTTTAACTCATCCCATGTGCGATGGTGGTGTAATGGTCAGCATAGTTGCCTTCCAAGCAGTTGATCCGGGTTCGATTCCCGGCCATCGCACTTTTTATTTTTTTTCAAATCAATATAATTAAAGTGTTTAAACGAAAGGCAAAACTAAATTTGTTTTTAAGTTCTTATTTCATTTGAAAATTCCGAAATTTAAGAAATCTTGAAATTCGATAAATACAAAATTAATAATAGTTCATAATAATAAAAGAATAATAATTTAGATTAACAATACATGTCCCTTTTCATTACGAGGTTACTTGAGACAGCGGTATAGTCGAGGGTATACGCAGGTGTACGCCGTGTATCCATCCTCTGCTTAATCTTACTTCTTAGCGTCTGCCTTCTGCTTGATTACGTATGTATTCTGTTTCGGTTAAGATTTATTTATTTCTTTGGACACTCTGCCATTATTTGAGAAACAAATTCAAAAGTCTGTGTAAGAAGTTCTGTTGACACGTAATAAATACTATTTGGAGTGTTTTAAATTAGACAGCTGGAAACAAATTCTGAATCATATGTTTATACCGAATCAAAATAGTTTGGTTTTCAACCAATTCTTACTAGACCTATACCCTTTACGTTTAATGTGACGGATAAAATTAGGTTATTTAATTTATTCAGATCTTAAAACGATTTTTTTTTTTTACCGATACACCTCTTTCATACCAAATTATGACCAAAAGCTCGTCGATACTGTTTTATTTTGAAATCAGTGAAGAATTTTGCAATCTTTTTGTAGATATTCAATAGTGTTATTACTAATTATCATAACTGTTTCAATGCACGCCAAGAATCCAATTAAAACATATTATGTCTCCGCTAAAATTCTTCTAAACTGTCAGAATTTTGGGACTACAACACTGCATTCACATATTATTATTATTATTATTATTATTATTATTATTATTATTACTATTATATTATAATCTTGAGAAACACGCTGTTATCAGAAGTATGTAGTGGTTTACTTTAATGTACATTTTTTCTGTAAGTCTTGATTGTGATGCTGTGATACTAGAACCAAGCAAATTTTAATCGGATCCTAATATCGACGATCTCTTTGGAAGATACTTCATTCACAATGGAAGGGGTTTAACCGTGCAGATTCAAGGGGGCGGTATTTTGCGTTTTGTGATTACGTTTAGGGTATAATGAGACAAGATGAAAGGTTCCACAAATGGTAACAGCCATGGTAACCAGATAGCTCCTTCCGGATGACAATGATCTCTGCCAATCGTATAATAACAAATATATTAGACGTAAATATATTAGGCTTTGTTTATGTCGCAAATTTTGTGGTCTACGTAATAATTAGTTTATTATTAGGAAAAACCGCAAACGTAAATTTATTCCTTATTCTTTCTTCTATTTGTGACAAAAAATTAGAACTGTACTGATAATAGGCTACTTATCTCTTAGGGACTTTTTTCTGAGATAAGTACTCACTTGGGACAAAATTCTGACAGTTTAGGGGGATTTTAGCGGAGGCATATGTTTTGATTAGATTCTTGGTACGTGTGGAAAGTTATGAGATAATTAGTAATAATATCATATCATATCGTATCATATATCATATATAATATAATATTATATATTTATATACAGTAGAACCCCGATAATTCGAGCTAATTGGGGCTGAGGCTACCTCGAATTACAAAAAACTCGGATTATACGGAAATATCACTCAATCAATGGGTAAATCATAAATAAATGTTTAATGAGCACAATAATGGTTTACAAAAAATACACATATAGTAGGCCTACATACCTGTGTAACACCTGTATGTATACTGGCAAACATTTTCAATTTTCTACATCGTCATCGTTTGAGGATTAAGTCATTGTCTGACCCTTAATGGAGTGGAACGGGAAAGCGGCGCTACTAGGAAAACACTTTTAATTACCATTGTAGCTGAGTAGGGATTTCTGAAACAATAAATTATTCTTTTCTGAAAGGATGGTATGTACTGTACAATTGATTGACACGAGGTCCCGACAAAGAAAGATCAAACCTCGGTTTCTGTCAATCTGTAATAGAAATGCAATGGCAGTCTGAAGCCAAGGTTATTTCTGTGTATTATGAACGAAAACCCTAAGTGGGACAGTTTTACCTGCATTTTTGTACATGGAAAAATTGAAAGAAAGGTCAAAATGTAACACATTCGAAAGTGCGTAAAACTTACAAGCGGACACCGTATAAAAACGGGATTTTACTCTAGTTTTATGGAAAATTTTAATATTCCTAAGACCAGCTCGAATTACACGGAACCTCGAAATACCGGGGCTCGAATTACCGAGGCTCTACTGTAATAATCTAATGGTTCATCTCTGTCTGCTCCGACTTTTTGCAAAAACTACTAAACCGACAGAGATGAAATTCTGTTTGAACATAGTTTTATGCCTGGAAACGTTATAGGAATGTAGTCGTTCACTCATCTACGCTATTTCACAATAGTTATTTTAAAAAGTTTAAATGCCTGTAGGCCTACAAGTGGCATGGACTCCACTCCCACATTTCTCTTCTGTCAAACGGACCCCGAAAGTGAGGGAGGGGGATCACGGCGCCGAATTCGCTAGATTAAATTACTCTCAAGAAAAGAAACTAAACTTTTTATTAATCTGATAAATATTTTAAACACAGTTGAATCATACTGTTAAGATATACTGTAATAGGTTCAACCAGTACGAAATGTCGCTGCAAGAAAGCATCATGAACATCAGTGATATAAATTTGGAAAGTTACAACACAACATAGATATTACTAGGAATCACCTAGGCCTATTTCAAGCATTCTACACCTTTTGAAAATGTGGTTCTTTATCTAAATCTTACTTTAGAAGTCTTTCAATCGACAAGTCACACATTCTTTAAGATATATGCTTGGACGTGATTACAGAAGCCAGGGGCGTATCCAAGATTTATTTTCGGGAGGGGCTGTGTTAATCCTAACTTTACTGTCACTAGGGTTCAGAAGTTGATGATCTAAAAACGCCTAAAAATGACCTATAAATTACCTTAAATTTATGAAAATATGACATGAAAAATTTAAAATATGTCAATATTTCTAAATATATATCTAAAAAAGGGAATATACAGTAGCATATTAATATAATAATAAACAAAGGACAATATTTTAAGTATGTTATTTGACTACTTTAATATTATGTTTACTATATTAACGAATTTGTGTACAATGGTGGAAAAGTTCATTCTGAAGACAAAATAGGAAAAAATGTAAGGAACGAATGAAAATTTCCCAAAAATGACTGGTAGAAAATAAAATGCAAAATATGAGTAAGGTATTATTGTTCGTTTTGACGGAAGACGAACTTATACTACATCCTGCATTGTCTGTGATGTCTCAGAAAAGAGATGACATATCATCAACCTCTGAGCCCTAATTATCACACACAATTATACTGAACACGTTAGAATAACGTCATCTTTTATAAGTCAAAATGTGCAATTGAACTGTCTACTTTCTGAGAAATTTAAACTGCCCTTATGTGCAACATATTAGTATGACTTAAGGGTGTATGTACGTGAATTATTTTGAAATTTATGTTTTTTGTTTATAGCACTAAAAAATTGTGCTGAATTTTCTGCATCCATTGATATATAGTTTATGTAGGTTTATAAATTATTTGTGGCATTTAAATGGACATTTAAATATGTTTACATGCTCTGAGCCACGCCCTTAGAAAGGTCAAATGAGAAATTCACTGTTAACTTAAAATTGAATTTCCCGGTAACTCTTATTTTACACACATATTGTTAGGTAGCTCCACAACCATTAGAGATAGAAGGCTGAAATTTTTTACACTAATTTTACATGCATATATGCATAAAGTAGACTACAATGATGCCCATAGGTATAAAATTAAAGAAAATGTGTAATGAAATATTGATCAAATTTCAAGATATTTTATATGCGATATATAAAAATGAATTGCATTAAAAATAATAACTTTAGCTGTATAAAAGTAGTCTACCTTGTAGAAAAATATGTTCATTATATGCATTAAAAAAATAAAAGGCGTCAGAGAAACCAGAAAAATGTTATGCCTATAAGGAAGTGATAAGTGCATCTGAATTAATTTTTTTCATGCTCCTATAAAACGTGTAATTTAAAATAAACTTGGTCAATTGTTTATACTTTTATCTGCTAGTTATGTTCTAGTAAGCCTTGTTATAAGATCCTTTAATTTTTGTCCACTTCTGAGTTCATTTTCTTGTAAAATTTTAATATTTTAGAACCTGCATTTTTTTTATCTTCTTGTGGTTGTTCACGTATATATATACCCTTAACGTTTCGGGGGGGGGGGCTGCAGCCCCCTCAGCCCCCCCTGAATACGCCCCTGACAGAAGCAAAGACAATACGAAGTATGACAATAAGAATTAACTGCATATCTCGTTCATTATCAATGTACACAATGATAACTGGCATTCATTACTGGAACTGCAATGAACCGTGGAATATAGAGCAAGGTTCTATAATAAATAAAGCACACGAACTCGATTCCCTAGTTGTTTCCCGATTTCTTCTCACACTACCCAAAGCCTAAATCAGGAATGGCCCAGAAACAATTATCTAAATTATTGTAGACGAGAGAAACGTAAAAAAACTACACAATGCATCATATACGGCTTGAAGTCACAAAGGAATCCATAGTATTAGAATCTATACTGACGTTACCATTAATGCCAACACATAAACATTTTACAATGGCAGAGGCCTTGATATAAAACTGCTTTATGAAATTACACAAGCAACACTTAGGAACTCTCTTATTATACTACGAATTCGCAATATAACCTACGTATAGTTTTGAGAATTAAAGTATTTTAAATTTTGAAAAAGTAGTCTGATAATTTTAAGTTAACTTTTAATTAAGATTCTTAAGTTCTACTTTGTAAATTAAATTTTTTCTCAACTCTTCACCAAGAGAAGTACGTATAAATAACGAATAAATAAAATGATGATACTATTACTTTATAATACAAAATTAAAGACAATAACTAAAAATTAGATTGTTCGAAAATATTTTGGAAAGAAAGCAAGAGAATTTGCAATCAAAGTTTGGAAGACTCCCCCACTTATACGAATAAAACAGACTACAGTTTCGATTACCTAGGCTGATCCGCCGCCCAGGCTGAAATGTAAACTATGTTTAAAGATTGAATATTAACTGCCATTTTTAATGTAAAATTTTACTTTTCTTTACCCTCGTTCAAACCCGACAATGACCTTGGAGTTAGTTTAAACATCCATCTTCCATCAACTTGAGGGTACCAATTACATAACTACACTTTACAATGACAAACGCACTGAAGTAGCTTATTATTACACTGCACCTTTGTTTTACATCTGCCAGGAACATAAAGGAACTAATAGACAGATATTTTACTTTTGTTAATGAGTTCTTGGAGGGCGAGGGCAATAAGAACGTCGATATTTACAACATACCATCTTGAATTTAAAAGTTTTATACTAATTCATTGGCTACAAAAAAAGAGACAACTGGCCGTATTTTGGTTAAGTCCAGCTGACCAAACGCGGCTTCCTGAAAAGCTGCAATTGAAAGGTGAATTGTGCGGAAGCAGTTGTGTCTATTTTAATTTCCCCTTCCGGGTCATCTGCCGCACGGTGTCAGCCTGTCGTTCTCACCTTGCTACTTCATCGGGCCTTCTGGACTCCCTGAGAGGCACATGGTGCCTGCCTGCTTCTTTATGCTCAAGCTATTACTAAACAGTTGTCATGCATATGATCTAAGATATTGGTAATTACACTTATGCATAATAACCACTCATTACAAAACTATTAACTTGAACTAGGCTTTCTCCAGTTTATCGCGTACAACGGAGGATACAATGCAAATATTAATATTTAAGATTATGAAACAGTACACCATTTAAAGAATAAATATACAATAATTCTTTATTGCAACCAAATGGTCATATTATGATGAATGGAGCAACGGTGAAATTATATATGACAGGGGAAACAGGAGCACTCCGAGAAAACCTACCCGATCCCATTTTGTCCACCTCAAATTCCATATGGATCCACCGAGATTCGATCTCGCACACACATAGTCGTCGTACGTTTGTGACGGTATAGGTATTTTATTGCCAGAGGTCGTTTGGGACAAACTCTTTGAAGTCTATTGGGGGTGTTGTTACAGTTTCACAAGATTAAATTGAGAAATTAGTAGTCACTTAATGTGGCAGAGTGGTTGGTTTTGTCGGTTAAGAAGTACAGTATAGACGTAAGCGTTAAAATAGTAATAAAAACTTAATTGGGTAATGTAAACAAACCAAACCAAGCCAGGACGGTTTAGGGGCTGAGATCGGAAATAAAAATAAGTAATTAACATTCTCTAGAGTCAACAAAAATTAACCAATTTCAATATTATATTTTTCTTCCATTTTCAGTTTATCGTTTTCTATAAGTTAATACAGTATTTAGTTTTTTTTAAATATATTATTAAAAGATAGAAAAACGCAGAAGAAGGAAAAGTTTTTCGGAAAACAACTGCTTGCTTAGCAACATAAAGAAATCCCTAGAGTCAGATTTTAAAAATTGATGCATTTAAGTACTTTTCATTATAATTAAATGTAAACTAAACAATTTGTAAGGCAATGCCCATAATCAGCTATATCAATTTTTATCGCGCATAGAGGACTTAGAATTTTTCAATTACCATTTACCATTTAAAGACCACATGGATAGTAAAAGTTGAATAAGAAGAAAAATAAGTTCCCCTAACATAACATTTTGTTGTCTTTACGGGATATTTTATTTCCCACTCCCATGTCCCTATAAACCCGTTTCATGGGCCTAATAGGGACTGAAAATTTAATAAGGGCTGGTTTTTCGAATATCATCGTCTCGTAAAATTTTCGCCCGATTCTACAGGGTAAATGTGTAAAATTTTGTAGACATCGGAAAAAGAATGTAGATTTGTACAGAAAAAAAACATTATGGGGTTGAAACGACTAACCCTCACCCAGAAGGGTGGATTAAGAGTGTGCTAGGATTGATTTAACACTACAGTATTTTTTGTCGACCAATGAGAAAAGTGTGTTAAGTTTCATCAAAATATCTCAATTTGTTTAATGGATTTTCTTGACCCACCCCCAGAAGGGTGCATACATACATACATACACACAAACGTTGAGTTTTATATATATTGACTCGCTTCGCTCGTTGGGGGCTCCCCCCCCCCCCCGGACAAAAAAATGTTAATTGGATTTAATTATTATGAACCTGAGACTTCAGAATGCGAGTCCAAGACGTTGATACCTCGACCACCCCGTTAGGTTTACGGAAATAATTATTTCTAAACTTTCAGAGCCCTACGTGAAAACTGTTTGATAATACCGTTGCCATGGAAACCGAGCCCTTTTTCGGGGGTTTTTAGGGCAAAAAATTTAAAAAATAAACTTTTTGGAATTTTCTTGTGGTTTACAGCCTAAAAGTTATATGTGCAACAAATTTCAAGTTTCTAGCTCATCTGGAAGTGGGCAAACATTAATGTCAGTGAGTGAGTGAGTCAGTCAGTCAGGTGGCTTTATATTATAGGGATAGTTGTTTCAGTCCAGCATTTACTGTAAGCGGACAGGTTCACTATTCCAACGTTCACTGCAAGCTGATGAAAATTTAATTGAAAGTTACTTAAGGTCTTAGATATTGTAACAAAACAATAACGATATAATAAAAAACCATGAAACTCAAAAGTCGTCTTCTCTATAATACATGTCCAGTCAAATTATCACAAAAAAAGTCATGTGGATGCAAAATTTAGGGTAGAGCTAATTTTTTTATATGATGTCTGGGATGGTTTTGAGAGTAATTTCTGACATTTTGCCAACAAAATTTTTTGCCGCCGGAGCCGCCATCTTGAAAAAACTTCAAAATTTTCTATTTTATTTCTGTTTTTGCCCATTATCTGCCAAAATACGCACCTGACAAAATATTTTATTATTTATCCTAAAAGTGGATTACATTTGACACAGTTTGAGATCAAATTGAGTTTTCTACCATGAATAGTTTCGGAAATACAGCTCTCCGAATTTCAGCAACATTTTGCACAAAATAAAAAAAAATCTGAACTTTCAACTAGTTTTTGCTCGCTATCTTCTAAATGACCAAACCTTGAGTAAAATTTCGAAGGATAACTTTTAAAGTAGAGTAAATTTGCAACAAGTTGAGTATTTAATGTTTTCATACCTATTATAGGTCACCAGATACAGAGGTATCTACAACTCCTCACATTTCAGAAAACTTATCGAAGGTACGAAAGTCTAGTTTTGCCTAGGATATTCTAAATGGCGTTTATCAGTAAAAAACCTGTGTTGTCTTATAGTTAAGTTTTACATTGTAATTAAGAACCAAAACAGTATTTCCAACAATTTATAATGATAAAAGACTAAAAAAAACAATGTAAAAAGAAAATAAGAAAAGTTGGTGTAGGTACAGCATTTTGATTTGGAGAGAACGGCGTTTTATTTTAGAAGAACACTTTTGCAGTGTCCTCTGAAAAAAATTACTTCCTATAGCATATACAGTTGTCCCAAAATGGAAACATGTTATCGGAGGAATGGCGCTAAGAGGCTCTTTGTCACTGCTCCGCATACCGTTCTCTCCGGATACATCTGTTTTTATGTGTTTGTACCAGGCAACCTTAGGCATTTTGAAATATTTGCAGACAAATTATGACTCAAAGGTTTCAGTTATCTTCAATGGTTATCCTTCTGACGCTAATCAAACAAGCACAAAGAATTGTGAGACTCCGACGGGCGACCTTCTTATTTCCTCACTACATTACCATCCCCTCATATAAAGAATACATATATCCAAAAGTACGGAAGAAGCAAAGCTGCAGACATCTTCTAATCAAGGCAGTCATTTCGCCACAGCTTCTCCAATATGCTGCTGTTCATCCATGCTTTCAGTGGTTGTGACACAACATCTGCAGTTTTTGGCCACGGGAAAACCCACTTCTGTTCGCCGATTTTGAAACATCCTGAACTAGAAGAGGAGGCTAATGTAATTCTGAACCCTCAAGCTACATCAGGAGAAGTGGATGAAGTGGGCCAACATTTTTTGGGGCACTTATGTGGAGGAGACCCTGCTACACAAACACTTGACGAACTTCGGCACGGAATATTTGTAAAAGCTGCAGGAAGAATGAAATTTAACTTAGCGAACTTGCCCCCAACCAGTGATGCGGCTCAACTTCATGCCATGCGAACATACCACCAAGTTCAGGCATGGCTCAGTGAATACAAAGACCCTTTGAAGTGGGGCTGGGTGAACACACCAAGAGGCCTCTTTCCCCTTAAAGCCAAGAAGTAGCCAGCTCCAGAATCAATTCTGAAAAGTATTTCCTGTACCTGCAAGAAGGGGTGTTTAAACGCTTGTGGGTGTCGTAAAGCTGGATTAAAGTGCACAACGATATGCAAACATTGCAATGGGCAGTCGTGTGAAAACATACTAATAGTCCTGTCCTCCGACAATGAGGATGATGACACTCCTGATGAGCCAATTAATTCGTTTTTGGATGAAGACGCTGAAGAGTACTTTATCAACACTGGCTAGATTGTGAACATCATGGACGAAATAGCAGACGTCAACTGCCCAAGTCCCTCTAAGTGCCGAAGACTATGAACAAACAAGTTATTCAATGCAATGTTTCACCAGAACTCCAGCTAAATAAAATCTTTTTGTATATAAATGAATGTTCTGTGCCGTTATTGCTCCTAACTTGTACGCACATGCATTTATTCAATCGTTGCAGTATATATATTTATAAACCTCTGTATTTTGTGACCTGAAAGAGGTAGGATAAGTTTAAAGTACTCAATGCAATGTTTCACCAGAACTCCAGCTAAATAAAATCTTTTTGTATATAAATGAATGTTCTGTGCCGTTATTGCTCCTAACTTGTACGCACATGCATTTATTCAATCGTTGCTGTATATATATTTTTAAACCTCTGTATTTTGTGACCTGAAAGAGGTAGGATAAGTTTAAAGTACTCGACAAGTTTCAAATTACCTCTAGTTTAAGTTTCCATATGGAGTTTTACTAAAGGTTTGGACATTTAGAAGATAGCGAGCAAAAACTAGTTGAAAATTCAGATTTTTTTATGTTTTGCAAAATGTTGCTGAAATTCGGAGAGCTGTATTTCCGAAACTATTCATGGTAGAAAACTCACTTTGATCTCAAACTGTAGAAAATTTAGTCTACTTTTAGGATGGATAATAAAACATTTTTGTCAGGTGCGTATTTGGGAAGATAATGGGCAAACACAGAAATAAAATAGAAAATTTTGAAGTTTTTTCAAGATGGCGGCTCCGGCGGCAAAAAATTTTGTTGGCAAAATGTCAGAAATTACTCTCAAAACCATCCCAGACATCATATAAAAAAATTAGCTCTACCCTAAATTTTGCATCTACTTTTGACAATTCGATTGGACTATATGAGGCTTTGTCCTGACTGACTAACTGACTGACAGAGAATCAACGTAGAGCCTAAACTGTAATAGGCAGAGACTTGGAATTTTGACAGTGCCTCCGTTTCATAACGTAAGTGCACACTAAGAAAGGATTTTTGAAAATTCTGATGTTAAATGCCAAAAATCAAATGTTTTAGAGGAGACATAACACCTTTTTACTCAGAATTATCAAATCCAAATCACATTCCATGTACAGTTCACATGACAACAGTGTACTGTTGGCAGTGGTCACAGCCGTCACAGGTAGCTTTGGAAATAAATGATACGGGACTTTGACAAATTAGAGAAGCTATCAATATAATTCATTGATGTCAATAAATAATGAAATCCACGAAAATAATGCACATAACTTTCTCTGCCCTGGACATAGAGAATACCATTTTCCCACCTCACATTTTGATGTAAAATAAGAGGTCGTATTGCAGGGACAGCATTTTCAGTTCTTTCAGTCTGAGTGTGTGCCAACGAGTCTGCCATATCAGAAGTCGGTAAAAAATTATATCCACTGATACGTTATTCATAGCTGTAGGCTTTGTATTTTTAGTTGAGAAATATGGATTTTATCATAGACCCTAAGCATGGAAAAGGAGACAAAATAGGATGGGACATTTATGTAAAAACGATGTCAATGTTAATAAATATAATGTCTTAATTATTTTTCTGTTAAATAAATAATTTTTACAAAACATATATCAGTTGAGTAAACAATTGCGGGCGAAGCCGCGGGCACCTGCTACTAGATTATAAACGACGAAATACGCTTTAGAAGGTTGTTAAAAATATGCTGTGGAATTCAAAAAGAGGGAAAACGGGACTACGGGCACGATGGAGAAAAAAGGGATAAAGGCCATAAAAAGGGGAAAAAAGGTGCTAGAAAATTGTTCCCATTCTCAACTAGAAACAACATTTCACACTGTGGTTTCTTTCACAGGAGTTGTACTCTTCTCTACCAAAAAAAAAAAAAAAAAAAAAAAAAAAGTGCGGTCCTAAAAGTCCTAGCCATGGTTATAAGTAAAGTGCCTCCTTAGGTCTATATGACACGTCTAGATTCGCACTACTTCGAGTTCTTCTGAGGTTGGGAGGTCTGGAATGGAGTGCAATCACTCATGAGGATAACAAGAAAAGTCTCATCAATGACCATGCCTTTCTTCATTCTGACCACATGCCTCTACTAGTCCTGTCCTCTGCCAATGAAATCGGAAGATCTCCGTGTTTCCTGCAGGGCTGTAGCACCAAGCAGTTTACGGTAATTTAGAGTCTAACGACTTTAGATACGGAAAGTCGCAGTTTCAAACCTGACCGAGGTCGATGGACTTCCCAGGACGTAAAAAGCCTGGGCATGAAGTCCTCCGGGAGGAACTTTAAGCTGGAAAGCCCGTATCATAGATTCACGTCACGTTAGAGAACTCCACGCCTAAATTAGAGCCTCTGGATCAAATGTCCCAGCCCATTCAAGACGAAATAATACCGTCAGTTTCCGGAGTTGGTCGTCGAGGCGATGGGCTTACCATCCTCACCTCTGTCCTCTACAGGAAAATAAATGTTACTATATAATATTAGTCTTCGGGATACGCCGTGCCATAGTGACTGAGGCACTGAGGTACAAAAAGTTCAAGGTCGCGGATTCGATCCCCGATTAGGTCGTTGGGATTTTTTCAATTGGCCTAATCCTGAGGCACTGAGCTACAAAGCGGAAGGTTGCGGGTTCGATCCCGATTAGGGCGGGATTTGTTCAATTGGCCTAATCCTGAGGCACTGAGCTACAAATCGCAAGGTCATTCATTCGATCCTCGATTAGAGCGGATTTTTTTCAATTGGCCTAATCCTTCTGACGGCCCTGTTGTTGACTCAGCCTCTAACAGAAATGACTACCAGGAGCCATATTTGGAGTAAAAGCGGCTGGTGCGTAAGGCTCATAACCTTACCCCCTTCACATGCCTAATGTCTAAGATCTGGGAGCCTCAACTTCCTGGAACCCTAAGGGCCTCTACGGCCTGTAAAGGGAACAATTTATTTACATTAAATTAGTCTTCGGTAATGAAACCTCAGACTCGGAAGCCGATACTCCCGTCCAAGGAGTGACAGGACAGATTATACTGGTGTTTTTTTTAAATATTAATTAGGTTAATTCAGATTCGATAATATAATTATTTAAATCCGAATACAATGTATTAGAAATGCCAATAATCAATTCGAGCTATATAAAAATAAATAATTCCCAATATTGACATAGAGGGAGGATTTTATTTCACAAAAGCTTTGAACATTTCAAAAAAATATACGGCAAAAAATCAATGGAACTGCATCTGTTTTGGTTTCAAGATGACATAAAAAAAGACGATAGGTAAACGACCCTTGTTGATCGGTACAATTGCAAGAAAATGTCGTCGCACAATGGCATTTGTGAAAGATCCTTCTGCCTTCTCTTACGCACGTCTGCGTAATACCTCTTCAGTGCCACCTGGAGGACAATGTGCTGTGACCAACAATATGGTATTCTTCCTCTTTTCTTAGCTTTCCAGGTGATGCAAGAAGACGGCAGGCACCAGCTGATGCAAGTTTCGCAAGAATGTAGATGCCTACCTCCTGTTCGATAGAAAGCATCCCCTCCTGCATATGTGCCCAAGAAAAGAAATAAAGAAGTAGCCAGCGACAGAATGAATAGAGGCACCCACTGAAGCCACCTACGTTAAGTTTAATCCAGTTCTTGTTCACACATAACCAACTGGTGATAATACAATACACATTATACTACTTCAAGAACGGTGGCTGTGTGACGGGCCGCTTTGGTTAAATGTTTCCTTTTTATAAGGGCTGCAACTGCCCCTAGATATTGCTTGGGAAAGAAATCTTAGTGCACGTAACAAAATGAATAACTTTAAGTCTCTGCTGAGAACCAAGTTGATTCTTAAGAATCTGTTAAGCTAAATCGATATAATAATACGTTAAACTGAATGAAAAATTAACCAAACTTAGCATAAGTAACTTTGTTCTTGTGGAATATCAAAGTGGAGCTAGATATTTTCTTAGGCAATCCAATCTGGCTAAAACTACTATGCTATGACATTACAGTAAAAATTAAACTCCGTGGCTGTACATCCTTGGAGGGACTAGGTCATCTACCACAGGCAGATGACAGGATTGGGGAGCATGTGGTCAGCATGCCGACATCCATGGCCGTTAATGATGGTTTCCGTGACCAGAATCACTACTCCTCAATCAAGTAGTTCCTCACCCCGTTCCAGACCTCCCTACCTCAGAAAAATCCGAGAAGGCACAAGGAATCGAGTTCGATTGAACTCTGAATTTTCAATCCTTCAGAGTTTTATTTTTAAAGTTCCTTGAGGAGTTTCTGGGAAATATGTATTTCAGAAGTTTCCGTATGCGAACTGATTCCACGGTTACATTAAGATGTTTTATAATAAATAAATAATAATAAAAAAACTAGTTTCATTGTGCTAATCTGAATTAAGTTTGGCCTACTTACTTTAAGCTAAAGATTGACCATTGGCCTAATCCTTCTGGTGGCAATATGGCCCTGCCTCTAAAAGAAATAAGTACCAGGAGCAAGCCTGGGGTTAAAGGCGGCCGTACCACCTTCATATCCCCAATGTCTAAAATATGGGAGCCTGAGCATCCTGGAACTCTCTGGCCTCCATGGCCTGTATAGGGAACACTTTACTTTTATACAGTAGAATTCAAAAACATGATATCCTGGACCCCACTGTGAGATACGAAAAGAATGATAAAGATAATGTTAAGCAAGTTAACCAGGAGAAGAAAATGATTTAAAACAGCTGTATGCCCTTCTTCCGGCAAAAATGTACATCTAGATAAGAAAACGCACATTATATCGTGGAGCAGGGGGCACCACGTATCAGTTTGTTCCTGAGTTCCTACTACAACTAGGAATTGATAAGAACCACCTGATAACGAACGCAGAAACTATAATAACTCATCTGATTCTGTTGGAATCTTTCACAAACATACGGTATCTTTGGAAGCATAGTCTACTGTACTAAATTTATTCTTGTGTCAACTTAACACATTACTTACTTACTTACTTACTTACTTACTTACTTACTTACTGACTTACTCAATGATAATAGACAATTCTTCAGCAAGCTAAAGGAACATTATCTACTTTATGGAACCGGAAGGTTCATTGCCGCGCTTACCTGAGCCCGCCATTCAACCATATTCTGTGCTAACTCTATCTAATCATCCCTCGCAAATCCTACTTCTCTTAAATCTATCCTAATATTGTCCTCCCACATACGTCTAGGTTTTCCAAGTGGTATTTTCTCTTCGGGTCTCCCAGTCAATACTTTTGAGATAGCCTATGTCTTTCCTCCCCCTTGCGCTCAACATGCCCAGCCTATTTCATCCTCCGTGATTTAATTACCCTTACTACATCCGGTGAAGAGTACAAGTCATAAAGCTCGTCGTTATGCAGTTATCTGCAGTCCCCATTTTCATCTCTCTTAGGCCCAAATATTTTCCTAAGCACCCTGTTTTCGAACACTCTCAGATTATGTTCTTCCCGAAGAGTAAGCGGCCGTCTCACTTAACACATTACGAAAACAAAACTATGTTACATTGTTATTCATTGGCCTTTATGGTTTGAATGATAAGCTGTGTCTAAGGGCAATTTGTGTGTGTACAAGCATCCCCAATGTTTTTTTCTTGCAATAAATGGATTTCTCTATGAGTTTTTCAATTTTTAAAGAAATGACTTGATTTTAAAAATGGAATTTAGTTATGTTACCACATTATATAGTTTATTACAAAAAAATTCAACACACTAAGCATCAACATTGTAGAAGACTATCCATCCGAATAACACGGCATTAATGTCACTCAGCACTATCGTACAACGTTATTCCGTGTTCACCCTTGAGGTTGACGCGCTATGCTTTCACATTAAGCTGATATTTAGAATGATTCTGAAGCAAAATTGTATACTTAAAGATTTGGAGTTTATTTCTAGAAAGTTTATCGGAAACTACAGACAACTGTATGAATATTTTTAGCTTCAGTTGTTAGCTTGAAAATGCGAGGATCTTGAAACCTCGAAAACTTTATTATATGAGAGTTATAAGCCATGACATTTGGACATCTGCTGCAATTCAACTTCAACCTGTGTTCCAGTAACAATCAATATTATTAAAATATTGATATAAAATCTTAATAGAGTGTAACTCACATGCTCCCTAACACGAGCTCTGGAAGATAACAACGAAAAAAGAACTTTTGCACTCTCAAGAGGTGCCAGAATCTTTACATATCGTTTAAATTAAATAATACATATTATAAATTTATAACATATTACGACATAAATTTTAAGGTTCGAATTTGCATGTTTTTCCACGAGAGCAAAATATAGAAAATCAGCAAGAAGCCATGCAATTAGGATATTTTAATGTGATTATCCTACTCATACGCCGCGTGTTTGATATTGACCAATGACGTTTAGCAATTCCTCGGATATAGACCAATCACGACCGTTTATCTTACAATATTCTTGTGGGAATCAGGACCATGGCATTTTATCGCGGTAAATTCAGCTGCTCGTTACTGGAGACGCGAGTATCAGTGTGCAGTGATTATTAGTCACTGCTGCCACTATGGGGCACGAAATCAGATTATTTTATACAACATAACTTGGTTGGAAATTGAAATAATAGAAATGTACATTGATTAAAAACACAATTTCGATTCGGTGCAAGCCAGTTCATGTGCTTTTATTCTGTTCTGCTGTTAACTTACTTGAATGAAGTTAACTATGTCTTATATGCACAATTGGTACCACTGTATTATACTACGGTAGCTCGAATCGATTCATGGATGGTTGATTCACAGTATGCCGTGATCTTACAACTATTAGTTTTGTTTTTATACTACAAAAGACGAAAGTAATTATTATTTATATAATCCGTTACATTTTATTCATGGAATAGTCTTAATAAATCCAACTCGAGTTGACGAGTTGCCTCAGATAAATTCGGTCCTGCTACCCAGTCGCGAATCTATCGATAAACTCGTCAACTCTCGTGGGATTACCTATGAAAAAAAAAGACATTATAGCGAGTTGTACCGGAAAATGAGCGAAACAAAATTAATCTAGGCACTGAAACATACAATGGAGGCCTTATGCCCCACCGTAGGGGTTAGCGGAAAAAGTAGGCCAGTCAGTCGTAGCGAGTTGTAAGATTGCGCGGAGTAGTTAACTTCAAATAAATTTATGCTAAGTAATTGGACAATTAATGTAGGAGTTGTTTGTGATTTTCCCATAAGTGGGACAACGATTATTGCGCCCGTCATGCCTGCAATAGGTTTCGAGTGATAGTAGTCTAGTGTGCCGGTTGCTCAATGTTGAGGGTTACAATATGAAGCATAAAATTAAAACAAATAATAAAACTAATCTAGCTCTTTTCTTTAACATGGAGTCATTTACTGTTCTAACCCAGGACAAATATTTCTGCCGGTGTCGTGTTTACGAACTATCTTCCTCAACAATGATGTCATCGCAGTGTGCACTACACTCTGCACGAAATATCAGTTGCCTATAACCTGATAAGTTGTCACTGTGCCGTGCTGCGGACACCCTCTTTAAGTGTTAGTAGGCCTATATGTAAATCATGGAATCAGTAGCTCCACTTCAGGATTAAAAGATACGCCAATACTGCAAGTACTTCTAAAACATGGCAAACTACTGTGAATGCTATTCTGTCACAGATGGTAATTACTTCTCCTTTCTTCCTTTCACTCCCTGCAAGGACGTAAACATCGACAGCAGCGATCTTTGCCCAGCGGCAATTGTAGGTGTCCTGCGTTGTACAGCATTTTACTTCTATAGCTACCCTTACACACAAACTTTATCGCTCGAGTTTAGGCAGATGTGCACTCAAATGCTCGTGAAAACATGTGCATGTAAAGGCAATACACAATCAAAAGAAACCGCGCGGTACGTCATTCGTGCAAGGCTGCACTCTTTCGCCTGGAAGTGTGTGTGTATGTAAAGGCAGAAGACAAACAAACAAAACTCTCCAAGAGCAGATCAACTCCTCTGTTCTGAACTTTAAACAATATACCGCACGCTCTTAGCTGGCGTGTACAAAATTTACACACTCCACGCGCCGTTCTTTTTAGAGAGAATTCGCGCGTGTTAGGCATTTACACGAACAATCTTCCGCGCGTACTCTTTTGTTGACACTCTATCATGCGAGGAAGAACGTGTTGCATTTTGGGCTGCATTTTTTCACCGCGCGTGATTGCCTGCTAGCTCTTTCCTCCGATATTGCCCGTACGCTCCCAGGAGTGTGGTAAAGAACTTGTGTGTGGGGCTTGCATATCACTCACGAACGCAACCAACATGTTTTTTTTTTTAACGTAATAAAAGTATTTTGAAACTAATTTGATAATTTTAAGACTTTGTTTTCCTTTTTTAATTTGCAAAATGTCGCTGGATATTGAACATCTCAGTTCTATCTGCTTCTACCAAGAGGAGTAAAGGGCCGTTTTGGCTGTTCCTCTTCGATGACTTCGATCCTACTCCAGTGTGTCGACAAGTAGGTGACTGGAGACACTGGATTTTGAAGTAAGTGACGATAACTTCTCTGAATCACATCAGCGGATTTTGTAAATAATAAACATTTTCTTACTTTATTGTCAATATTCTGCCAACTGCCGAATCGATTCGGCGAATCTTTTCGAGTTACCAACACTACCAATAGTGCGTACCACAAAATAGAGATCGTCGTCGTAGGTGGCTAATATCAGAACGGAACAAAAGCACACGAACTGGCTAGCACCGAATCGAAATTGTGTTTTTAATCAATGCACATTTACATTATTTTAATTTCTAAACGAGTTTTGTATAAAGATGTGTTTTCATTTTGTTCACTGGCAGTATGTTACGTACTAATCGCTGCACGTTTGATGCCTTTTGTGTCCAGTAACGAGTTTATGTTTTATCAGATAAAATTGCATCCTTACGACCCTAGGAAGCATATTATAAGATAAACGATCGTGATTGGTCTATTTCCGAGGAATTGATAAACGTCATTGGTCAATATCAAACACGCGGCGTATGAATGGAATAGTCAATGATGAATTATAACAAATGGAAAGTGTCCCAGGAAATTTGACGTCTGCGTTCACTATCTCTTGGTAATTATATGACACGATTGTATAAGGTAACCTTGACGAGAACGGAATTTTGAAAATACAGAATCAGAACACACTTATTCATACAGTTCAAGAGCGTGTGGAGGATACAGTTTAACGGACTGCAATCCAACGATGACGGCGAGAAGGACACAGAGTTTCACGCATCTTTGGTACGACAGGTGCATGTGGACGCATCCAAGAATCGGCGCATAAAATTACATACACTCAAGAAATTCCCATTTTATTTAACAAAGTGTGTCTAATGAGTTTAGATATGTTCCACACACTAGTTAAGAACAAGTGAAAGTAGCCTACTATGCGATATTCAATTCATCATTTACAAAATGTATACTCACTGCGCGGAAACAGAGGTGGCTCTTGGGATAAATATCGGCCTCTCGAATAAGGCCAAACTACGATATGAATGCATCGATATCCGTTATCCAATGCCGTTAGTTACAATCTAATGATTATACTTCGACCGACAGATTAGATTTTAGGTACATTCCGAAGAAAAATCTACCTATTGCGATCTATACCATGTCATGACTTTCGAAAAATTCTTTCATATCTTTACGTTTCATGCCTCACTAAGTACGAAACCACCGCCCGTTCAAATTTTTTTGGTAAAGATACATACATATATATATATATATATATATATATATATATATATATATATATATGTATGTATGTATGTATGTATGTATGTATCTTATGTAATTTTGAAGATATTTGAACCAAATTTTATTATGTTATTTCTAGAGCCAATAGTTCGGACAAGTTCATTAATGAGTACAATTGGCCCGGGGGGGGGGGGGTCGGGGAGGGGTTAAAATTTTGAAAAATCTATATCTCGGCCCTTATGAAGTATAGAGGGAAACTTTGTTTGAATAAATTAGAGTACTCCCTATGGATTCACAGTGGCACCAACGATTCGGGGGGTACAAGTGGGGATGGGGTGGGGGGATGGAAATTCGAAAATTTTGAAACCACGTCTTGTGGGGTATCGTTGAAAAGTTCGTGTTGAGTACTATACAAATCAATAACTAGTTTCTCGATAGCTCTTTTTTTTCCTTTTCAGTTATTATTGCGGGTTTGTCATGCCAAGGCTAAAGAAGAAGAGTGCTGCGCAGCGACAATAAATTAAACCAAAAGCACTTCGAAATCTACCTCAGCCTGTAGGCCTGCCTAAAGGGATTTTTTACTTGCACATTTATCTCTAATTAGGTTAGAAAATGTACCACGACTTCCTATCTGGTGGATAGAGCAGCAGTTAAGGCAGATTAAAAAAATCATGGGAAAAAACACGGCAATACAAGTTTCGTGGAACTTTGTTTCAAAATGCGATATTAGATTGTTTAACACACAAAATTATGAAAATCTATTCAAGTTTGAATGATATTATAATTTCAAAAATTGTGTACTTGAAATGATATAATGCTTGGTGGTATGGTTATTATTTTAAGGTAGTCAGCTTCTGGTGGTAGGTAAGAGAAAAGAATCCTCTAGAACAAATGGAAGTTAAATATAAGGAAGGTTACCTAACGAACGTAATACAGACTCTTAATATTGCCAGCAGAACAACGATACGTTATAAAAATGGTATCGACCAATGTTTTATAGGAAACGTCCCTCAGTTCACTCCTCAAGAGGCTCTCAGGGAAATTGATGCTCCAGCACTTCCGATATACGCATGAATGATGTGCGCTCCATGCATTTTTTATCCAGAGGCCTAATTTTGATACTAAATTATATACTATACCCATAGGGTATTCGACCCCAGGAGTGAATGAAATATGACAATGACCTCTTCGGGGCTTGTAGCAAATGGCGCAGTATTAATTTGATATAGGGATATCGACAAGCAGCCTACCGACACTACGTTCTGTAGAAAACTTTAAGCATTAGAACACTGGCCACCACTGCTCCATCTATGCCTGAAGAAGCCAGAAGGAATTACGCCACGACAAGACCACGGTTGGAGGTTTCCGAAAATGTTTCAAGACATTATCTTCAAAATCTGGAAACGCATCTGCCTGCACCGCAATCCCGCAGCAATATCCTTCATGTGCAATAAATAAAGCAGTTCTACGAATTAAAAAATATGCATTTATATACGCCTATATACTTCTAAAACGCTGAAAAAATGATTTCAACATAAGCCGTATAAGGGACATACATACGTCTTTGAAAAATAGACAAGAAAAAGAGAAAGAAAGAAAAATCAAGAAGCAAAAAGGACGAAGGAAGAAAACACATACATGAAAGGAGAAAAATAAACGAAGAAAAAGAATGAAAGGAAAGTAATTTAGTTAGATAATATAGAATCTGAAAACAATAAAACAAAAAAAATCCTACTACCGGTATATACAGGAAATTTAACTATTGTCTATTAGGTTCACCTGTAGCGAGCCGTACCACGTGACAAACTATTAAACAATACAATTAACGCAAGGCTGCAAGAATTTCCAACAAGCAGACACAGTTTATGTTTCTCAAACTTTCAACATGAAACTTCCCTTTTGCATTTTCGAGCTTGATTTAAGAATAGTTTTTCTTCAAAATTCCGAGAAACCTGTACGATTTTAATCATTATATTAGTTTACAAAATAATAATGCCACACAACTTTGTAATCCCAAACTCCTCCATGGCTCTTTAGTAACTCAAAACGAAGTCCTTTAGCGAGATTACAGGTAAAAAAAGATCAGATGTGATACAATCAGGCAAATAGGTACTGGTACTTAGTAAACTAGTCAGCTTGTCAAAGCATTTCAAAGGTCACGATTTAAATGAACAGAGAACAGAAATTGATTCTTCAGGAAGATGAATCATGCAATAATTATATTTACAAACAGAAAGATTGAGTGAAACAGATCTGTGATTGGCTGATTTCAGAACCATTCTTATGTGTTATTGGTCCAAATCGAAAGAATGACTATGTGATATAAATAGTGATAAGTAGACTTCGGATTTTAGGTAAAAACCTATTTTAATCCTTAAGTGATGTATGGACGAAAACTTGTATATGCATGTTTCATAAGTGACTATGCCTAAAACTGATACTTTTATAAGACCTAAAACAGCCTATTTTTACGTTAGAGCCTAATATTGCCTTGTTGCTTGTTTTTCCTCTATAGTTCAAAATAAGTAATGTTTTGTTATAAATTCTAGCATTTATTTTCAGTTCGTACAAAATTTTTAGCTCGGAATGTGAAGTATATGACACATTTGTGAGGTGGTTAAATAGTAAGGAATGTATCGTCTTCAGGAGAAAAATTCCTTGGAATTCCCAAGAAAATGTAGTGTTTTTCTCCCGACTCCCACATCCAGTAACAAAAATAAAAAAAACGTAGTTCTCTGAATCACTGAGGGATATAACGGGTTGAATATGCTAGTATGATATGCTTAGCTTCTGGGCGCAGGGATTAGGTTTTCACTGTTATGGTAATAATACAGGCCCTAGTAATAGGCCTATATAATTCTGTGTACCATAGGCCTATATCTGCGTTTTATCATGATTATTGATTAATGGTGACTTCAATAAATATAATATTCTGCATTGCAATTGAGATATTTCAGAAAATTGGCAACTTAACGATTTTATAAGAGACTATTTTACGCTTTTTAGAACCTATTTTCCAATTTTTAGAGCCTATTTTAGGTACCTAAAACAGCATTTTTAGCGACCTAAAAGTCCGAAGTCTAGTTATAAGGTACGTAATGCCACGAGTGACTTCGGAATCTCCGTAAATGCGCGAGTGACGTAAGTTATACAAGGTGCGGCAGAGGAAACGGACGTTTTTCAAATAACTATTACTCAGACGATTTTCAAGTTAAACAAAATTTAATTACACAGAAATGAAGCTTGTATAATGCAGTTTCCGTTGACTATTTCAGATTTACCTCCGAAAAATAAATGCCGTCAAGTGACGCAACAATGGAATTTTCTAACATGCAATCACCTTGACTGTCCGGGTGGCGCCGTGTCATCCTGTCTAAAACAGACGTTTCGGCCATCATGTTGTGGCCTTCTTCTGGGTATATCCAGTAACAGTGTAGTGTGGTGTTGCTAAATTTGGAATCATCGGTCCTTATTTTTTTGAAGAGGACAATACTACAGTGACAGTGACTTCAGCACGCTACATTGAAATACTCAACAGGTTCCTGCTTTCGGAACTATGCAGACGAAGAGTAAACATGCAGCAAATTTGGTTCCAATAAGATGGTGCCACAGCGCATACTGCGAGAGCATCAATGCAAGTGGTTCGCGACATGTTTCCTCAACATGTGATCTCCCGTTTTGGCGACATTGACTTGTCCATATGTGACTATTATTTGTGGGGTTACCTCAAATCAAACGTTTACTTAAACAAACCCCGCAACATCCAAGAACTAAAAGAGTTCATTCGTGTAGAAATCACTGATGTGGAGGAAGAATTGTTGGGAAGAGCAATGCAGAATTTCGAAGTGAGGTTACTTGAGTGTATACAGAAAGAAGGTCGTCACCTGACGGACGTTATTTTTCGGAGGTAATTCTAAAATAGTCAACAGAAACTGCATTATACAAACTACATTTCTGTGCAATTAAATTTTGTTTAACTTGAAAATCTTCTGAGTTATGGTTATTTGAAAAACGTCCGTTTCCTCTGCCGCACCCTTTGCTCCATTCATCATAGTATGACCATTTGGTTGCAATAAATATTTCTCAGAAGTATTAAAAGAAGAATGACTGGGAGTTAAGGGGATAGATTGTAAATGTATTAAATTTTCCTACTAAAGTCTAGTCTTACATTCATGGGAAGATGTTGTAATGCAATTAGGTTCCAGCAAAGCCCACACCGGCCAACCGGAAATAGAAAGTTACTAGTGAATGAAAGTATGCTATCGTTGCCAATTTTAAAGGTAAGCTGTTTTTTACATGTTTTATTTTGAGATACAGTAGTTACGAAAACCTGCTGTTTTGCGGCAAGAAGGCCGCTGTAAGTTTTGCGGAAGGAATGAAATTACTCAAACCACTTTCAAATGAATGAATGGCATGACTCAATAGCGCTAAAATAAAAAATAAACAAAACTGAGATTTCTTAAATTTGGATTTAGTAACTGCAATTACAAACAAATGAATGCAGTTAAAGATTTTAATTTAAAAAAGAAAGGTAGTGGGATGGGGAGGGAGATATATTATCCACATCAACCTGATGTGAATAAACTGACCGCAGAGGTAGCAGGCTCACCTCTTGGTTTTCATCTGCTGTTAAATGCACCTTGCTTCAATCATGTCATTATTCCCACCCAGCACCTGGAAATCCCTCAGGTAATCAAATTCAATCACAATTCAATAATACAAACCACTTTAAGCCATCTACTTTCAGACTCTCTTCACAACAAAGGAAACAAATTATAATTTCACCATCTTATGTATTCTTGCATGTTAAATATGTTTTACAGGCCATCAACGAATTAGAAGTGTATATATAGCATGTTGGCATGATAACAATCAGCTGAGGGAAAATATAGGAAAAAGAAATTCACCGAGGGATAACGAAAGGTGTTTCTCAAGATAATCGGAAGGAAGGAACTAAGGAGAGTTAGCACACCTTACAGCCGGCTGAGCAGTCATCTGCCATGAGAAGAGTTCCGCCAACTGCCTCTGCGCACAGCTGCACTCACATCTTGGTAATTACTTAACTAGTCTTGTACACCTTTTGTTCCCACATCATTCCTTCTCCAGTTCCCACATTTTAAAATTATGCTTCACCACGTGGTTTAAGGAATAATTGGACAGAATTATCTATTTTCCATAATAATTACTCAGATATTAAAACACCACATACAACAGTCCGTAATACTGTAGTTGGCCGCGGGTTCAAACCTGGCTGCGATCGATGGACGTAAAAACCGTGGGCATGGAAGTCCTCCGGGAGGGACTATGTCTTAGATTTAAGGCAGGTTAAAGAACTCCAAGCCCAAATTAGAGCTTCTGGACCAATTTCACCAGCCCTTTCACATCCAATTAATATCTTAGTTAGGCTTACTATACGTCCGGGATTGCTAAATGTACAGGGTTTGGGAATTACAACAGTATTATTCACTACAGCTTCTACTTTTTCCATCTTTGGAAATGAGTATATAGTCAAAGAACACCAATATCTTCTCATTGAACATATGTGAAGATTCTCATTATTAAAGAAACAAACAAATGTAATGTCAAGTTGGTTAAGCCGAGGTGCTGGGAAAAAGTTTCTGTTTCTAGCGACTTATGTATTCTCCAAATGATGCGATGTGTGCTTGTTTGTAATATTTTGTCTTCATTTCTGATTTTACTAATTTTAAATGAATAAGTTTTTGTATTTGTTTTGGAATTCAAAATGGGGAAAAGAAGGATTGTGTTCTGTAAAAAATTCCAAGAAGACTACAAATTATAACTATGTTTATGTTATGTCTACCGAGAAGTAGGCTATCAGTCACAAATTACATTCTTACCGTTTATTATTGTAGTTTTATTTATTTATTGTTAATTTTTTTATTTTAGAAAGTTGACCTATCAGTGCAATTTTTGGGAGAGGCTACCATGGCTACCAAGGAAGAAATCAGATTTGGGGTGGCCTACCTAAGTAATGATAGTTGGTATTCCACAACTTTTGGCACAATTAAACTGAAATTAAATAACTCGTTTCAATGTTTTTATATAAAAAAAAGCAGATATTTGTTTTAATCCGTAGATAACAATTTCTCTGGCGTACTAATTAGCTTTTCATTTATAACTTACGTTGGAAAAACATATTTTCCTATTAAGTAGGTGTACCTCAGAAGGGATGCCTAGGCTATTAATAATTAATCATTTGCTTGCTAATATTTATTCAAATTTTAAAAAGTATAATACTTTTTCATCCTCTAACATAGGCCTAATAGAAAAGTCATGAAAAAGACTGTGTTTCTTTTAAAAAGCTGTTTGAGAAGTTCAGCTAACTCTAAAAGACAATCAGGTTCAATATTTTAGCTAATCAGTGATATAATCTCACAAAGATACCAACGGTCTTATTTGGAAAGTTAGATATTTACATTTTTATTTTTATTTCGATTTACTTTCGTGTACGAAATGTCAGTATGCCTGTTTACCAGTAATATTAACCGTAACCATTACAGCCTATGCAATTTAGATAAGATATCTGTCGACTTCTTCACATTTAACTTATACTAGCATTTATCACATTTCTAGAAACAAACCTAGTTTCTATAAGAATTCTATAGCTTATAAAAATATCACAGTTTCAAAATTAATCCGTTTTTAGTGTCCTAATAAAATACTGTAAACAAATCGAACAGCAGGAAAATACGCCTATGCCGCTCCTGGTCTAGGGTTGCCACCTTTTGGTAAGGCTAAGGCGGGAATATATGCATATCGCCGATCTTCATACCTAAATTGGTACATGGAACAATTTATTAATAAGAGAATGATGGTATATATTCATTACAAAGCCAAAACTGAATAGGCTGTGTAACAGTAACACTAACATTAGACAAGAAAAGGCTAGCAAAATAATAAAAAATATATATATGCGTCCCTCTTAGGCATAATTCGGGACGCTGAAAATGTTCTTAAAATGCGGGATGTCCCGCCAAATTCGGGACAGGTGGCAACGCTATCCTGGTCAGAGGGGGCTTTTAAAATACACCTTTTACCTTTTTCTTATGTGTGGGTCCAACTTCTGAGTCAGATTCAATCATATTAATAACAAAATATAAGATACAATGTTTAGCATCAGCAACTATTTTAAAACTAATCGTTGATATATCTGTTATTTTGCTGACGTCCCGAAGGCTATGAGGCGCGTCCACAAAGAAGTTTCCTTGGGGCAGTTTACAGAAAGAAAACATAATTTCTTGGACATATATATTCCAACAGATACAACAGGTGTTCAGCTATTTTTCAAAATATATTCGCCACTGGAATTGAAACATTTGTCATACCGTGGAACCAACATTTGAATACCTGTGTCGTACAAGTCTGCCGCAAGGGATTTGAACCATAGTGTGACAAACATCTCCTCTTCTCTATCATTTCTTGAGATGTAGGAAAGGATGGATATCACTAGGAGCTAGGTCCGGGCTATAGGGTGAATGTTTAAACACTTCCCAGCCGAACTTCTGTCTGAGACTTGCTAGGAGGTGTATAAACATCCCGGACCTCGCTCCCAGAGATTTCCATCTTTTCCTACACCTCAAGAAATGACAAATAATGACAAAGAGGCGAAGGTGGTTGTCACACAGTGGTTCAAATCCCAGGCGGCAGACTTCTACGACACAGATATTGAAAAGTTGGTCCCACGGTATGACAAATGTGTAATTCAGATAGTGTATATGTTGAAAGATAGTGAAATTGTGTTATGTTTTGGTAAACGGACCCAGGAAAATTTATGGACTCGCCTCGTACATACCTCTTATAAATGTGCGTGGAACCACTAATACATCGTTCACAGATGTTGAGAGCAAAAACGCCCTCTGTCCTGGACAAGGGGCACTTTTGCCATCAACGAGAGTTCCACATTATGGCTACCTGATGGAATAGGGATGAACCGGACCTCTATGTAACATATAAATTTTAAAAAACGTAAAAAAAGTAAACTTGAAATATATTATTTATCTTTCACTTGCTCTACCCTTACTGTAGACGTCGTAAGGTAGATAGTAGGAGTAATATGTTCGACCTTGAAATTCCATGTCTGAGTTTTCAGCATTAATACACATTTTCACTGACGCTCCGATGCTATTTAAAGAAACATATCTCTGTGTGTAAGTCTACGATCAAAATATATAGAAATCTTCTTTAGATTAACAGCTCTAAATTCTGTATACGAATCGCCTAATATGAATAATATATTACAATTATGTGCTACATTAAATAATATTAAAAATTATATTACGCTCTCATTTCTCAATAAATTCTCTGAAGGGTAGTTACAAGCTATTGATTTCTTACACAAACCTGGGGTATAAGTCTTGCCTTGCGAAAATTACGACTTTGAAAGATGCTGATAAAACTGAATGTGCACTTCTGCAATACAGCCGTGAACTTTATACTAGAACATATCAAGTGTAGAAGAAGTTATGTTTAAAATAATTGCGATTAAATAGTAAATATATCTTTATTTAATTTTCATTTCAGTCTCAAGGTTAACCTTCATTCGACATAAAATCCGGAAGAAAACAAATCTGGTACAAATATCAACTCCGGTGCATTTCATAAGTACAAAAGCAAAAGAAAATATTGTTGTACCACCGAACACCACACAATGAATATGTCGCATATGAATATTTCAGAAAAATCATTTCTATCAGCACATGACAAAGATTTATCTCCTGTGTAAGTAACGCATGTTTCCGCAACAACAAAAATATTAGGAGAAAATTTAGACTCAAAATCACATGTGAAATATTTTTATCACGAATTAACAGACAATTTCTTTAACTTCCCTTACGGATTAGTACACACATCACACGAGAAGGTTCTATCTTTTGTATGAACAAGCACATGTCTTTTGAGTTCCGATTTACGACAAAAGAATTTGTGAATTGAGGTTACATTTCTGCCAAAATGCCTTAGAACATACATAGCACGAGAAAGATTTATCTGTTGTGAGCAAGCATATGTCTATTGAGATATTTTTGCTCATTAAATTTCTTGTTACACATATCACACGAGAAAGTTCTCTCTCCTGTATGAGTAAGCATATGTGATTTAAGGATATCTTTCCTCCTAAATGCCTTATCACATATATCGCACGAGAAAGATTTATCTGTTGTATGAGTAAGCATATGGTTGTTGAGATTACATTTATAATTAAATTTCTTGTTACAAATATCACAAGAGAAAGGACTCTCTCCTGTATGAATAACCATAATATGACTCTTGAGGTAGTCTTTCCGAGTAAATGCCTTGGTACATACATCGCAAGAGTAAGTATACGATTTAGACTTCTTTTGGCTTAAATCTGATGGCTCTAACTTGTCAACTTGAACAACGCTGTTGCTACTAGAGAGACCCGAGTTCTGGGTTTTCATTTGACATGTCGAAATTAAATCACTGACCATAGATAGCAGAGAATCCTTTGGTTCAGTGAAGGTATATTTGTCATTTGTGTATTCAGATTTATAATGAATTGAAGAGATCCTTTCCCTGCCTTCAAATTCTTCATAATTGGATTTGTTGTAAAATGTAGAAATTTCTTCCTCGATTTCACTTCCTACACATATAGAATGGAAATAAATTGGAGAAATTTCTTTCTTAACTTCAATATTTGTGCATTTCGGTTCGTAGAAAACTGAAGAAACCTCTTTCTTGACTTCAGTATTTTCACATTCAGATTTGAAGTTGAAGAAATTTCTTTCTTAATTTCAATTTTTTCGCATTTAGGTTCGGAGAAAACTGAAGAAACCTCTTTCTTGACTCTAGTATTTTCACATTCAGACGTGAAGGAAATTGGAGAAATTTCTTTCTTAACTTCATTTTTTAAGCATTTAGGTTCGGAGAAAACTGAAGAAATATCTTTCTTGACTTCAGTATTTTAACATTCAGATATGAAGTAAGTTGGAGAAATTTCTTTCTTAATTTCAATTTTTTCGCATGCAGGAACGGAGAAAACTAAAGACTTCAGTATTTTCACATTCAGATCTGAAGTAAATTCGCGGGTGCGCGGGCAAAGAGAGTTAAGTCCACCATCCTAAAAAATTGAGATGTGTCCATAGAGTTATAGATAAAAATGTTCTCTATATTTGTGTTAAGTCAAATACTATAGAGGACAATACCAGACACTTACTGCTTTGACAATGGAAAAATGGGGGACAGATTTTGCAGCACTCCTGGCGGCACAACGTGCAAACTTGGGGGAAAATTAAAATATTCAAAACACAATATAAACTGCAATTTCACCAAACACTAAGGACCAAAACACTGTTTAAGTAATTATAAGAATAATAAAAAGCAAACGAAACACAGAACTTCCGAAATAGTTATCAAAATATCAATGAAAACACAAATATTTCAACTTAACGGTTGCTAACAACAGCAACTTTATCTTTTTTTCAATGTTGCTTTTTTTGTTTTAATTTTTTAGGTCATTTATTTCCAAACCAGCATTTATTTCTGAACCATAGATAGATAGAAAAATCACATCCCTTATACATAACATGCCGAGGTTGGCTACTTCGGCTCCTCTGTTAGAAATTGGTTGATATCTTTGTATCTAGTTACTGCATCTGTATTCATTAGTAGCAGGTTGGACCGCTAGATGGTGCTCAAGATATTGTCCCTCGATATATCGCAAAGTATCCTGTATTGTCCTCTATAGTATTTGGTTAAGTCCAGTAAGTCATATTCAAAATTGTACGATAGTTATGGATGTGTGCCTCATGGGTTTATCCATCTCTAAAGCTATGTTGGGCTGGTATAGTGTGTTAAGTCACACTAATTCTCAGTAACAAGAAAGTGGACTTAACTCTTTTTGCCCGAGCACCTCGGAATTGGAGAAACGACTTTCTTAATTTCAATTTTTCGCCTTCAGGTTCGGAGAAAACTGAAGAAATCTCTTTCTTGACTTCAGTATTCTCACATTCAGATTCAAAGCAGAGTGAAGAAACCTCTTTTTTATTTCAGTTTCTACACATTCCCAGTCGTTTTCTCTGTATTCGGATTTCACTACAGGTTCCATTCTTTACCTCTGTGCTAACAATAATAATTTAATTTCGACACCATAAAGTACAATGTCCTCTTTATCCGACGGAACTGCTCACACTTGAATTGATCTGAATTCTACACGTTATCCTTGAAAATCACGCAAAACAAAAAATTCAACATGGCGACTAATGAAAACAGAACGAACATTAATAATACGTTGCCATAAACAACTATCACGGTACCTTGATAATAATTTTTAGACATTTCGATATAATTCTATACATCTCTGTATGGAAATATGGAAGAATAGGTATGGGACTGACCAGACAAAATAACGAATGAACCAAGGAAGAAATCAGATTAGGGGTGGCCTACCCAAGTAATAGAAGCTTTTCTTACTGATAGTTGCTATTCCACAACGCACTGCCTTGGTACAATTAAACTGAAACGAAATAAATCGTTTTAATATTATTATAAGAACGCAGATATTTGTTTTAATCCATAGATACAAATTTCTCTGGAGTACTAATTAGCTTTTCATTTATAGCTTATGTTGAAAAAAACATACTTTTTTATTAAGTAGGTGTACCTCAGTAGGGATGCCTAGGCTATTAATAATTAATAAATTGCTTGCTAATATGTATTCAAATTTAAAAAAGAATAATACTATTTCATTCCTCTAACGTCATAGAAAAGTCAACGGGGCAATCTCTCCTATTTTAACCTTCCACGTACAAGTTCGGGCGAAATATCTACATAATTAAAACCAGGTCAAACTGAAAGAAAATTTCCTAAAAAGGTGCCAGTTTTGTGTGGAAGCAAGAGGAGGGCTTTTCCAAATTCTCTCGTGTTGTTGAGGTACCTGGTTATTTTCATTGCAATTGTGAGAACCTGAATCATTACACCGTTAGCAGCTTTATTTGCGTAGATATTTCACCCGATCGCTCGGGAGTTAGAGCTGTAGCCACCACGACGCAGAAACCCGCATGATTGGTCAACTCGTACGTGAAACACGCTGTACAATTATTAGGGTCAGTACTTTTGAAGTAACTAAACCCGCTGGTTGTAGAACTATGATTTTCAAAATGTATGACTTTATCCCTAATCAACTGAATCCAATTACCTTTTATTAATGTTTATATTTTAAACTCATTAAATCATATTCGTTATTTTTATACTGAGTACAATTGGGGCCAATATGACCTCATTCAATTTTTTTTCTTTGAATCCAGCATTATGAAACATGGTTATGTACAGTCGGTCAAATAAAAAACGTCGGGACTCGTATGCAGTTAAAATTAAAGTTTTAACGCATTAGTTCACAAGTTTCCTATAAAAAAACATAAAATACAGGTCATTTTCGGAACATATGAGGCCATGCGTCAGGAGGGAAAAAATGAACAACGAGGGAAAAATGAACAACGCGGAAAGCGCAACACACGATATTCAACTTAATGTATTGTCATAATTCATTTTGCTTTGTGTCATCGCCACATACAAATGCTAAAGTGAGAGAAAGTGTAGTTAGGGCTGTAATTGACCTGCATTTTTCGGCCTCTGAAGCAGCGAGAAGGTTCCATATTTATGAAAGAGCAGCTCAGAAGTAGGAACGTCACTATAATGCGACCGGAAGTTTTCATAGGAAACGTGGATCTGCGGAAGGCCGCGTATTTCGATGCTAGATTGGTTGCAGAAGTTGAGCGTAAGTTATTGATTTTGCACTACAAGTACCGGTATTATAAAATAAAATCTTTAAAAAATGCTCCTTGAATAAACATATTCCTCGCGAATCTATTAATTATTAATAGGCCTATTATAAAAATTTGCAACCAAGAATATGGCGGATTTGAGGCATATAGCCACAGCCTTCTATACATGTTTGTTTTGGAACAAAACTGACTAAATAATCAAGAAAATACATGGATGGACAAGAGGCATGTGTGAACCTAACCTTAAGTCTTCCTGTACATGCGCATATGCTCGTTCATGATACTTTACAAAATAACGCCCGACGTTTTTTATTTGACCGACTGTACATACTTGTCCTGTTTCCTAGGGAAATGTATGTATTTACCCCAGTTCATTAAAGAAATTGCAATACTGCCAGTATATCTATATCTATAAGCGCCTTTGTTCTGACTGACTGCCTGACACAGAATCAACGTAGAGCCTAAACTGTAATACCTAGAGACCAGGGCCGTAGGTAGGCGGTGGCGAGATGGGCCCCCGCCAAGGGCGCAGGTACATAGAGGGCGCAAAATTAACCATGAAAAAATCCCGCCTTTTTTAGACTGGTGCAATTTATCAAGCAATAAAAATTCCACGATAATGGAAGAAATTTTTCACTTGAACTATCTGTAGTATTATGCCGATTGTCTACAAACAAAAAGCAGTCATGCAACGTTCTTTAATTAACACGTTTTTTTATTGACAGAGTATAACATAAATCATGAACAGTAGGGAATGATATAACAATAAAAATTAAAATGTACGTTATTATTGAGATGAAAGAGGTTTAACTAATCGAAAAAAAACTTTTTCCTTTATTAATGTGTTAAACATTTTAGCAGGCCTCAGGCCTATTATGTAATTTACTTTTGATACTAGATTTTATTATTTAATTCTTTTTTTAAGTAGTTCAGATTTGTCAAACTTGCCAAGGGCGCAGAAGGACCTTGCTATGGCCCTGCTAGAGACTTGGAATTTTCACAAAACCTTCGTTTCATAATGTAAGTGCACATTAAGAATGATTTTGCAAAATTTTGATTTTCAATGCGAAAAATCAAATGCTTTCGAAGAGGCGACACGAGCAATCCGATTGTTGTAGAAAAAAGTATTCGATTGTGAAATAAATTCAAGTTGGCCTTGCACGGTTGCTATCTTGATTCATTTGTTTACGATTCGCAGAGATCTGATTTTTCTAACAGGACAGGAGATTATGAAAGCATGCCTAAATGGGAAAACAATTAATGATTTGGACATTTTTTGGGCTAGGGAACTCGAATCTGCGGTCTTTTTTTCCCCCGGGCGGCACATTTTGTTCGTGAAATGCATCTCGAAGTCGGGTTTTTAGTTGTTTTAATTATAAATCGTTATAATAAAATTATTTATGCATGATTTGGGTAAGGTTCATGAATGTATGGTTCAATTTAATCGTTACATTTCAAATTTGTATGCCCATATGGCAGCATAAGATTTGTTTTGTTCGTTTAATTATTACATTTTTAACGTTAAACAATATAATTAAGAATAAAATTGTGTGATTCCTGCAATTAATGTAAAAACGATGTCAGTATTAATAAATATAATGTTTTAATTATTTTTCTGTTAAATATATTATTTCAACAAAACATCTACCTGTTGAGTAGGCTATATAATCGCGGTTAAGCCGCGGGCATCTGCTAGTCCCATGTAAATTGCTTGGGGTCTTTATCACCCCAGCGACACTCAGTGTAATATAGATAACAGAGATTACCTGATTAGAGGACGGTTTAGGCTAAACATGTTTATTTATATACTTGTCCTGTTTTCAAACCAAAAAAGTTTGTTTTACGCCAATTAACTAGCCTATAACAAATTGCAATTATACCGGAATGTGCCACGTAAATTACTTTATTTTCCCAGACTATAAAATAATATACTATATACTATAAAATAATATATCATCATTATAAAGTATGTTTTGGGAATCTTTTGATTATCTTCCATTATTCATACATATTATTTTAGTCTTGGCACAAGGTTAGTGGAGGGAGGAGTCAGGCGCGTGAAAATACTTAAAATAATGATGCCATAGAATAATGTAAGAACTATACTAAGAATTTATAGTGGAAAGTTAATGCAAGACAGCATATCACAAACATGGTAGTAAACTTCCTGAATGCAGTCGGGGTAGCTAGATTGGAGTGGCCTGCTCGAACTCCGGACTTAAGTTCTATAGACGGAGCCCAGAGACTCTCGGGGAATCCCTTCTGCAAGACACCACGCGGTTGCTAATATAGAGCTCTGCGCTTTTAAGATGGCCGCCGAGAATGAGGTATTATCCACTTCCGGTTATCTCAGAGGCCTGTGTTTACAATACAGTTTTGTGCTTGTGTCTTGTTTTGGAAGTAATTATGCCGATTAACTGCTATGTTTTCGGCTATTCAGCCGTTGCAAACAAAAATTTAGGACTTAGTTTTCCAAAAGAAAGGGCTGTTTTTCAAGAATGGATGGTAAAATTACGCCATGGAAAAACACCTTCCCAGTATTCTAGTGTTTGCAGCTGTCACTTCACAGAAGATGATTTTAATGTTCCTTTGAGCAGTTTTGGCGAGTATTTCATGTTTTTTTTGGAGTGATTAAGATATTTTTGATATAGTAGATGTTGAGAAAAATATATAAGCCTATGAAATAATAAGTATACCAGACCAACTTAACCTCGTTTAGGCTCATAATCAAGTTTCATTTCCATGTTAAATTAGTATTTCATCTTTTCGGTGTAATTTGTGTTGCCAATTTATTTGGACATTTAAGAATGTCAATGTCAATCGAAATTTCTCCCGTAACCAATAAAATGGTCATTCTGTATTGTAATTGAGTAAAAAACAAACTACATACAAATTTTTAGGAAAACATGGGTCCGAGCTTGATGATTTTTTAGAGTAGAATGTGGGCCTAGGCCTAAGGATAGCTTAAATGTATCTGAAAATGTCCAGATTTGTTGTATGCCTGTAATAGAAACTCTTGTAACAAGTAGATCAAAACCTGATAAAGAAAAATGTAATCATAATAGGCCTATAGTTAATTATAACACTAATTTTGTAAATGTCATGTTTCTTAACATTAAAGGTTTTCTAGGTAAATCAGATATGTTATATATTATGTCATCAAACAATAATTTGGAGGTAATTGGGATGGCGGAACACTGGCTGAGCCCAGAAAATATAAATTTGTCAAATACTCGAAATTTTAAAGTAGCCTCTTATTTTTGTCGTAGTCATAAAAGCATTATGGTTCAGCTATTTTTAATTAAAACAAATCAAAAGACAATAGCAACTGTACAACTAATCATTTTTATTGGTATTTTGCAGAAGATGCAAAAATACTGTTTGATAATAAACATTTACATTATGAAGTAGCCCCTCAGAAAATGCTTTGTTAAATTTTATGTGTTGGATAATGATGCCCTTCTTAGTCTAAATAACAAAGTCACACCTGTGAATAGCAGTCAGTAACATCTGTGCCTGTACTTGTGGATAATGTTCCTTATTCACTAACTTGAACTTGATGAATTTTCTAATTGCTAGAGTCCGGTCAGCTTTCATACTGCTGATTGCCCTACGCTTTTCGAACCAAGTGGTTATGGAGTCTTCGTCAAAAAGTTTAAACCGTTCTTTCTTGAATGAATTTATCTTGAAGAAATTTGTCTATAACCTCAACTTCGAATAAGGCAAAGTTCCTATCCGGATTTTTCTCTCGTCTGAGCAACCTGCAACCAAAACAAACAGCGTCGTATATTAGACTGTGTATTCAGTAAGTTATGATACGAAAAAGTTCATGCATATTTGTAAAAAAAAACATTAAAATAAATCGTGCAACAGTATACAAAAATATTTTAGACCGCAGGCATATTGCACCATATTAGAACAGTTAGAGAACGTTTCAGAAGACAGGTAGCTTTGATTTCTTACCTTGCAATCAACTCTTGCTTTGTTAACTTTGAAATATTTGTTGCACCATCTTCGGATACCATCCTTTTTAACTCCTTCACTGTAAAATTGGCGAACCGTCCCGATCTCATATTGAAAACACACAAGAATGAGGAAACCGGAAGTTGACAATACCTGAATGTGGAGAACAGCGCGCTCAAGTAGCAGGAGGAAAAACTACAAAAGCCCAGAGCTCTATAGACCACGCCTCGCATAGCTTATAAAAATATAACAATCTCAAATTTCTCAGTTTTTAATGGGCTAAAGAAAATACTGTAAACACACTAAGCAGCAGAAAAACGCTTAAAATGTTTTCGAGTAATTGCCTTGGCCGAAATCATTATCATCAGACTATAAAATAATATATCATCATTATAAAGTATGTTTTGGGAATCTTTTGATTATCTTCCATTATTCATACATATTATTTTAGTCTTGGCACAAGGTTAGTGGAGGGAGGAGTCAGGCGCGTGAAAATACTTAAAATAATGATGCCATAGAATAATGTAAGAACTATACTAAGAATTTATAGTGGTATCATTTGAGTGCACAAACTACCTATGAGAACACACGGAACAGAAGATTGAAAATCAGAATCATGAATTCTCACTTTGGGAACGCGTGTCGAGAAAGAGCGCATGCGCGAACGATGTGATCATGGTTTCTGAGTGCTTTGGGAACAAACCTATTGACTGACTTGATGTAGGCCTACTGTATAAAAACAAAGGAGAATACAGTAAGGTAAACTGATGTAACAAAGTGTCAGATGGTTTCAACAGGCTAATATCTGAAAACTTGTATTTTATATTCATAACTCCTTGATGAAGTCTTGAATTCTTTACTTTTTTGTCATACTTTTGTTTAATCACTCATAATTGCAATTTATGATATGCAGAAAATAAGTTATTCTTCTAATCGATTTTCGAGTCAAGCTCCAGATTCATTAAGCAGACCTTACGGAAAAACAAAGGTCTAAAGTTTGATAAGCACATTGAGCTCTATTACATACTGGAGGTAGCACTGCATGATGAAAAATCGTGACGGCAGGGTTCGCGGTCCGCCATGAAAGTGAACGTATAATTTAGCTCCTATCCCGTATCTCCTTCTAACAAACTCATGTGTATTAATGGAATTATGAAGATGTATTGGCGTTTTTAAAACACTTATATGAATGAAACGTTCCAATATAAACTACTTGATGCTTTTTAAGTACATAACAAAACTAATTTCATATCGTAATGGTTTGTAAAAATATTTCTTTAATCTCAATCAGGCGTGAATGTACATTGGTAAACAGTTGTAAACACTCGTATTTTAAATATTAAAATAACTTCACAATAGGCCTTCATTTTGCGATATTATGCTTGATTTCGATATACAAAGAGAATAGACAAAATCTGTTCTAAGTGCTTTGGAAATGTATAAACCGTGACCTTCAACTTTACCGTTACTGTACTGGATACAAATCACATTATTTATTTATTTTTTAAATAATTCCTGTAGACTAGCGCAAAGGGAAGCCACTGAAATAAAATTTCAAAATACTTTAAGTCAGTAGGCCTACTTAGAAGTTCCTTTTCTTCAAATCTGAAATTTAATTAGTCATGCTATTTATCTTCTTGTTCTTGCGACAGACAATCGTCTGTAGCCTTTTGTTCATTCTCAATTCTGTTTTGATAGGAGATGGTGGGAGATCATCTGTTTGTCTGTTTATCCATTTTCGTATAATTTTCAGCGAGGTCTTATACAAAAACATCCGCTTCCTCTTATTTCTGCAATTAAAAACTAGCATGAAAAATTTAGGCCTACATGCATAAGAATACTATGTTTACATGACTGACATATTGCATAATTTATATTCCTACATGGTACTCCCAGTCGAGATAATCCCACGTCGCGCCGGTCAGCTCCACAGTCCTCGCTGCCGCTGTACGATCCACCCGTCGCGCAGAGTTCCCCGGGACGGTACTGCCTCAGCCCAGATGAGCTCACCAGCTCTTCCGTTCACTAGTTCCTCCGTTCACCCTTCTCTCCGGTCACTAGTTCCCCGTTGACTAGGTCTTCCGCTCTCGGGTTTCTCCGGTCACACTAGTCCCTCCGGTCACTGGCTCCTCAGCTTCCCAAGTCACACTCACTTGAGGCCGCGCTGATCAGTCCTCTCCGTCCAGCTCACCCTCTGACGCTGACGCTCGCCGCTATTCACGGACTGCCTCTCGCTGACTCTGACTCTTCACGGACTCTTCACTGTACTGAACTGAACTGAACTTTTACTGACTGCGTCGGCTCGGCTCGCACTCCTTATATAGTCTGGACGAATGTTCCAGAGTCGAGGTTTGGAAAGCTCTCCGCCCGCGCGGAATCTGGAATGTGCGCTGCGCTGCGCGGGCACACCCATTAGCGCGAGCTCCTCCCTACAGGCCTTCCCCCACGAAGCGTGGTCCAATAGCCATGCTGCTGTCACGCCCACTGGCGCTCGTCTGCCGCCCGTCCACTAGGGGAGCGCGATCTTTCTAGACTCCGTCGTTCTAGTTCTTTCTGGGTGACTCCTCCTTCTAGCAGTTTCTAGCAGAGAGTCTTTTCTGGGCTTTGTCACAATATGTTTAACATAGGAAGCACACTTCACCAATACGTACGGTGTAGCCAACTTAACAACAAGTGAACGTCACGATTTATGCAATTCCAAAGCACAGCTGTTGTGTATCCTGTTTATATATTGAGATCACTGGATAAGCATAGGTGAAGGAATATGTGGGTAGTGTTATTGTCAAAGCCCAGTGTATTGCAACTTCAAATGCAAATCAGTTCTCATGACCACATATTGTACGAGGGGTATTCCGAAAGTAAGTTTCGTCAATGTATGGCAGGAGCGGCGTGTTCACCAGGGGAACCAAACAAACGCCAGACGAATCCCCACCCGTGGCTGGTTCCACGACGGAAGTGGCGTCAGCGGAGGAGGCATGACGCAGGCGCACTGCGCCGTAGAAGAGCGAGTCGCAGCAAACTGGCGTGCCCGCGGGTATTAGTGTACCGCTCACGATGGCACGAGAGATTTGGCGCCACTGCCATGTACCGCTATCTCCCCTCTTTCAAACGAGCCATTGCTGCAGCCGCTGAACCTTTTATTGTCCGAGATAGAGCTGTTTGAAATTGATCTCCCGATTTCCGTCCCCGCAAAGTGCGGCCTCCACGAACCCATCTCGCACAAACCTTATGGAACATAAATTTGTCACTCAAAATGGTCTGCATGGAACCTTTAGTAATGTCAGGAAGCTGAGGTGGAGCAGGCTGTGGGCCAATTCCTTGCATCGCAGGGCACCGAGTTTTACCACAGTGGGTTCTTCAAACTGATCGCACGCTACGACAAATGTCTCAATGTCGCTGGCGACTATGTCGAAAAATAGTGTACGGTGTATAGGTCATGCTGCCATGCTGTATTGCTTTTGGGTCAATAAAGTGTCCGTGTGACAAACTGACGAAACTTACTTTCGGAATACCCCTCGTATTACAAGGTTCATTTAAGGCTTTGGAAGTTGCAATACAGTTAGCTTTGACAAATGACACTACCCACATATTCCTTCACATATGCTTATCAAACTAGACCTTTGTTCTTCCGTAAGCCCTGCTTAATGAATCTGGAGCTTAACTCGGAACTCCATTAAAACAATAACTTATTTTCTGCATATCATAATTGCAATTACCGCTTATTAAAGAAAAGCATTCTGGCACTTTGTTACATCAGTTTACCTGATTTTATTTATTTTATTAATATTCAAATATAGCAGTCAATATTAATATTCAAATGTAGTGGTCATAAGTACAACGTAATATATTATAAAGCATTATTTGATAATGAAAATAAACGAAGTTCAGTGTTGAAAGATAAATCGTAATTAATCGGTAGCCTATGTCTTAGGTAGGAATTTTTAAAAATATTATTTTGTGACATTTCAACTTTAATTTTACCCTTTAAGTTCTATTGTTTGTATCACTTTGTCCAAGTGATAGCTTCTAATTCGGGATAATGTTAATAAAAAAATGGCTATTTGCAAACTCAAGTGTCAACTACCTTCCATGAAATTTGGAATTTGCGAATACCGTAAGCATAAAAGCAAAACGTGTTACTAAGAGAATGAAAAATAAAATGGAAACACTAACAATATTTTCGACCACATTTCTCAACATTCATACTGGAGAGGACTTACTTCGCGGTTTTCTACACATCTCGTGAAATCCAAAAAATTACGCAATACCTCATTTCGGGGATATAATTTTCAAAATTGTGATATTTTAAGCATCTATAAAGTGAAATATAGCTAAGGAAAACGTGTTTTTTTTTTATTCAGTGCTAATCCCAGTTACAAAAAAAAGTCCTTTATAAATGGAAGTATTTTTACTGGATGTGTTGAACATGAACAGGAAAGAGCTAGAGCACTTCATCCTCTGGCACACCGATGTCACCGATATCACATTTGGGTTGTATTTTCAAGACGATCTCCAGTCACTTTTAATGGAAACAAGAGATGCAATTTTTGTGCGATACTTCAGAAGCACTTACCGATCGGTATGAGTGTCTGCCAAAAGTCCTTATGACATAGGCCTACACGTGTTACCATGTATATGTGGTTTCGAGGATACAGGAGCAGACACAGGGCTTCATAAGTGGCTGTCATTCATTGTAAAGAAGAGTATTTTTGAAACTATGTTACTGGTTAGAGAAAACCATTACTATAACACATGTGGTGTCGAGCACAGGTGTCGCCAACGTGGTGCAGGCTCCAGCAGAAGTGCACTGTCAGGGTATATTTCCTCGCAGAGGTTTAAAACTCGTGGCTCATTATTCCTCCATTATTAAGTATGATGACGTGACTAACAAGAACTTTTTTTATATATATAATTTCTCCTGAGCATTGAATATGAGGGTGATATCAATAAAGAAAAGCTGACAATGCGTGCCTACCCACACCCAGCTAACAATCGGGTCTTATAGTCGACTCCTCATTGCCGGTCACTAACGATTTTCAAAATGTAGTTAACAGTGCATATAAACTAAACTTCGTGGCGCTAAGTCCCTGAAGGGACTAAGCACACCACCCGACCGCTGCGTTATTTACCATAGGCAGATCGCAGAATTTGGGGGGCGTGTGGTCAGCATGCCAACACCCACGGTCTTTAATGGTGGTTTCCTTAACCGGAGCTGCTACTTCTCTATCAAGCAGCGCCTCAAATTTGAATCACGAAGCTGAGTGCACCCCGTTCCAGACTTCCCTACTTCAGAAAATTCGAGGAGGTACCGGGGATCGAACTCAGGCCGACAGGTCTGTAGTCAGCGACGCTACCAAAAGACCACGCCGGTGGTCTAACTGCGCATATACTTACTTAGTACTTAATAGTGTATCTTGATGTTCTATGTTAATTAAGTTTATATAACATATTTTACAATAGTATTTAGTAATATGTAATAGGACACAATAGTTACTCTCTATTTTTAATGACTTTAAATTTAGTAGTAATTATTAACAGAATACTGTATATAACAGTGTAGGCTTTCACGGCCGGCTACATCATGATTGCTCAGATTTCCCGGGCTTGTAGGCCGTGGTCCAGTTGGACCAACTGGACCACGGTCTACAAGCCCGGGAAATCTGAGCAATCAGAATACTGTATTTTTGCATTTTAGGCGATATCACTTAATGCTTTTTATATAATTTAATGTAATTGTATCATTCAATGTATTGTTGGTCACTCGTGAAGTGGAAGAAAAAACCTTATGGTTTAACTTTCACCTGCTAAAGTAAAATTATTATTATTATTATTATTATTATTATTATTATTATATGCCTTATGGTATATATTTAATGCTTAATTTCCGCTTAAAGAATTCCATGTTATGCCAACAGTAGAACACAGTATGTGTTTGTTCATTTTGCTCCTTGGGCCAGTATGCTGGAATTTGACCCACAGGAATTCTCTGACTTGTCTGTAGGTCTGCAGATACAGATATAGGACTATTTATTGCATTTACAGATAAATAAATGGCATCAATTAGAGCTGGGATCCAACTTGGGAACAGAAAGTCAGTTCCTTACCAAGTGTACCACAGTACACAGTATTTACAACAGAATATATTCAGCACTGAACATTAGTGAACCTGATGTTTGGAAGGTGTGTTCTCACTTGTTCAAATTTTACATTAATTTCTTCTTTGCCTTGTGCTCACATTGGAGCAGAGGATTTTATCTTCTGGCAGACTATTGGAATCATTTCAGATAAACGGGATGTTGTATACTGACCGCTTGCCAGTGAAACCAACATCTAAGGTTGGTAAGACTTTACTAATTACTCCCAAGGAGTCTGAAGTGTATCTTATCTAGAAATCAACTACTGATATGGCCACTGTCTCAGAATAAACAGTTCAGATGTCCTGTGTTAAGGTAAAAGAGAATAAGCCTAGGGTTACTTGAATTTGACAAAAGTAAAAATTATTATGTTATTGTTGTGGACAGTAAATGTTGTATTGAAGTGAACTATTTCTCTCCTCAACTCTTTGTATGATCCAGCAGCACTGTTCAAAATGACTGAACATAAACGGAGGAAAAAAGATACCGGTACTGAAAAAGGGATCCTTGGGAAGACAATGCCCGGAAAATAGGCTAACCCTCAAAATTGTTTTTGCTATTTGTCTTGTTCTGGGCTTTAATAAAGAAAAAATTGATACAATATGTATGTATACTTGAAGCTCATGTTCACGGAAATTAACAAAAATAACTTGAACAATATTTTCAGTCTCATTCATTAATGGGGTACGCCATAGCGTAGTGGTTGAGGCACTGCGCTACAAACCGGAAAGTCGCAGGTTCGATTCCTGATGAGGTCGTTGAGATTTTTCAATTGGCCTAACCCTTCTGGTGACCCGTCTGGGGGGTCGACTCAGACTCTAACAGAAATGAGTACCAGGAGAATTCCTGGGGGAAAAGGCAGCCGGTTGACAACCTTACCACCTTCATTTGCCGAATGTCCAAAATCTGGGAGCCTCAACCTCCTGGAACCCTTTGGGCCTCCATGGCCTGTATAGGGATCACTTTACTACTTTATTTACATTCATTCATAAAACACTATTGTTCTCCAATTAAAAAAAAAAAAATGTGGGTAAGCTTGTTTTTCCAGGCATATCTTCAATTGCAATAAATTAGTGTTACAATCCTTTGTCTAACTATGCCACTGTACAACTGAAACCATTTCTCTTTAGGATATTTTCGATCATACTGAGCCATCTGAGTTTAATTGTAACTTATTTTATAGTACCAAACACAGAAAGCAGAGGCAGCCACTACAAATTAAGGTATTGCAGGATATAAAACATAACAAATCTTGCTTTTAGTTCAACCAATTAGTACGCAGTTTCTGTACAGTAAGATGGTGCTAGCAAACACACAGTTTAGCATAGGAATGAGCCATACCATTGTTTCATTGTACACCAATTTATATAAGTGTATTTTTAATTTCTGCTGAGAGTCTGAGCTTAGGTACACCTCTTGTGAGCCACCAAGGATGATGGTTCTGTTTGTGTACAATGTAATATTAAACACGAGATTTTGGAGTTAACTGACCATAGACTATCCCACTTCTAATTAAATTTTAAAGGACATATACAATTAATTTCGTCTAAGAGTTCTGTGAATCCTGAAGCTGCCTCTGTTCATAGGTTTCTCACAGAATATTCTGCAGGCTCATAGATCATAAGGACCTATTTGGATGAGATTTAGGAGTAGGGGTTAATAAATAATAATTATTAATAATAAATTATTTTATGCCATACACAACTTTCATTGCACTTTATCCTTTTAAAACTGCATGAAGTTCATAGGAACATGGCAAGAGAAGGATGAAATAAATCAGAAGTCTAATCAAGGAAATAACAATATGTTTTTTTTCACAACGAACATATTATTAACTATTGCATAGTATTATATTCAATATTGCTGTATTTATATGCCCCTTTCATAAAAATCCCACTTAATTAGAGGCTTTGATGAATTTAGGTTCTACCGTAAATAAAATATTAATAACGCAAATACATTATAAGACAATTATCCTGCCGGTTGCAGGCTATTATATGGATGTGAGACATGGTCGCTTACTCTTCGGGAAGAACATAATCTGAGAGTAATTGAAAACAGGGTGCTTAAGAAAATATTTGGGTTTAAGAGAGATGAAAATGGGGACTGGGGAAAACTGCATAACGATAAGCTTCATAACCTGTACTCGTCACTGGATATAGCAAGGGTAATTAAATCACGGAGGATGAAATGGGCTGGACATGTTGCATGCATGGGGGAGGAAAGACATATCTAAAAAATATTGACTGGGAGAACTGAAGGGAAAAGACCACTTAGAAGACCTTAGACTAGGTGAAGAAGTATAGGATTTGTGAAGGATGGTTGGATGGAGTTAGCGCAGAATAGGCTGATAAGCGCGGTATGCGCAGCAATGAACCTGCGGGTTCCGTAAAATAAATAAAATTCCTTTAGCTTACTTAGGAATTGTCTATTACCATTGATTAAGTAAGTAAATACACTATAAGATAATTCAATACGTAATTCTATCCAAGATGGGAGATTTGTATTTAATCATAAAGTTATGTTTTACATTATTAATTAATCATTGAACTGACATTATAATGTAAATTATTGTAACATGGAACACTCCAGAGATATATCACACAAATCTGATGGAACATAGAAAAGCATTCAGTGCCATATGTTTATCAGATGATTGTGAACATATGGTAGTGCAAAGCCTCTTTACAACTTGGGACAACATTAATAGCAAGCTGTCACTTGAAACTAAATTCATCTTTGACATTTTACTGTATTAATTTTTGTAATGCCATCAGATAACTTATGTATTATTAGCAACCGAACCATTGCTAGTGACATTTGGCATAAGATATTTTCAAAATGTCATAAAATAGTGAAGAACTTTTTCACTAATTGGAAAGGATTTCTTAGATGTTTAAATCAGTCAATATTTCCGAAAGCTTGTCCTACAATACTGCGGTGAATCATGTTTAACCCTTACCAAAATGAGTATTATTGCACAGTCTCTGTATTATAGTAGGCAATGATGATGATGATGATGATGATAATGAAAATAATACCAGTAATAAGAATAACAATAACAACAGACAGACAATTTTCTTACATCAATGAGAAATTGTAAGCCCATCGAGTTTTGGAGACTAGTTAACAAGAAGCAGTATCCGAACTTGCAAAATTGAACTACGTATATGTGTGAGTGTGCATTTTGTACCATGAAATTGTGAAAAACTAGGCAGAGGAATAAGTTGTCACAAGATATACTGAAATCATCACTGTGGCTTGCCATTACTCAAATGGAAGTAGATACTGAATATGTAGTATAGCATAGCTATACGCATAGCTCAATTTTCTCATTAAGTGTTTGTGATAGTTATTTTTGTATTATTGAGTTTGTAAAATAGGCCTCTAAAACAATCTAGTTTAATCCGTCATACTGTATTTCTTCCCATTTTTAAAAATAATTGTAGTAATTTAATTTGTAATATTATTGTATTATTTTACCCCATGAATTTATTTTGAAAGTGTCATCTGGCCCTTCACCCAAAAACAGTTTGACCACACTGATCTAGATGGTCATAAATGTGAATGACATCATGGCTGTCTATTCAGTTTTTTTTTATACTTATAGGTCCACTAGAAAAACCAAATTTTGCTTCCTTATGGCAGTTGCATGTGCCAATATTCCTGCCAAATTTACAATTCTAGGTGTCCTACGAGTGTGTAAAAAATTACATAATGTGAGGAAAATACAAAAAATTTACTTAAATTAAAAATTCTAATTCTGTCTAAGGTATAACTGATGGAGATACGACAAAAAGTCAAAGGACCAAACTTGTAGATTTCTCAATATCCGTTACTGCTGGACTTACTATTTAGCAATTATTAGCCTCCAAATAAGCTTTGCACAGTCCATAATGTTGAGTCTGCCCTTTTGAATATTTTTTTAGGGTAAAAAATAAAAAATTGAAACTTTTTGGAACATTTCCAATGGTTACAGACCATAAGCCGACTATATGCCGAATTTCATGTTTCCGGTTCATTTGAAGGGAGCAAACAATTATGTTAGTAAGTGTGTTAGCCATGAGGCCTTTAGTATAGATGATTTGCTATGGTCGTTACTTTGGTACCGGTTCACCGATTTGGTCCAAAATCAATAGCATTCTTCCTGTGTACGTTATAAGTGTGTGTACTTTGTTTCATTAAAATCTGAAAAAGCGTATTCGAGTTATCGCATGTACAGACATCAGGAAATATGGTCGACATTTTCCCCATTCACCATGTAATCTTAGAAAGTACCATTGGCACTTTTCAACAACAATATTAATAATAATTAATTACTACTCTTACTTTTCCTTCTTTTATAATATTTAACAGCTTATCACTATTACTGATAGGTATCATATATGGTACCTCGGGTTTCAGATTTTTCTTGCTCTGTGAACAAGGTCAGTGGTATCAAATTTTATACATTCTGCACTGCATGCTCATTTTGTTTGTATCTCTGTCTGCTATGTATCAATGTTTGAATTAAAAAACCGTAAAAACTTAAATATAGACCTGAGGTATCATATATGATATATGATATTGCTCCTAAAAACGCCTTAGAACCCCTCTCAAAATAAAATCAAAATTTTATCTCTTGAATATCTGTGTGGTTTTGGTAATTATTAACAAAAATTAATCCACAGAATAAAGGTTATAGCTGTCTAAATCTCCTTTTAGATCTCCGAAAAAGCCCCACATCCCCAATTTAAAAAAAAATATTTCTTTTTCATGTTTGTTATATTTTCACCTACAGAAACTCATTAAGCACAAAAATAAAAATACAACTGTCCTAATTTGATCCTGGGGCCGAACAGGATAGGAAAAAGCAAAACTCAAAATATTTATTCTTGCTGGATACGGAATTCTCACTTAAGTTACATAATCAAACCCACAATTTACATTGATTCAGGCTCTTAAAAATTGATGGGATCTGATTATGGTTATAGTTAGGTAAAAACTGAATCTGCTGAACAAATTGAAAGAAAAGCCAAAAGACCTTTCTTCACAGTTCAACACTGATACAGTGAATATTCTCACACCTCCTCTAGAAAACAAAAATAAAATCTCTAGGTGGGAGTAACAGATGCTGCAACATTTATTTTGTTTGCCTCTCTCTTATTCTCAGGCTAAGTATAGAACTGGCATATTTTCTCATACCTTCCTACCCCACACAAGTTTCAAATGTTCCTCACTTAGCTGATATTCCCAATCAAACATTTGGTTCACGTATTTCCTATTCTTACCTACTACCATTAGGCTTAATCAACTCAACTCAAATGACAAGCACATTCTAATTAGGAAAAGAATTTGGAAGCACTCATGGTAATGTGGTTTACAGATCACCTTGTAATTTGTATGCTTTCAATCTTATGTCTCTTGTGTTAGGGAAATCATGTGCAGGCTTAGCTTGCTAGAACAGCCCATGAGCAGCCACTGTCAGTATGCTAGCAATGGCCTATGGTCATGGATGGTTTCCCTTTCAAGCATATTACATGCAATAGAACACAGTGGACTGTGATCTCACACCCCTATGCCAATGCAATGTGCTTGCTGCCTGCTTAACTGCATGCTGCCAGTTTCCCAACATCCGCACACCCCTGTGTTAGGGATTTCCAGAAGTAGAAGCATGTAGCCTAATATGTTGATACTGCTTTTAAAAAAGATGTATATCTGATTTTCACCAATACTGAACGTTTTACAAAATATTAAAACTTTTACTAGCCAGTGCACTACAGCCCGAATTTGTATGCAAAATGCATTGTTCTTTATACATAAATGATATTTTCTGTAAGTCATACTTTTCCAGACAATTTGATCGTTATTTGTTAATGCAAATAAATGCAGATTTCGAGGGAAAATGAATATTTTAAGCTTTGAATGAAAAAGTGCGTATTTTACTCTTAAATGTGGTATTAAATTATATTTTCCCCTTTAGATAGTTAATGATTACTAGTACTTGATAAAGTCTCTGCAAACAATCTCTCTCTCTCTCTCTTTCTTTCTTTCTATATATAAATATAAAATGTATGTTTACTTATTTATAAATGAACTAGCTTAAAAGACCCAGCGTCTCCCGGGTTTTTTATTTTGTAATTGGAAATGAACTTATGAAGGATTTTCGATTTTTAAATTCTAGGTCCTTATATAGGTATTTAACCCGGCTGCGGTCGATGGATTTTTCAGGACGTAAAAATCCTGGGCACGGAGACCTCCGGGAGGGACTTTAAGCTGGGGGTCCCATGTCGTAGATTTACAGCACGTAAAAGAACTCCAAGCCTAAATTAGAGCCTCTGGACAAAATTTCTCGGCCCTTTCACGTCCAAGAATTACTTAGTTTCCAGAGGGGGGTTGCGAGGCGATGGGCTTACCACCTGTCCCTCTACCCTCTCTCGGAAAATAAGCATATCCAAATTAGTATAGGTAATGAAACCTCCATTGGAGGCCCCTTCGCCCCACCTGGGGATCATAGGGTACCAGATACAGATACCAGATATAGGTATTTATAATCTGAAATAGGAAGAACGACTTATTACACTAAAACTATTCCCTCAGAAAACGCTTGATATAGTTTTTTATGGCTCATAGAGGATGTAGAATTCTGCATCGCATCGCTTGTACACAGCAAGCCTGGTAAGGGTTCAAATAAGAAGAAACAGAAATTCCTGTAACATAAAATTGTAATACCGAGGCGGAAAATTTTATTTCTCCCTCTCATGTTACCATAAAACTGTTTTGGGGATGAAATTAAACAGAAAGCAATGTCACTTTCATACTTCTCTCTCCAAAAACCTGCGATATAATAATATACCATATTACCATACCTCGTATTGTTTTCTCTATGTCCAGGGTAGAGAAAAGTTATGTGACTGCATTATTTTCGTGGATTACATTCTTTAATATTTATTTATAACATGAATTATATTGACACCTTCTCTTACTTGTCAAACTTGCATTTTTTTTTTCTTCCAAACCCATCTAATAGTATTAGCAACAATATGTTCTGTGATTTGGAATTTATAATTCTGGGATTAAGTTTTCACAAAAACATTTAATTTTTGGCATTTAAAATCAAAATTTTGCAAATTCCTTTCTTAATGAGCACCTACATTATGAAACGAAGGTACTGTCAAAATTCCAAGTCTCTACATGTTATAGTTTAGGCTCTACGTTGATTCCTGTCAGTCAGGACAAAGCCTTTTATATATATAGAGATGGAAGGTGGGTGGATACATGGAAGATACAGCTAGGATTACGATTGCTCAGGAATGTTTTTCTAAAGATGGCAATGAGAAAAAGATCCAGTATATTCATAGCCGCTTCTCCAAATTAGTTGAAATTATAACACAGTTGGAGGTTTGAAATAATTATTTACAGTATTTACTTTCTCTGATAGATCAGACTTCAAATGTCTTCAGAAACTCGGTGTTGTTAAAATTGCATTCGATAAGCTTAGTCAGGTATAAAAAATCCTGGTTACAAAACAATCTGTCAAATCAACAAAAGTTGTCTGGTGATGGTGACTTTGGTTGGCAAAAGGAGTTAAAACCAAGAAACGTTGGTCTTTGGTCAGGGGGTGGCTTTTTAATAGCGTGTGAATTGTATTGATATTATGAGCTTTAATATTAATTTCCAGAAAGTTAGTCTTTACGGGGGCGTGTTTCTTTTTAGGGTTAGTCTGTAATATAGGTTTTACTGTATTCAACATGAATAAATTCATGTTCTGAAGAAATAATGAAACAAATAAAGGAAGATAGAAAGAGGGAGAAGTTCAAGAGACAGGCACAATATACTGAGTATATTCAATAACTAGGGCTTAATTGTATTTTATTTTGCAATCTATGCTTTCCTTCTTCTGCAGGTTTATGCTGCAGTTTGTCACTGTTGCATGTGAGCAGCAATCTCATAACTTGATGAGGAGGCCTTGGAGATGAATTAAAATTATTAAGAAAACTATTTTCTTCATGGTTGTTGCCCCCCCCCCCAAAAAAAAAAAAAACATAGATTAAATTATTGCAGATGTACTATTCTCCTGTAGACTTTATCTGGTGCAGACAGGCCCGGAGAGAAAATAACCAGTATTCTAGGTAAAGATCTTTCTTTCTCTTCTACAAAATACTTTAAATTATTTTGTACTGAATACACAGGAATACACAGGTATGTATTCAAGAAGAAATTAAATCATCTTCCTAGTGTTTGTTTTCAGTACCAGTATGTTTCAGTCGTGGCTTAAAACAAGGGAGTGCTGCACCGTACCATTTCATAGACCTACATTTAAAATAAAGAAAATATTTTTAAGCCTACATACATAATGCCTGTTAAAATTAAAAGGATTTGACGTCGACCTTCTAAATGTATCACAACCTAATATCAATAGGCCTACTTCATCACTCTAAGAAAAATTGGTTAATATTCTTTTTTCTTCCTTAGCCTGTAAAAAAATACAGTTCCACATATTTCCCCAAAGCCAAGATATGTTAAGAAAGGTTCTGTTGAACATAAAATTGAAGTTGGAATCAGATGATGATGATACCCATTGAAACAGTCGTTCTGGATGAATATACCTAATAGCGAAGTTAGTGTGCATATTTCCCTACTCAATCTTGCTACAGATGTCAACATTTGACTTTGCTTTTTTCCCTAGTAATATTATTACTGATATAACTAAAGGACTTACGGTACATTCCCAACCATGGTTTTTATTCAAGTTACCGGTATGTTTTTGTTAGATTTGTCTATACAAATTCGTATTTAAAGCTCAAAGTTTGCAGATTTAAAGGTATTTATAAGTGCAACAGTCCAATGCTTGTAAATTACGGCTCTACCCCATGGATCACTGTTCCCTAAAACAAAAATGAAGAGCGAAAAATGCATTCTGAACATCACATCCCGAGTTCCATCTATCGACAACACCACATCATCCTGCAACCAGAGTGGTTACATGATTCATAGCACATTCAGAGCTGACAGGTAGGAGAGCATGCACAGTCAAATTTCACAGTAGCATGCCTTCTTTCTGAGGGAGATCGTGGGGTCTGAAGAAAATTCAGCACTGGACACTGTAGTTTCTAGTTACAGTAGAAAAATCCTTTGAATAAAATAAAAGTAAACTTGAAATTTTTTAGCAACAAAGACAACAAAACTTACAATATTTTACTCAGTCCCTTGGCAATGAAATGGCAATGATATCCAAGACCTACTAATGAATGATAAAATGATCACATGGGAGAAGAAAAGTGACAGATCCTCTCTCCTTCCAGTATTACCAACATCCTTCTGGGACTATGGTTATGCTGTGTGGAAATTTACACATCCCAACCGAGGAATCCTCACAATAGAAACCGATTTTGGGGGAATCTGCCTTTACTAGGTAAAATTCACTTAGGCTTCCTTATTTGAACGATATGGGAACATTAAACAAAAATAAAAATAAATTTTTTTTTAAAAAACTACAAAATACCTGTTAACTATAAAATAACTATAAAATGCACTTGGCAGGGATATTTTTAATACAAGGTTACCCTAAAAATCAGATTTACCTGTGAAACCTATTTCAAAATGATTTCCATCTCACCCTACACTAACAGAAATAAAAATTTGTTTTTATGACGATGTTTTTTCAACAATTAATTTGAATGTGCAGGGTATGTTATGACTACATTATTTCTGTTTCTTATGTACACATAAAACAGTTGCACAGTACCTCTTGCACAGCTTCTATGATGTCTTTCCATTTGGCTCTGGCCTGCTCATGTTTCTCCAGGGCCTCACCTACTTGAGCCTCTTCTTTACGAAGCTGAAAATAAATATGATTTATGTTGACAACTAATAGCTAGTAACTCTGATAAAGTGAAAGTGAAATAATATGGTACATTATCTAGGGGGCTGCTCATGTTGTAAGTTATTTTAAAAAAAGAAGAAGAAGAAGAAGAAGGAGGAGGAGGAGGAGGAGGAGGAGGAGGAGGAGGAGGAGGAGGAGGAGGAGGAGGAGGAGGAGGAGGAGAAGGTTGAAAATTTTTCGTAAAATATTTTATACAATTTTTCTTGATAATTTGTACACACACACACAACAATTTTCACCCAAATTACTAGAGAAACTAATAGGGAAAAATAAATATGGTACTTTGGGATAAAACTTACCAATTCATCAAAACGTGATACATTAGGCTGATTCAATCGTCGACGTCTCAAACGTGAACGTGCATGGGTTTCTACTACTGAGGAACCAGCACGTTCCTGGAAAGAATAAAAATAAGAAACAATCATGGAAGATGAACAAGAAGGCCCTAATTTTTATGTAAGTTCATGCACGAGAGTGAAACATTAATTCAGAACCCTAAATAAAATAATCAATTTCTTTTGAATACCTCTTCCCACTAATAATTTAAGGATTTGTACACAATGTGCATTATCTTAACCTAAGGCTTTTCATTACTGAAAACTCTTCCACCCGGGTGAGAATCAAACCCAGACCACCAGGGTGGAAGGCAGGTACACTACCGATACACCCATTGCAGTGGACCCTTTCCCACTAATGTTTCTTCCAACTTTTTTTGATAGGAAATGAATTTGAAACTATTTTGCAGAGGAAACTTAAAACCATTATTTAGCCTAATGTATTAATCTTGAACATTTATTGAACAATATCTTCTGTAGAATAGATACAAAAATTACTGAATATAAGCCTCACATCTTTCCCTTACATTAGGACAGACGATATATATGTGTATATATATAGACAGTATGAGAATATGTGAGAATATATTATATAGAGGCTATATTAAAATTGCATACAAATGCTTTTAGGCAATAATGATAAAAATGCATAAAACAGCCAGTAGGTCAACTGTGGCAGAATTCTCTACTTCCAAGCATCAATAACCACAAAACCATAGTCATCTTCATTTAGCAGCCAAAACCATCTATTGATTATCTCGAATCTGCACAAAGTATCAATACAATACGGTAATCGTTTTAACACTGAAAAACAATAAATGCTATAACAATTACTATACAGTCAACCCTCGATATAACGTCCCTCTTTACAGTGCGCCAATAAATGCAAGTGAACGGATCTTCTCCCATATAAAATAAATAAGAAACCTCGTTACTGTGCCAATTCATTTAGTGCCAGTGAATGTAAGACAAGATTTTTGCAAAATATAGCCTGCAGTGATTTTTTTTCAGTTGCAGAATTCTATTAAAACTGGCGTGAATTGGAGAATGCTTTGACTCTCTAGACAGCCAAGTTAATGCAAATCATGGAATATGACCGATGCAGTGATTATTGGACAAGCAAAAGTGTATGGTAACAAATTGGGAATAAAAGACTTCCAATAGAGCAATGGTTGGTTGGCATGTTTTAAGCAGCAGCATGGTTTATCACAGGTCAGTAGACAAGGTGAAACAGCAGATGTTGATGCAAACATTGTGTCTAACACTAAAAAGAGATTGTGTGATGTCATAAGCAACTATCCATTGAAAGAAGTGATGAAATTTTGTTTCACTCCCACCCTCGCTTTGTGCCACTAAATGTTAGAGAACGGATGGTGGCATTATATCGAGGGTTGACTGTATTATAGCAATAAATGTTTTTCAATGTTTAATCAATTATTATAATGATATGAATTAATTATCATTCTTTTGTACCAGAATTACAGAAAATTCCAGTTTGATGGGGTGTGAGAGGTTAAAGAATTGTAAAATGATGCTTTGAACGTATGGACGTATGAATACCGTAATATAAAAATGACACGACAAATTTTTTTCTCATTTTCATTTACAGTATGAATATAATGTTGATTTGAAATAAAATTGGAGTTTTATATTTCTTATAATTTAAGTAATTTGACAGCCTACTTTCTTTTCCTGATTTGACGCTTATTTCATGGTCTAAGAAAAGTGATACCATAGTATTATGAAAATGAGGAATTTTCTCAATTCACTATGGGGTTCAGTCAATTCTTTTCCCCTTAATATGCAGGGAGTTCAGTATTAAAAAGGGAGGTGCAGCTTAAATTCAGGAGTGGCTTATGTTTGGGTAAAACGGTATAGACCTATATATTTATTTATAGCCTATGCATATATACTGCATATACATAGCGAGACAAGTTAAAGAACAATATGTGCAGAAGCTAGTGGCACAGGAACTAGAGCTAAAGGCATGGTTGATGCACAGCACAAATATTAATGCGCTTGTTATTTAACTTGTCACACTATAGCATAAGACTGAACTATATAAACAAAAGAGTGTGTGAGTGTAGGCTACATGAAAGGCAAAGTTTGTTATTTTCTCCCTATCTACCTTTCACATAGTAGGCCACGTAACTAATAATGTTCGTTTGTTTTCTATTGTTTTCTATTGTTGATCTGTTTATGGCTTGTGAAAGTTTTAACTCATATTCAATTTTAATGAATATGATACAGGATGAAAAATCGGTGATGACACATAGTAAGTAAAGAGGTGTTCTCTAGTATACATTTTCATCGTCTTCTGTAAGTTTTATGTTACATTTATTCCTTACTTCATAAGCGATTGTAGGAATATACAGTAACCATATGGTAGATATGGTAGTGCTCCCAACTGAATTCCGTTTCTAGTGGATTCTCACCAGCACAGGTACTGTGGAGCAACTCTTTGGCGGTACGGTATATACCCTACACTGATAAAATTATTGGTGCCTGCCATTCTTTTGTCATTATAGCTTATGCAACTCTATAGATGCACCGAGTAGAGTTAACTTAAAAAAAAATAGTACCAGTAGTTTATGCAATTACTTAAAAAATAGTACCGGTATTTTATACAAAATAAATTACTTTCACTTTGAAGACTTCTGTTTAGTCAGACAATTTTCAAAATCTAAACAGAAATTTAAAGTATCAAAAAACAAAAGACTGCTCCTGTTATTCACGTTGTGGAGACCTTTGGAGTTCCCGGAAGTCGAACCTCTCAGAATTTTAGACAATTGGCAAATAAAAGTAGAAGGGTTGTCAGTCAAAACGTATCGGTCCCCAGGATTGTGACTGGTATTCATTACCTTACGACTGAGTAGATCCCAGGGAGACAATTGGTGGGATAAATAAAACCAAGCCACTGCTACGTAGCCGTTGCTTGTGAGAAGGTTGAGAATCTAGCAACGGCTGGCTGTTTTGTATAAATAAAAACTTCCCCTCTTTGGGAAGCCGCGGCTCAGGCAGCTGGTAGCAAGTGCTTGGACACCTGCATCCCATATCGCCCGACACATAGCGGCTGAGTAAACAAACATGCCACTTGACTGTCTGTGCAGCGATTTAAATTTTAAAGTTTAGTATAATGCATCAGAATGGTTGAAGAAAATAGTATATTTCAAAAGCAGATCGTGCAAATTCTGAAAATGCACAAACGAGTACTGAATAAAGCTCAACTGCCAGATTGCACAAAGAAAAAATCTCTAGCAGTAACTGTTTTCAAAAGTCAGCTAGAACGAGAATGTAACGCAGTTTTAACTAAAAACCAGATTTTAAGAAGTGTTAGTAATTTGAAGAGCAGGATAAAGTAAAATTCTACCTGAGACTCACTGCGAATAAGCCGATAGTCTTAAAAAATTGGGAGAGAACCCGAGAAGAAAAGGAAAAATTAGAAATAGCCTATAAGTACTGATTTTAAAGAAAGAAAAACTATTTTGGGAGAAAGAAAAGAGACAAGAGAGTGAGGCCTAGTATGCAAAAGTCCTGGATATCCAAAGGTCCTGGGTTCAAGTCCCAGTGTCAGAGGAATTTTTCTCCTACAATATTCTCTAGTATTCATGTTTTATTAGCAAACCTTGATTTTAGGGCACTAAAAATTATGTTTAGCCTTGTAAATTAATATATTAAGCATTTAACTAGAACAGTAGACAGATACAATTATACTTATTTCTAATAAACGAAAGTTAACATGTTATACTAATAAACACATTTCATACTTAACAGTGTCCCACATTAATATATGTAGTTCTTTTATTAATATTTCATTAGTCCCCATAATTAATTAATTTATAAAAGACGTTCGTTTTGAATCTGCTTGCTATATAATAGATTTGAAGTTAACCTATTTAGTTTACAGTATTAAAGTAAAGTAAAGTGTTCCCTATTACAGGCCATGGAGGCCCAGAGGGTTCCAGGAGGTTGAGGCTCCCAGATTTTTAGACATCGGCACATGAAGGTGGTAAGGTTGTCAGCCTTACGCACCGGCCGCCTTTACCCCCAGGATTGCTCCTGGTACTCATGTCTGTTAGAGGCTGAGTCGACCCCAGGGCCATAGTGCCACCAGAAGGATTAGGCCAACGACCTCATCGGGGATCGAACCCGCGACCTTCCAGTTTGTAGCGCAGCGCCTCAACCACTACGCTACGGCGTACCCCAGTTTACAGTATTACAATTTGAAATAGCGTTTTAGTATATTGTGATACAATTGCCGTAAGCGGTGCATACGGATCGAGGAAAGAGTTTGAAAAAACGAGGTGCTTGCATACTGTTTTTTTGCACGATGAATATTTATATCAATTTATTTATATTAATTGAGCTATTAGCTGAAAATATTGAAGATGGATGTTATATTTTAGAAAGTGATTCGCATATGTTGGTTGTTATGGGGACCGAATATTTGTCCTGTTAAAGTCGCCTTGGTTCCGGTCTTCCATAAAGGCTTGTATTATGATGATTTTACTTACGGCACTTGTGCTTTTGTAATTTTTACCGCACGGAGATTTCTTTTGTTTTCATAACAACCAGATTGCGTGCGGGAATGTCAAGTTACGATCCACGGCAACAATATTCGTAAGTACCGCTAATTAGTTACCGGTACATCGTTCAAAAAATAATTAATCACGTTTGAAATATTTTAGTTCATAGTGATACCAGTAAAATATGAGAATGTGTTAGACCTATAATTATATATTAATTTTGTGATTATCATTATTATTATTATTATTATTAAAAAGAAAAATAACAAAGTTAAGTTACACATGTTTTACAATTTTATTGTACAACCGGTTCTTTACATCTGTGCACATCATAATCCATACGTTCCTTATAAATTACTCATATTGGTTAAAAAATCACCCCCATGAACCACGCCAATACGATTAAAAACTTCACTTGAGCAAGCTGAGTCCGCAAATGAGGTGCCTCAGAAAAAAGCAAGCCGCTGCTACCAACAGAGAGCCGCGGCTTAGTTTTATTTATACCAAATCCCAAGCCGCGGCTCAGCTGTCAAGGTCGTTGAGCAACGGCTAGGCAGGTGGTTGAGGAAGCCGCGTTTTATTTATACCAAACAAAGCAGCTGCTATGAATTAGTGAGTTTTGAGCCGCGGCTTGGTCTTATTTATACCACCAAATACCTCAAGAAGAATTATGGCAATTGAAAAATCCCTATGATTTCATTGTTGATCTATTATATGTTAAAAATGACTTCACACGAAGAAATACAGGATTATGGCTTTGCAATAATTCAGTTCGATGAACTTTTACACAATGCTGAAGTTGGATATTTTTTTCTAGGGGGAACCCACAAATTTATAGCCTATGAAGGTATTTATTTATTTATTTATTTTTCAGTTTATGACACAAAACATTATAGTCAAATTACATTTCTAAATGAATCACATAAAAACTGCATTACAGTAACAACCAACTTTGTCACTTTTGAATTGAATCTCCAGCAATTGTGCAGGCAAGACAACTGTCGTGACATGAACAGGAGATGAAGACCCTAATAATGGTTCAGGCAGCAAAAAGATTTAAAAAAATTAACATCAAATTTCCTAATTTAATAAAAAGGTCAAACAAACAAAAATGGAATATAAAATAGATATTCTTCAACTTACTCTCACAGCTTGAAATCGATCTCTTAGTCTGTCCCTGTAGGAACGAGTGTCTGACAATGGAGTAAAACTTCTACTTCCTTCTGCTGAAGAATCTCCAAATGAGTGGCGTCTACTGCCAATGCTTGCAATATCTCTGGCTTCACTGTCATCCTTCAATAGAGGCTCTATGGTATCCTAAAACATAAGATTAATATTTACAGCAAAAAATTATTCACACTGACATCAAAACCTTGGGCCTACATTAGGTTAGGCCTACCGCTATATAAAACTATTAGATTTCAATATAAAAATTTATTAACAATCATGCATGTTATAGCTGTTGTCATTGCCCCTTTTTCTGAAGTGAAAACTGTGTCAATATGTAGGCTATGGATAAGGTATCATATCAATGAAAGATAGTCTACTCCCATTGGAAATACTGATATTTCCTACTGTTGAGTTTTATAATATACCTACTTCGCTGAAAAAAATTAGGCCAACTGGTAATTAAAAGTTTATCTGGAAAATGCAAGAGAGGCTGTTTAGTTTGGATATTTTGATATCTCATACAGAGGCTACCAAAGCCCCATAGGGGATACATGTTCCAATTCATCAAGCCAAGGATGTGTTCTAGCATTACAATCATGGGCGTAATTTCAGCTTTTTAACTGGTGTGGCATGGTCTGGGGGGTATGGACATTTTTTAAAAATTTGGCGTTAAAATGATGTAGTTTAAGCATTTTAAAAACTTTTTTACATACCATACCAGCATAAATGTTAAGTTTAATAAAGAATCAAGATTGTGCCACGTTTATAAACTGTAATTTTTCACTTGTTTGCAAATAACTGATATTTTTACTGCAGATTTTTGGGGTGGCAAAAAGAGGGGTTTGGGAATTCTGGGGTGGCAACTGCCACTCCCTGCCACCCCGTAATTATGCCACTGATTACAATAGATGCAATGTGATTATTATTTTATGATGTTGAACAAAAACTGATAAGGAATAGTAGGCCTAATTTATTTATGTAAGTGATTTTGTGGAAACTTACATGTGGGCCATATGTCTAGGGATAAAAAACATTATAAAAATGAGTTCTAGGCCTAATGAAAATGAAAGTGACTTCAATGAGATCCCAACAACAGTTCAAGCCCGTTCAAGAATTAGGCCTAATTAGTGGCGTAGCTAGCAGGTGGGACAGGTAGCAATTATTAGGGTAAATAACTTATTCCAATAAAAATTTAAATTGTGTATTTTAAATTTATTTTTGCGTTGTTTTGAGGCAAAGCTCTCAACATTAAAAACAAACCCAGGATCAAGAGAAATAGTTAAAATCGATAGAATTAAGATAAACGTAAACAAGGAACATCTAAAAAAACCGTGTCCCCTAGTGATTCAATGAATGTTAAATCAAAACATGTTCTGAACTACAGAACATGCTTTGGCATTCCAGGACCTACTCTAAGTTTACAAATTATACTGATCTGTTCCATCACAACTGCATCCTGAGAAAGATCTTTTTCTGCATTAAGACAAATAAAAAATTACACCAGGACAGCCAAGTCAAGTAGCCTACAAGGCTTTGTAATTTAGCAATTCTTTCTCCTAGAGGGAGAATTGTTGGGATTTGTTGAAGAGCTCACCATCAGTGTTCGACAGATTCGTTGCTAGGAAATCTCAACAGCTCCAGTTTATCTTCTGAAGCATTTGTATGGCTTGCATCATTGTTTATGATAATTTTGAATGTTATTAAATAAGACTTCTGAGAATGAGAGTTGATGTCAGTGGCATTTTCAGAATATCGCTATAAGTTTGGCTATGGCACTGGGCCTAATGGTGAAATTGGTAAATCCAATGGTGCATGTTGGCTCTTGGGTATACGCAGGAAAGCAGTCTCTCTCTAGTTTATTTTATGGACCGCCAGTCAATCTTCAACAAGGAGGCAGTGAAAGGACATAGCCAACAAAACAAATGGAATTACACTATACACCATAATGGAAAACACTATAAATATATAAACATGTAAGCTTAATTCTAACGTTACAAACACTCACATTCGACTTTCTCTGCACTATGTACTTTTTAAATATTTTCTCGTCTACGATTCTAGATTTTTGAACATACTTTCATTGCCCTAAGAGTATATTTAGTACAGAAAATAACAGCACATAACCCCATTCTACACAGGGGGGATAGTCTAATAACACTGTTCTCCTCACAGGTGACAATTTTACTTTGTATAGAGACTTACAGGAAAAGGATTATAGTCAGAACTAGCACACTTACAGTTTAATTTGGCACAGAGACTTGTAGGGAAAGGATTATCTAATCTAGCCAAAAAAAAAAACTGTTTTACTTATACCGTATACTTGATTTCATGAGGTGACTTTGATAGGTGTATAAAAAAATTATTTGAATGGATGTGGAGAAGTTTAAAACGCCAGTTAGAAATTTTTAAGATCACTGTCGGCATCCCTGATCATTCTAGTTTTATATTATGTATTTTGTTGCTCTAAAGTGTGTTTAATTTGAAAGGAAACTTCTGTTGTTTGGAATGTTGCATTCTTGAAAAAAATGATTAGTTCTCCAACTTCTGGAACCCCAGCGAAAACATATAACTTTAATAAGATTTTCTGTCTGTCTGTCTGGTACCCTATGATCCCCAGGTGGGGCGAAGGGGCCTCCAATGGAGTTTCATTACCTATACTAATTTGGATATGCTTATTTTCCGAAATAGGGTAGAGGGACAGGTGGTAAGCCCATCGCCTCGCAACCCCGCTCTGGAAACTAAGTATTTCTTGGACGTGAACGGCCGAGAAATTTTGTCCAGAGGCTCTAATTTAGGCTTGGAGTTCTTTTACGTGCCGTAAATCTACGACACGGGACCCCCAGCTTAAAGTCCCTCCCGGAGGACTCCGTGCCCAGGATTTTTACGTCCTGAAAAATCCATCGACCGCGGCCGGGTTTGATCCCGCGCCCTGCGGATCTAGAGGCGGGCACGCTACCTCTAGACCACCGCGGCCGACTTAATAAGATTTTAGTGTTTAAATATGTAAGGAAATCTCTTCCTCATTAATTCTGCATATATATTAAATCACATTTGGAAATAAACTGGGTTATTTATAGACTATTTCTTTCTTTGGGGTCACTTTGATACCATTTTTGGGGTGCCTTTGATAATGAAAACCTGTAGCAATTAAATTAGTTTTCATGCTAGTATTACATTTCTTCTTTCAGTTAGGGTAGAGAAAAGTTATTCTTGTGTATGGTAGTGGGGGCTGCTATTGTAATGTGAAGGAAGTTGGGGTGTAGGGCCTACATACAAATCAAACCCAGGATGTAGGAATTATAAAAAACTACAGTAATGAAGATCTGGAGAAAGCCCCTAAAAAGATATGTGATAATACATTATCTATTAAAAATACCTTATGGCACACTCCACAACAAATTCTATGGTCGGCATACTTGTAATCCAGGAGGCCAAACTGCATTATTCAGCTCTGAAGAACAGTCAAGGCTATTATTTAGTGTGAGGATTGGAGTTTCCCTTTATGTATGATTGTTGTGCAGATGTTCACCAAATCTTATTTAGATTTAAAAAATAGTGTACCAGGCCTTGACTGGATCCGAGGTTTCATTTGACGCAATAAGAATTTAATTTCACAAAGACTCTCAACAAACATAACAAAAGCCAGGGCAAGTGTTTCAAAAGATTATACAAAGAGTACTTTCAAAATCTATCACAAACACTTGAAAATGTGGCACCATCACACATATTTAATTATGATGAAAGTGACTTAAGCAATGATCCAGGGAAAAAGAAGTTACTTTGCAAAAGGGGAGAAGAGTATCTGGAAAAAGTTATTAATCACAGCAAATCTTGTACTACAATCATGATGGGGCTCAAATCTGCAGATACTGGAAACCATATTTTCAAACCTAAAGAAAATAATGTTTTTGTTGTTGACTTCCTGGATATAAATTATTAGCCATTCTGCCAGAACCAAGAGCTGAACAAAATGGTGACAGGTTCATATGTACTTTTTAAAATAAAATTGATGTGAAAGAAAGCTAACTCTAGACAATTTTTAGTTTCATGTGTCCAAATATGATATTTTTCTTTTGGTTTCGAGCCTTCATAAGACAGCCTGTCATTTTACAAACTACTTCCTAGCACGAAAATAAGAAATACAGCTTTACAATTTGTGGCCAAAATACAAAATGTATGGGCAGTGAGTTTCATGGTATGAGGCACAAATCTGCAGATACTGGAAAACTTATTCAAGCCTAAAGAAAAAAGTTTTTCTTCTTGACAAAATGTGACAGGTTCAGATACGTTTTTAAATATAATTGACGCAAGAGAAAGCTGTACTACTGTAATTCTAATGTGAAACACTAGTAATTTTGAGTTTCATGTGCTAAATGTGCTATTTTTGTTTAATTTTGAAGTTCTTGTGCTAAATGGGTTATTCCTATTTCCTTTTTGAGCCTTCATTAAATAGCTTAGTTTGTATAAACTGGTTTCTATACATTTAAGATGACGTATCAATGTCACCCCACAGTTTAAAAAATTTCATTTTGCTATGGTATAAAAACTACCTGGTAGATTTAAGTGTGGTTTGAAAATGATACATTGGTTAGTTTTAGCTTTCATTTCATGCAATTTTAGAGACCCTATCAAAGTGACCCCAAATCCAGGGTGTCTTTGACACGCCCTATTTTATTTTTTTCTCGGCGTATGTTAGGTCTGATCTGAAAGTGAATAGATTATTTAGAAACTTCAAAACAAGTGGAATGTGTTACAATTTTTTAGATTTCCAAAACTTAATTTTTTCAGAAACTGTGATGGATTAAAGGAAAAAAAACTATCAAAATCACCCCCGTTGATGGTAGGTGCCAGTTTAATAACCCCGTCCTACTTACGGGTGAGTTTTGTTTTACATAGAGACATGGTTATTTAATCGTCACCTGTGAGTAGAACGGGTTTTGCACTAGTTTTGATAATAACCTTTTCTCTACAAGTCTCTATATAAATTAAAATTCTCACTCGTGTGTAGGAAGGATGATTTAACTGCCAACCATGAGGAGGACGGGGTCAATAAACTGTCACTGCTGTGCAGAACAGGGTTATGTGCTAATTTTTTTTTAAACAAGGACTCTGCTCTCAAGTGCCAGAGTTGGAAGTATGAACGGTCGTCGTCGTGACTTGTGAATCACATAGGCTGCGGTGGACAACTCACATGGACCCCTTTTACTAATTACACAACTTATCCCCTATTACGCTAGGGAATGCTTTGGCATAATCCCAATGGCGCGGACCCATTCACGCGATATTCACATTTCCATGGACTGTGTGATGTTTTTTGTTTATGAGCGAGACAATGTGACCAACTGTTCTTGTATATAGTGACAGCATACGATTTTATGCCGTTCACCAGCCAAGCTCCGCTGTTTTGTTAGGTTAGGAACGTTTATGTTAATCAAGGAGCAATATACGAGGCTGTTTTGTTAGGTAGGAACGTTTATGTTAGTTAAGGAGCAATATACTGAATAGCACGAGGTTTCTATCACAACCACCATTTCTTACGAGCAGCTAGAGGCATGTACCTTTGTAGGTTTGTCAGACTGTTCAGCCACAATCATATATCATTTAGTGATATGACTTCACACCTCCAACGTCCAATCACGAGGACGAGGACAGAAAAATGGTGGAGAAAAAGGAAGTTTTCGCTAGATCGTGATATAAAAGAAAGTGTATCAATTAGGGTGGGTGGGTCGGATCAAATCATTCGCCGAGACAACATCTCCTCTCCACACATCTATCTTTAAGAAAATTCGTGTGATATAAGTGTTTTATGAAGAGAATCTCGGTTCTAAAAACAATGGTCCGCGCCAATGGGATTTTACCAATGCTTTTCTAGTGTAATGTATTCTGTATGGTTAGCTATGTTGTTTAGTTCATTGCTGCCTAGATCACATTATTGACTGATAATTGGTAAAATATACATGAGAGAGCCTTTCAATACACACAGACCCAAGAGCCAGACATGTACCCAACTAGCTACTTATTCTACTAACCTGAACAGTCTGAGGCTTTTTAGTCCCTCCCCTCTTTTTCCTTTTGGTTATTACAACTGATGAAGGTGATGGGCTTTTATTTTTATTAGTAGAAGGAATATCATCTATATCCCTTTCCCGCACTTCTTCCACCAACGATTCTGCAGTTTCTTTTTGAGTAGGGTGTTTATTCCTTCCATATTCTTGTGGGGAGCCAATAAATGATGTCTCATCTTCATTATCTGAAAGAGGCTGAACGATTTCCTTTGATGTCAAACTAATATCACCTTCTACTTCATCTTGAATCTGAAAAAATAAATAAAACACGTTTTGGCAAGATGAAATTGCCAGTAAAAATATGACGGTAATATTATAACAAGTATCAAGAAGAAAGAAAAAAAAATGCTCACCCAAGCTGACTGTTTTGAAGTTGGAATACTTGTTCTTTCAACTTCTGCGAAGGTTGTGAATTGTTTACTGCCTTCTTCGACATCTACAATGCTTTTGCGTCGACTATGTGACATAACTTAATACATGAACAGAGAAAATTGACCGAGAAGGCACCAAGCATGCCTTTAATTATAGCAAATTGGATTTTTCTTCAAATAAAGTTAAAACAGCGTCCTTTTCCTACTCCATACCCTAAACAAACTTCAATACCATCCTCATTGCGAATCGGTATAAAAACACCAATTATATTCCGAAAGTGTCACACTTACTGACTACTACGGTGAATTGAAATAGTGTAAATTAAAACAATTCTAGCATCGGAAGCTTCCAATTTCACAAAATAATGGTATAATTCATTTATTTTATATGCCTATTTAACTCGATGGTATTGGCTAACCTGTAAAGTAGTGGAGTCACTCACTGTAAGATGTGCGCCTTGTTAGCGGGGAGTTTGAGTGCCTTTTGAATAGTGCGCGACAAATCACGACCTGTTTAGTGATGATGATAATAACATATGTGACATCTCAAGAAATTAAGAGAAGGATGAAATATTATTGTCTGCTAATACGGAAGAATCCGTGAGTTCAGTTTCTTAACTATATTGTTTGCAAGCCTATCTAACATTAGATTAGGTTAGAAGGTTGCTGAGATATTTTCGTAATTTATTAAGACTGCAAACTTAAAACCACATAAACATTTACTTACCATTAGATAATCCCATGTTTATTGTAACATCTCAGGGGTTATTCCCTAAGAGTTTTTGACAGAAAGGGAAAAGCAGCGAAGAATTAATACACAATACGACAGAAACCTTAAGTCATATAAAAAAATGGTTTACAAACAATGGAATAAAACTAAATACTTCAAAAACATTCATCATGCATTTTCAAACTTCAGGAAAACGTAATTCAAACGGCAATCCCACTACAATAACACAACTAAACCATGCAGATAATGCAAAAATCCTTGGCATTTATGTAAATAAGCACATAAAGTGGGATGAACACATACAATATATCAATAAAAAATTAAACAGCGCTTACTTTAACATGCAATGCATAGCTCTCAGATTACTAACAAAGGAACAAGAAAAATGGTGTACTTTAGCTATTGGGTTATTCCATGCCAAATCATCCAACAGTGGTTGCATGACCATTTTAGAAAAAAATAATTTTTTGTATATGAGTTCATACATGTTTCAAGATATCAAAACAAGTTTTCAAAAAAATCTTGTGTTCTTGGTTTTCCAGGGGTGTCCATTTTTCAATCCTGGTGTAACACATTTTTTGCGAATATAGCTGATAACGAATATTTTCATAACTCAACAACCATAAGAGTTAGAAATTTGAATTATGAACCATTTTGTAACTATTGAAGCGTACATTCAGAAATACTTTATTGTTTTCTTCAACACAAAATTTTTCATATGAAAATATGAGTTTGAAATTCGGGTAAATTTTTCCAAAAAATCACTTTTTGGACCAAATTTTATATGAGAAGGAAGTGATTGTAAACGTTCAAATTTTTGTTATGTTCAAACCTACATGTGATTTGTCTGTGAGGAAAAAATTCTGGTAAAAAAATACATCCCTTATTTCTAAACTGGCCTCGAATATTAGCGTTTTTCAGGTTTTGACTACTTTTGGGCTTAAATATATCTGGTGGGTACACTTCAAAAAATCTGAAAAATTGCATAAAAGATGCCTTTCATGTCCCTAACTCAAGTTAAAATTTCTATTTCTTGATTCAACTCCTTCTATTAGTTTTATAGAACTGAAATATCACACTTTTTAGGGTAGCGGATTTGGGAGAAACTACATATAACTCAACAACCATAAGAGTTATAAATTTGAATTATGAATAATTTTATAACTATTGAAGCTTGCTTTCAGAAATATTTTATTGTTTTCTTCAACACAACATTTTTCATATGAAAATATGAGTTTGAAATTCGGGAAAATTTTTCCAAAAAAATCACATTTTGGACAATCTATATTAATAAAAGGAAGTGTCTGTCCTCCGTCTGTCTGTCTTCCGTCTGTCTGTCTTCCGTCTGTTTGTCCGCGATGCCCAGCGAAATCTACTCAACGCAGAGATCTGAAATTTTATACATAGGCGGACTAAAGGGTCGGAATGTGCACCTCGAAGCCGGAATTTTAATTTTCGCTTTAGTTTGTGAGTTATGAGTGAAAAACGGGCAGAAAACGTGTATTTATTCCGTTTTCGAAGCATGAGTTTTCAGTAATACAAATCAATTACACTAGGCTTTGGCTATTTTTGTCAAACCTTCGACATAAAAGCATCGCGATCTCTTAAATGTTGTAGCTCACGCTGGTCGATTTATTTGTTTTTAATGTCAAGGCACGCAAACATAATGTGAAATTTTCAACCTACAACGAAGAGGATTATTATTATTATTATTATTATAGGGATAATCAATATTAGCCTAAATATGGTCAAACGTTGTTCGATTTGGACGAAAATCACTATACAGGGGTTTTCTGGGCCTAGGAACTCGAATCTGAGATCGCTTTTACCAGGCGACGCTATCTAATCGTGGTATGTAATTCACGTGATTTAGGTGTTAATAAATATAATGATTTAACTATTATGCTCTTAATTTTTAATTCTTGAAATAATTATCGCGGGCGATCGCTTGATTTTGTAAGTCCATCCTGGACGATTCATTTATTTAGAATATCAAGGCCCGAAGACATGAAATTTTCAACCTACACGGAAGAGGGATAATCAATATAGGCCTAAATATGGCCAAACTTTGTTCGATTTGGACGAAACTGACTGTACAGGGGTATTCTGGGCCAAGGAACTCGAATCTGAGGTCGCTTTTACCAGGGGACGCTACCTAATCGTGGAATGCACTCCACGTGATTTTGGTGTTAATAATTATAATGATTTAACTATGCTCTTAATTTTTAGTTTTTAATTTTTGAAATAATTATCGCGGGGGAAGCCGCGGGCACATGCTGTTTGTCTGTCTGTCCACGATGCCCATCGAAACCTACTGAACGCAGAGATCTGAAATGTTAAACATAGATGGGCTGAAAGGTGGGCGAATGCGCATTGAAGCCAGATTTTTAATTTTAGCTTTCGTTCGCGAGTTGTGAGTGAAAAACTGGCAGAAAACGTGATTTTAGCGCTGTCGAAGCATCAGATTTCAGTAATACATTTCAATGTCAAATCAATTGCAGTTGGCTTTGGCTATTTTTGTCATACCGTGGAAATAAAAGCATCGCGATCGCTTGAATGTTGTAAGCCCACGCTGGTCGATTCAATTGTTTAGAATGTCAAGGCCCGTAGACATATGAAATTTTCAACCTACACGGAAGAGGGATAATCAACATAGACCTAAATATGGTTAAACATCGTTCGATTTGGACGAAGCTCACTATACAGGGATTTTCTGGGCCAAGGAACTCGAATCTGAGATCGCTTTTACCAGGCGACGCTATCTAACCGTGGTATGTAATTCACGTGATTTAGGTGTTAATAAATATAATGATTTAACTATTATGCTCTTAATTTTTAATTCTTGAAATAATTATCGCGAGCGATCGCTTGATTTTGTAAGTCCATCCTGGACGATTCATTTGTTTAGAATATCAAGGCCCGAAGACATATGAAATTTTCAACCTACACGGAAGAGGGATAATCAATATAGGCCTAAATATGGTCAAACATTGTTCGATTTGGACGAAACTCACTGTACAGGGGTATTCTGGGCCAATGAACTCGAATCTGAGGTCGCTTTTACCAGGCGACGCTATCTAATCGTGGTATGTAGTCCACGTGATTTAGGTGTTAATTTATATAATGATTTAACTATTATGCTCTTAATTTTTAATTTTTGAAATAATTATCGCGGGCGAAGCCGCGGGCACATGCTAGTATTTTATATGAGAAGGAAGTGATTGTAAACGTTCAATTTTTTTTAATGTTCAAACCTGTATGTCATTTGTCTGTGATAAAAAATCAGGGTCTAAAAATAAATCCCTTATTTCTAAATTGGCCTCAAATATTAGCGTTTTTCTGATTTTGACTACTTTTTGGCTCAAATATCTCTGGTGGGTACCCTTCAAAAAATCTAAAAAATTGCATAAAAGAAGCCTTGTATGGGCCTAACACACAGTTAAAATTTCTATTTCTAGAAACAACTCCTTCTATTAATTTTATAGAACTGTAATATCACACTTTTTAGGGTAGCGTATTTGGGAGAAACTACATAATACGAGTATGTGATAGTGTGATATTTCAACTCTATAAAATCAATAGAAAGAGTTATTTCTAGACATAGAAATTTTAACTATGATTTAGGCACATGAAAGGCTTCTATTATGCAATTTTTCAGATCTTTTGATCAGAGATATTTAAGCCCAAAAAGTAGTCAAAATCAGAAAAACGCTAATATTTGAGGCCAATTTAGAAATAAGGGATTTATTTTTAGACCCTGACTTTTTATTACAGACAAATGACATACAGGTTTGAACATAAAAAAAATTTGAACGTTTACAATCACTTCCTTCTCATATAAAATATTGTCCAAAATGTGATTTTTTTGGAAAAATTTGCCCGAATTTCAAACTCATATTTTCAAATGAAAAATGTTGTGTTGAAGTAAACAATAAAATATTTCTGAAATCAAGCTTCAATAGTTATAAAATTATTCATAATTCAAATTTCTAATTCTTATGGTTGTTGAGTTATATGTAGTTTCTCCCAAATACGCTACCCTAAAATGTGTGATATTTCAGTTCTATAAAACTAATAGAAGGAGTTGAATCAAGAAATAGAAATTTTAACTTGAGTTAGGGACATGAAAGGCTTCTTTTATGCAATTTTTCAGATTTTTTGAAGGGTACCCACCAGAGATATTTAAGCCCAAAAGTAGTCAAAATCTGAAAAACGCTAATATTCGAGGCCAGTTTAGAAATAAGGGATGTATTTTTAGACCATGATTTTTTCCTCACAGACAAATCACATGTAGGTTTGAACATAACAAAAATTTGAACGTTTACAATCACTTCCTTCTCATATAAAATTTGGTCCAAAAAGTGATTTTTTTGGAAAAATTTACCCGAATTTCAAACTCATATTTTCATATGAAAAATTTTGTGTTGAAGGAAACAATAAAGTATTTCTGAAAGTACGCTTCAATAGTTACAAAATGGTTCATAATTCAAATTTCTAACTCTTATGGTTGTTGAGTTATGAAAATATTCGTAATCAACCATATTCGCAAAAAATGTGTTACACCAGGTTTGAAAAATGGACACCCCTGGGAAACCAAGAACACAAGATTTTTTTGAAAACTTGTTTTGATATCTTGAAACATGTATGAACTCATATACAAAAAGTTATTTTTTTCTAAAATGGTCATACAACTATTTTTTTAAAATTTGGATGATTTCATATGGAATGACCCTATTTCCATTCTATAATGACGTATGGGATTATACTATGGGGAGTCTCCACAGACTGGGAAACAATTTTAAAAAAATAATAATAATTCGCACAATAGCACAAGTTGGGCCAAAAGAATCATGCAGAAGCCTATTCAAAAGCCTCAAAATACTGACCTTACCCTCTCAATACATATATGAACTAAATAAGTACACTCATGATAATTTCGACACACTATATGAATCACGAAGTCATCATTGTCATGGAACCAGAACAAAAGACAACCTAAAACCACCCATCCACAGATTAACATTATACGAAAAAACTCCACTATATGCTGGTATAAAGGCCTACAACAAACTGCCAGCTGAAATCAAGACTATCACAGATCAAAAATTATTTAATAAGAGAGTAAAGGACATACTCCTTGAAAAGGCCTACTATTCAGTAGCCGAATATATGAATGACAACATATAGTATGTATTTTAATATGTTACTTGTTTTTGGTAGAATGTGTTTCAGCACATTACTTGTTTGTAGGACAACATATAGCATGCATTTTAATGTTATTCGTTTTGATAAAATTTATTTCAGCAATTTACTTGTTTTGGTAGAATGTATTTCATCATATTGCTTGCTCTGGTAGAATGTATTTCAGCATATTGCTTGGTTAGTTTAAATGTATTTCAACATGTCACTAGTGTGGATATAACATTAATTTGTTCATACTGTAACCTAACTATACTCTTGTACTTTTTTTTTGTACCAACTGACGAGTCACCTGTTTACGGCGCATTAGCTCATTACATGTAAGCGTATGTGACAATAAAGCATTATTATTATTATTATTATTATTATTATTATTATTATTTACAGAGTTCAGTTAGTGAGACAGTTCTTTCTGACACACTTGGGCCCTATCTATCACAAGTATTTCCGCACAAACTACCCACATAGCTTGCATCAGGATCATGGTAGCTTTCACAGGCACAATTTTTAATGGAATCCATGAACTGCAAAACGAGTGAGGGAGTGTTGTAGTTTGTACAGTGGGATCATCTATTCTGATGTCGTCATGGCATCTGTAAGTTAGAAGTCTCTCCAAATTGCTGCTTTTTTAAAATACAGATCACTAATGACACTAATGTTGATGGTACAAGCATCTCTAATCACAGTTCTTCTAAATAGAAAGGTTGATGAGTGAGCTCAAAGACTAGCCTTGAAGGTCTTTTTGTGTAGACGTAGCGCTTTCTTCAGAAACATGTCTTTGGACTGGTGATATTTTGAAATTCAGTTTTTCTAAACCATCTACCTCCATCTTTCAATATTGCTGGAGAATGGCCAAATGGTGGTACACAATACACTAGGTAGGCCTGATTGCCAAAAAATATACTGCTGGAAAGTGGCATTATGGGTGCTGAATTCTAGGGCCAAGTAATTACTGTACATGTTTATTGACTAGAGAGATTATGTTCAAGGGTTTTCTCAGTTGTCCTAAGAGGCCAAACAAACCCTTACCAGATTTCGTTTCCTCATAAAAAGATACAAGTCAGAGAATCGAACCCATGTTTACAAAACTAACCATTGGGCTAATCGGTCAATGTAAATAACATCCAACCTTTATTTGATTTTATTTGAAAATGCTACCAATTATATTTATTTCTACTGTACTGAATCTTCCTTTTTATCATAGAAACCTGTGACATTAATGGTTTGTGAAAGCAGTTTCTAATTTGAAATTCAATAGTATTTAGGAATCTAGACAATGCTTTTGGGGCATCACACTGCACTGATAAGCCTACGTTAAATGTTGAATATTACTTACTTAAATAGGCTATTTATGCTATTTGATAATAAAACAGGTTTGGTGAAATTGTAACCATATGTATATGTTCTTGTCTGTGATTATTTTTACACGTCCCATAACTTCTATTTATATGAGAATATTACAGGAGAAAAATTCCTCCGACGCGATTGGCGCGAATAGCCAAAGGTCCTGGGTTCAAGTCCCAGTGTCGGAGGAATTTTTCTCCTGTAATATTCTCATGTAATGTCCGGCAGAGACAATAATCTGTGGTTCATGAAAGCTTATATATCTATTCTATTTATATGTTCCAATGGACTAATAAGAATCCAATTAACGCAATCTGAAACAAACACATCCAAATCAGAGCAACCAAACACAGCAAACCTTGATTCATTTCTGGTAGGTTGTTCTGTAGGCCCCTACTAATAGTATGAGTAATTAGTACTTTTACCTCAACTAAAATGAAAGTTCCTGGTTTTTTAAAGTTGATAATTTTAAATTATTTGTAATTGTTTAAAGTACCGGTAAATAATTGTTTATTGAGTACTAAGTTAACTGATAAAAATAATTATACAATATTATACTGATGTTTACTGGATCTGACCCAGGTTATTACCCCAGTAAAGATCCTTTATATCACATTTTCTATCTACAGGTTGGTTGGCATGCCTTTAAAGAACTCTTATCTGAATTATGTTTTCACTTGAATTCTTTCAATAGACCAAAATAATTTTTTTCTTACTCAAATGAAAAATTCCCCTAGGTTTCATATTTGGGCTTTGTTATGGAATATCTTCTTAACTGCAATATCTTTATTAATTTTTCCCATTTTTCTATAAATTCAGTTCTCCACCCCTTGTGTTTACAGCTATTATGAACCGTATTATACCCTCCCTTTCTATTTGGTTACACATATCTATATACATTTCTCTTTAAAAGTCTATCTTAAACTCCTCAAAAAAGCTAAATAATTTTTTTCTCTTCTCTGTGCTCACATTACCTGCCTATCCATGTTATTAAGTGTCAGTATGGTACTTTATGAGATTGTGTGGGGGACGAAAAAATGTCTGTCCGTCTGTCTGTCTCTCCGTGTGTCTGTACGCACCATAACTCAAATACGCTTTTTCGGATTTTCATGAAACTTGGAAAACACATTTATAATGTCCATGGGATGAACCCTATTGATATTGAACCAAATCGGTTCACCGGTACCGGAGTAATGCCCAATTTCATGCCTATTGTAATAGATTATATTAGAAAGGCGCCATAGCTCAAATACGCTGTATCGGATTTCCATGAAACTTGGTATACGCATTTATGACGCCCATGAAATTACCCTATTGAATTTGAACGTAATCTGTTGACCGGTACCAATTTTGTGTCTATTTTAAAGTGCCTATTTTAAATAACTCAAATACGCTTTTTCGGATTTTCATGAAACTTGGAAAACACATTTATAATGTCCATGGGATGAACCCTATTGATATTGAACCAAATCGGTTCACCGGTACCGGAGTAATGCCCATTTTTATGAAACTTCATATACGCATTTATAATGTCCGTGGGAAGACGTCTTTTGATATTAGACCAAATCGGTTTGCAAGTACCGGAATAATGCCCAATTTAGTGCCTTTTATGTTAATATATAAGAAGTCGCGATAACTCAGATATGCTTTATTGGATTGTCCTGAAACTTTGTATACCCATTTATAATGTACATGGAAAAACGTCTACTGATATTGGACCAAATCGGTAGACCGTTCCATGTGCTATTTAACTTTTCTTATAAATAGTAATAAGTATTATAATTTAGGTAACAATTTCTTGTTTAAGTTGCCATGTCTTAGAGTATAGTAAACAAATTTGCTAACTAGTTTTTCAGTGCTAAAATAGCGTAAAATGTGATTTTCATTAGTACAACATTTAAAAATTTCCTGGGGGTGGACACCCGACTTAGGTAACATTTTCTTGTTTACATTGGCATGTCTAAGAGTATGGTAAACAAATTTCTTAACTAGTTTTTTAGTGCTAAAATAGCGTAAAATGTGATTTTCATTGATTCAATATTTAAAAATTTTCCGGGGGTGGACCCCCCACCTAGGTAATGATTTCTTATGTACATTGGCATGTCTTAGAGTATGGTAAACGAATTTCACAACTAGTTTTTCAGTGCTAAAATAGCGTAAAATGTAATTTTATTAGTTCAATATTTAAAAATTTCCCGGGGTGGACATCCGACTTAGGTAACATTTTCTTGTTTACATTGGCATGTCTTAGAGTATGGTAAATAAATTTCCGAACTAGTTTTTGAGTGCTAAAATAGCGTAAAATGTGATTTTCATTAGTTCAGTATTTAAAAATTTTCCGGGGGTGGACCCCCACTTAGGTAATGATTTCTTATTTACATTGGCATGTCTTCGAGTAGGGTAAACAAATTTCTTAACTAGTTTTTTAGTGCTAAAATAGCGTAAAATGTGATTTTCATTAATTCAATATTTAAAATTTTTCCGGGGGTGGACCCCCCACCTAGGTAATGATTTCTTATGTATATTGGCATGTCTTAGAGTATGGTAAACAAATTTCATAACTAGTTTTTCAGTGCTAAATTAGCGTAAAATGTAATTTTATTAGTTCAATATTTAAAATTTTCCCGGGGTGGACATCCGACTTAGGTAACATTTTCTTGTTTACATTGGCATGTCTTAGAGTATGGTAAACAAATTTCCGAACTAGTTTTTGTGTGCTAAAATAGCGTAAAATGTGATTTTCATTAGTTCAGAATTTAAAAATTTTCCGGGGGTGGACCCCACTTAGGTAATGATTTCTTATTTACATTGGCATGTCTTCGAGTATGGTAAACAAATTTCCTAACTAGTTTTTCTGTGCTAAAATAGCGTAAAATGTGATTTTCATTAGTTCAATATTTAAAAATTTTCAGGGGATGGACCCCCGACCCCCTTTTTGGGGGGCATTCCAAACCCCCCCGGCACTTCCGACCCGAATTATTTTCTGGCTACGTCATTGTTGCACTTATTACATTATTATTATTATTATTATTAATATAATGTTACAAAGTGGCCCAAGAAGTTAAAGCGACAAAAAATAAATTAATTAAAAAAATTGCCCCCCCTAGAAAATATCATATGGGCGCCCTTGTCGACAGCCAATTGGGGTGGGGTTGAGCAATGAAGTTTGGGGGGTGAGCAATGAAGTTTGGGGGGTGAGTCATGACGTTTGGGGGGGGGCACCCCTGTTTTAAAGACGCGGAAACTCAAATACGATTTACCGGATTTTTATCAAACTTGGTATACACATTTATAATATCCATGGGAAGACGTCTATTGATATTGGATAAAATCGGTTGACCTGTTTCGGAGTAATGCTCAATTTAGTGCCTATTTTATGGTAATATACGTATTCGAAAGAATTTATGAAATGCACGTCTGTTGTCATGACAACATAGCCTATTGTTTTACTGCGATCTTATAAGGCTTTGGCAATTAAAATACAGTTAGCTATGACAAATAACACTATTGTTTTTCATGCGCTTATCCAACTAGACCGTTAAACTGACCCAGGTGGCCGAGATGGTAACGTTTTGGCTCCACATTCTGGAGTTCCATGGTTCAAATCCTGAAACCGGTCAATTTGATTTTTTTTTTGTTTTGTTTTCTGTATATCATAACTGCAATCATAACTGATTAAACAAAAACATACTGGCCTTTGTTACATCAGTTTACCTGATTTTATTTATCATGGTACCATTAGCTTTTACATTGTTTTCATTTGAGAAGTCACATAGATATTAAATGCACAGGCACAATTTATTTTTAAAAAGTTAACTGAAACCGATGATGCTGTATTGCAGCAAGACATGGATAATGAGGAAGAAAGACAAAAATAAAATTGGAAGCTCAGAAATGAGATTTATGAGAAGGCTACAAGGAGTCTCCCTCAGAGACAGAGTAAGAAGTGCAGATATAAGAAACGAACTGGACATGGAAAGTAGTATGGTGGAAGAGGTAGTTAAATAACAAAAGAAGTGGTTGAGCATGCCAATAGAATGCCATCTGACAGACTACCAAACCAGGCTATCTGCTCTTATACATGTTATACAACCCAAAGGGAAGACGGGATATAGGACAGCTGAAGACTTTTGGCACAGAACGGGACAACTCCCAATCCTTAGAAAGGAAGAAGAAGAAGAAGAGTTAAAGTGATGTGCCTTTGAATTACTCTGCTTTGTAACATTGACAAATGGACCTAATGTAGCCATTGTCCTTACAGGTTTAAGATTGAATATTAAGGATTCAGCAGTTATATGCCACTGCTTGTATGTTATCACGCAGGGCTAGGATTTATATGCACTAAAACATGTCAAAATATGTACATATATGTACTTTAAAATGTCAAAATATGTACATATATATGTACTAAAAATGTCAAAATACATATATATATATGCAAATATGCAAATATATTTTGTAAAATATGGACATCAAAACTAACCACTAGACGCTAGATTTTGTTACTTTTAGAACCTATAAAAATGCGTTACAAATACTGGATTCATAAATTAAATTATTCAATTATTTTTCAGATCACTTACTTTATTTGTATTCATTCATTGATTATTTCTGCTACCATAACAATATGCCACAAAATGTTGTTTTAAATTTTCAAAAGTGATTTGTATTGGCTGAAGCTTCGTTCTACTGCACATGAAGTGATTGGCGCGTGTTTAAAATTCACTGATTCTTGTTGGCGCCTGTTTAAAATTCACTGATTCTTGTTTTACATTTGACGAGCTACTTAAGATTGCACTGATTTTACACATTTATTCAAAGCCTGGATTTCTTGAAAACACATTGTCCACTTTACATTTGATAAGATCGGCTAAATGTCCACGTATACATTTGAGTTCATGAATCATGTTTTTCACAATGTCAATATTTCCAGGTAATGTGAGATTATTATTTTGTAGTTTCTGAATTATTTTTGTTATATTACAAATATTTGATTCAATGTAACACAAATCATTTTTCACACATTCATTTCTGTACATAACTGTAAACTTATCCTGTGCTGCCATATTTCCTGTCACTGAAAACGACAATTTTATATAGTTTTACTCTTAAGAATGAAATATGTACGAATATTGCATTAAAATCACTAAATATGGACAAATATTTATTTTACATATAAATATGTACTAATGTCAGAAATATGGAAAAATATGTAACATAAATTTGTTTAATTTGAATAGAGGACGACATAATAGATGGAGATAAGTGAAAAAAATGTGTCTATATGTGAAATTAAGAAATATGTAATTTCATATAAATCCTAGCCCTGGATCAGACAATTTGGACATCGTTGCCATTATAGAATACAAAAATAAAAGTTATTTTTAATGTATGTAGTGTACTGCAGCTTGAAGAAAACTAGTGATCTCAAATCACATATGGAAGATAAAAGATGTGCGCAGTCATTTAAACAACATTTCAAGAAAATCTTCAACTCTGGCACTTTGAAAGTGCTTTATTAATAAAATGTTGGCTAATGCAGTGATGCTAGAGGTAGTCCAAGGGTGAGGAAGGGGTAGGGGAAATTAACAAGACCAAATTCATCATTCCATAAAACTTTAGATAGCAATGCTTATGATGATTACTGTGATGATTCATGTCCTTGCGACTATATAGTTCAGGTGTTATAAAACATTATGCAGTAAACAGTTGGTTAGATTGCATAAACCTTTTCATGAAAAATTTTCATATTCTTTACAGAGTCTTATATAACACAAAATAATTTCACCTAAGCAACTTAGACAACAAATACAATAATAATTTTGTTCAATTAACACACCATCTTTATCGCTGGAACAAAATAAGTAGCAGTTAGTGTGCTGAGCAACAGGAAATCAAGATGCATTGAATGCGTTTAGAATGAAAAAGAGATATGGAAAGTATATAGAGTACTGGAAAAATTAATTATATAATTAGATTTATGAGTATATAATTTCACCACAAAAACCATTCATGTTTAAACATTTCCAGCTTCATTTGGAAGATTATAGAGAAAATTCCCTTTACAAAAATTTTGCATTAAGTTTCCTGGGCCATCTGGATACATTGTCAGAAGAAAGTAAAGATTTTTCATATTCATTTCCAATAATGGATACGATTGCCAGCATAATTTTCTTTTGTAAATTGGAATATAATGATAGCAATAAATGGTCCGCTGATATTTTATTAATACGTGTTTGGGAGTTTTTCTTTAAAAGTCAATTCAACAAGCATTGGAGCTGCAAAAACTAGTTTATTAAGTTTTCCATCACAAAGTGAACTCTGATGAATAATGTCCAATCTGGGTACACAGTGAAGAATCAATTCTTTTCTCATCCATTCACAGCTGGTGCATAAATTCATCCTATAGAAAGCAATAGGAAAGAAAGATGTATTAAATGTGTTAGACACATATATGTATCTGTGGAAAAAAATATGCAAGAGAAACACACATAAGAACGTATTCTTAACACTAAAAAATAGACTTTCCCTCGCTTATATCTAAGAAAATATTAAACACCGGTATGCGATAAAACCCTATAACTACATTAGAATATATTCAAAAACATAATACCATAAGACAACAAGATTAATTTGCAAGTAGATTAAGAGATATTAAAGTATATTCTAGAAATATATAAAGTCATGAGATAAGTATTTAACTATTATCTAATTTATAGAATAAAATAGCTGAATGAATGGGTTGAACAATTAAAGAAAAAATTAATAGACCTATAAGCTAGATGCCTTCTACTTCATGAAATATTGCAAGAAAATATACTTCGAGAGACAAAAAGCGACATAACCGTTCTAAAAAAACGTGTCTTATAATCCACTACAGTTCGTAGGTTTTCTATAATTTTCTGCTGTCGACAAGGCAAATGCTGGGTTGAAATTGTCTCATTCTTTCTCATGTTTTTCGCCACCTCCTAGTACAGGTTTCATGCAATGTCTTTTCTCTGTCTTAATTCAATGGGGCTTTGGTGCTTTGTCCTAGCTGGAGATCGGCCTGTTGTCGAAATCCCAGCAGTGCTTACGTGGGAGGCAGTACCGTCTGATCTTAAAAACGGCAATGGGCAGGAAAGCGGGCTTGTGGTAGTGCCTGGACTGTTGGCAATGGGGTCTCATGCGGACGATGGGCACCATTCGTTATTATATCTGTGGTATGCAATCTAGGTTTAAAGCTTCCGAGCATAAGAGTTTTCCAACAACCCTTATCCAGTGGTATAGTCATTAATATGGTAATAAACGCCATCACAAGTTACCGGTCATGGTCTTCTATATTGACAACGGCTACCGGTGAAAGCATATCAGTGGATGAATATCATGAAAAGTAATTATATTATGAGATGACGCAAATAGATAATAGGGTCTACTCTTTATTGCAAAGGAACATTAACTATTTATTTAAGATCTACTGATTTTCAGTGATAGTACGCTACTTGACCTGTGAAATCAGTGCTTGTATGCCAATAGGCCCTTGCAGCCAATACCCTATTCCATACCGGCGCGTCTCATAGAACAATAATATTGCGATATCATATACGCTGTATATTTTGCTTCTTTTCATTGTTTTCAATGTGCACATCATTCTGATCTGGGGTTTTCCCTTTATTTAGTCGATATGGTATTCGTCGTATACATTGCAATCTGTAGTGACAGAAAGACTAGTTAATGAAAATTAATCCAATAAAGTCGGGTTTAATTTTGTAGTGTAATTTTGACGAAGTCTGTGTTCGTACCAAGTTTTATATGTTAAAACATCAAGTTTTCTAGAAAGGGAAAAACGAATATTTGTTGTTGTCCAACTAATTACTTTAGTTCAAATTTCAATTGAACGGGTGAAAACTCGCGGCTAAATACTAAAGAAACTAGCACTGACCCTAGGTTAAGATATAAATTTAAAGTAATAATAAATACGATCAGGTCTAAGTAAAAAACTACAATAATAAAAAATGAAATCTAGCACTTATGCTTTTCATTTACTGTAAAACTACCACTGCTACAGGATAATTAAGTAAATAAACGCATACATAGAAACATCCATCGAAGCTTACATTCAGATGCCTTGCTTAAAATGCGACATCTTGCAAGAAACTGTAGTGTACTTTGATAATACGGAATTATTCGGCTCTAGTTGGCTAGAAAGATTTGCTGATATATGCAAACACCAGAATAATTTTATTATTATCTAGGCTATAGATTTTCTTTTTACTTCTGACATATGCTGAACAAGTCTGAATTTTAATCATGAGTAAAACATAATCTTGGAATTTCTTACAAATACATTTCGCAGAATTCCACTATGAATCCAACTGATTGGACTTGGCCCAGATGCGAAAGCTATTATTCTTTCCTGTTTTTAAAATGAGATCCTTGTTCTTGGTACCGTATTCATTGAGGCGAGACACAAATAAAGCCGACATGTGATAACATGAGAGAACACGTGCGCCCCACCTGCCTGGTTCTTCCCCATACTATCACCAAACACACACATCTCGCACGCACATCGTCACTCTGGTAGCAGGGAGTGAAGAAGCTCGTCTTCTATTTTTCACTGGGAACTAATTTTTGGTTCGCTAAACTAAAACCATGCCAGGAAACAGGAGACAAACAAAGGAAGTAACAAAAGTAGTGTAGTGTCTAGGAGTTATTTTTCTTTGCCGGTCTCTGGGCCACAGTATATTGAAAAATTTCTACTTTCGTTACAGGTTTCAACACCTGTGTCGTAATTATTTTTCTAATAATAAAACCTGGAAAGAGAATCTACATTTGTTTAGTCAGGCGATAGGTAGTATCTATTTCCGTCTTTTCGACTTTGTACAGAGGGACTTAACAGAAAAGTCTTAATTGTAAAGCAGATGCTGACTTTTTTTTTTTTTTTTTTTTTTTTTTTTTTTTTTTTAGTTGAATAATATATTACCTATCACCCACCTGAGATATGCTACGCATACTGCAGTTTGAAATTATTTTATTTAAAGCTTCTTAAAAAAATAGGCCTACTAATACTGTATATTATATAAATTATATATTATAAAAAACATAATATATTAAAACGCAGTTTCTCATACAGAAATATTAACTGGAGAACTAACGGTACTTAGTACACCAGGCCCATCTTTTTATAAGCCATTTATACTTTCATTTATTAAAGCTATTGTGCAATAATATCAGCCAGTTTATGCCATAATACAGCACAATTATATTACATTAGATTAAAAGATGACTGCGTGAGTAGTTTTGTGGCTAGCGTGGCTGGCTACGGATCCGCAGGCTCGGATTTGATCCCCAGTACCTCCTCGGATTCTCTGATGTAGGGAGGTCTGGAATGGGGTGCACTCAGCCTCGTGATACTGCTCGAGGAGCTTCTTGATTTAAAAGGAGCTGCTCCACCATTAACGGCCGTGAGTGTCGATATCCTGAGCACATGCCTCCCAATCCTGTCATCTATCTATAGTAGATGATGACGCAGCTGTCCGTCTAGGGATGTAGCGCCAGCCACGGAGTATAGTTTATTTAGATTAAAACATACAATACTAACTACGAAATTTAAAATTATCAATGTACAATCTCATCAGTTAGGATTCAATATGGCCTAAATCAAAGAGTTAGACACTGCTTGATCTCGGCCCAGGTCGATGGCATTTAGGTGAATGCCATCACATGTTTCTTTCTACATTTACAAGCATTTAAAAGGACAAAAATCCGACGACATCTACATCTCTAAGTTGCAGTTACAGACATCGTTAACTAAGCATAACAAAAAAAGGACTCAGACTCATTAGTAGACTAGTCAGCTCTTTGGATTTCGGCTGAAACTAATCTACTGGGAGGGGGGGGGGGGGCGAAAATCTCAATTGGAATGTAGAACTTCCCGCAGAAAGTTCGGCGGGTAAGTTTCGCCCGTTCTGTAAGGGGTTGCGCTCCATTGGTATAGCTTAGCTTAATTTTACACAATTTGCACTAATAGATCTAACAGATCTATTCTGTAGGCCTACTGCATTATTGCTTACTGTATATTAAGTATTAATTTTGATTCCTTAATATGTAAGTTGAATTTATAGTAGAATTAAGGGAAAAACGAGTGTAAGGCTATTAAAAAAAGCAATTAATTATTAAAACTGACGTTATAGCCTAGTCTTTGTTTGAGAATTTTCATATTACTACAACCCTTCTGTGTGCCAATGAGATCGTTCTTTTTAAGCGTGAATACATAATCTTACGTTAACGCGTATAGGCTTGCTTTTTCTCTCTTGTATTTTTTTTTAAAGAGTTTCCTTGATTTCAAAAGCTAAGGCTAGTGTAGTTTTGACGATGGGAATATGGAAGTTATGCATAGCTTTCCGTCTATTTTGAAATAATTAGTTAAAAACAAATTCTTCAGGACTATTACAGAAAATTAAGAATAGGCCTACTTGTAAATGTACTACTGATTTTTTTCTGTTTCATCTGCACATTTTAGAATTCTCATTAAGAAATACTTCTTTATATTTTTAAAAGGATAGTCTAATAGTATTTTCCTATGTTCTGTAAATTACATTTTTGATATGATTAGGCTTCGGAAAAGTTTGTATTATACATTTTTAAAAATCTAATATTTTTATCGATTGCAGGGTATGTGGATAAGCTATTTGGTATTCTGTGTTCATTTGTTAAGGGTAGCAGCCAGTCCGTACAAAAATGTAGACCAATGTAACCATTCGTAAAAATTAGTTTAGCTAATTCAGCTACTTTTCTCCCACAAAACTTCGCATTTTTAAAGTTACTTATTTATCTCATTAACATTTCTGTAAAAAATGTTTTACAATAGGCAGGAATCTCTCACTGCTAACAGCAAATGAAGAATATCTGTGGATGGAGTCAGTTGCCTTGATATGTAGATAGGCCTATCTAGATATACAGTACAGTATGTTTCACGTACGAGTTTGCCAATCATACGGGTTTCTGCGTCGCGGCGGCCACAGGTATAACTCCCGAGGGATCGGGTGAAATATCTAAAATAAAGCCGCTAACGGTGTATTGATTCAGGTTCTCACGATTACAGTTAGAATTACAATGAAAATAACCAAGTACCTCATCACAAGAGATGTTGGAAGTGTCCTTCTCTTGCATCCATCCGAGATAGTTAATTTATCGTTCAGTTATATACAGTGAGTCTCAGGCAGATTGGTGCCGGTTGTCGCGCGCCGTGCTTATATTGTGATGACTCAACACTTCCCGCATTTCCTAAAAAGGGGCCAGTGTTGTGTGGATGCAACAGGAGGACATTTCCAACATCTCTTGTGATAACCTACGTGGTTATTTTCATTGTAATTTTAACTGTAAGTGTGAGAACCTGAATCAACACACCGTTAGCGGCTTTATGTGCGTAGATATTTCACCCGATCGCTCAGGAGTTAGAGCTGGCCGCCGCGAAGCAGAAACCGCCATGATTGGCCAACTCGTATCTCCGACCTTGGTTTAATAGAGACTTGGATAACCGGCATTCTGCTTTACTTCAAAGTTGTAAACCCATTTTGTATTTTGTTATAAAATCTTACAACTGTTTTTAATAATACCTAGGCCTAATTTATTGCATTTATGTTGTTATGATTGCTGTTTAATTTAATTCCTAATCACAGTGTGCGCTCCTCAATATCAACAGCCCTTCGAAAAGCAAAGTGGGAAGTTTATGAGGAAGTTCATTGCTTGTCTGAGGATGGCAGTCACCGCAGAGCTGATATAATAGCCATTAACAGGAAAGATGGAAAAGGCCTTATTTTAGATCCAACAATTCGAATGGAACACCAGGTCGAACAAGCTAAAGAAGTTAACTATGAAAAGGAAGCCATTTACCGACCATGCATCCCTCACCTTAGTGAGAGTTATAATATTCCTGAAAATGCATGGGAGGTGAAGGGTCTTCTTTTCGGAGCTTGTGGAAGCTGTTTTAAATATACGAGCGATTATTTGAAATGTGTGGGCCTCTTGTGGAGTGATATAGAGGATATCTCCATACGCATTTTGAAGGACTCTGTATGTATTTTACATAATCATTTGTATTGCCAGTATTGATTTTTCATGTTCCATTGTTTTACTGTTTAAAGTATTTGTTTTCTTAGGTAAGATACAATGCTAATTATTGTTAAGAATTCATCATGTATGTATATTGTAATCTGGATTTTTATGGACACCTGAAGTGTCAGGCAGATGTCACCTTTGTGAAAAAAAATAATATATATAATAGATTCATGGGCCGCATAAGTTGACTGTCTAGTTGACTTTGGATCATGTCCCAAGAAGATTAAGGTTAGAGAAACTCTCGAGAAACCGGTTTGCTACTGAGTGCAAATTCCATTAACACTGGAAGCAGGAAGAAATAGCCTTAAAGAAGGAGAGGGTTCAAAGACGAAACCTGTATGGAACCAGTTAGATGCACTAGGTTTAGGGAAACAGTGGCAAGTCTCGAAATCCATCCCTAGTAAAGATCATTTGGAAATAGCGATGAGCCCACTTGTGCTGATACCTTCACTTTAGTGAGAAAGTGCTAAGTTCGGAATCAGTCTCGATAGGCTACAATATGTAGCAAAATAACAGCAGCAATAAAAATTATTAAATTAATAAGATAATAACAGCTATAATAATAATAAAAAAATTGAAGATCAGTTTCGCAATAGTACAAAGCCGTGTCATACAAGCACCTTCATAATGTTTTAATGTAATAAAAGATAAATACACCAAGGTTATTACTATCCTACTATCCTACATGGTTATCCCAACAGTCCGAGTTTGTAGGCCTATTAAATGCGACTGAATATTGTGTGCCTGGTTAGTGAATGTTTCCAGCATTGGGAATTATACTGCACTGGAGATAAGAAAGTATATTATCAAAATTGGAGAGAATAGGATTGCATTATTTTTGGGTGGGATTATCAGGATATGATTTTTGGGATGAAGTAGGCGTTAGGCCTACTCGCATCATTTTCGATTATGTATTGCCTTCAAAATGTTGTTCATAGTTCCGTCTGAATGATTTGAGAAGAATTCACTGTCTTTGTCTCCTCTTCAAAATTCTTCATACTTCATCACCATCATAGTCGCTTCCCAAACTTTTCCTCTCATCACACGCTCAGAATGTACCTAGCCTATTATCATTCTATTCATCGTCATTCACTGTATCAATTGTTCGCCTCTGGATTCCATCCCTTGCAAAGTCAGAGGCTGGCGAACGTTAGGCGAATTTCAGTTTATCTGAAACTGCATTAAATTGAGATCAGATAATTTAGTTGTTCCTTTTCCTCTGTTATTATTATTATTATTATTATTATTATTATTATTATTATTATTATTATTATTATTATTATTATTATTATTTTAATTTGGAATCCTCATCTCAGAATTATTATTCTAACTCTCGGTTTTTCTTTTGAGTAGTTTAGAGATATCATAATTTGTACATTGTAGTGTTTTCTTTCAGTAATTTAGAGGTCTTATTCTTAAACCGTAATTTTCAATGTTTTGTAGTAATTTACTAATTTTCTTAGATTTAGGTCTATATTGGCAATGTGACATAAAATTTAAAGTGTTTTTACTTTTGTACAGATATAATTTGAAGTAATATGAATTGATGTATTACATAATTATAATATTGTTTTGACTGGTAAAGAGGAAGGGAAGGCCAAACGACCTTAGCTCTGCCAGAATAAATACGATAACTAGAATAAATATAAAATATATATATTACTCTTAGTATTATTGTTGATATTATAACTATCATTGTTAATCCATAGATTGAGCAGAAAATGAGATTTTACAAGCATAAATAACACGAACTGTGATAATGAGAGAACTCTGGAACAGCTAAATGCCGTGGTTACAGATTGCTGTAATATTGGCTGGGCATGTATCGATCCATTACTTAAGTGGATTAAGTGTCTGAGTAGAATTTTACTTCTTAATCGCAAACGATACAATGCCAGTGCTAATTTAAAGCAGGTTAAGGCCTGAGAGCTATTTTACGTAATTTTGTATCTGAAATTAAATAAGAATGCAACGTGTCCTAGAGATTAAAAGTAAGCTTCGGAATAGACGTATGATTGAGACACTTAGTTTATGGAATTACCAGGGAATTGTATTATTTATATAAATGCATACTTTTAAAAGAAGAAACACTAAATTGGGTTTGACGCCGGTATTGGTGAACCGATTTGGTTCAATAACAATAGAGTTCTTTCCATGGACATTATCAATGCTTATACCAAGTTTCATGAAAATCCTCGTCGCCTACACAATCTCATAAAGTACCATACTGGCACTTAATAATATCATTACCTGTATGCGCCTTTTTATTTAACCGTTGAATTTGCGATCAATAGCGTGGTTAGTTCTCTTTTTAACATCTGGAATTCTGAAAACTCTGTTTTAAATGCAATTCACGCAGAACACAGTACGACACAAGTATGTTTTCTTCAAGCTTCAGTAAGAATTCCTCGCGTCTAGAAGAGAAATCAATGTTAAAAGACAGTTCCGCCATCGAAAAAAGTCTTTTTCGATCATCCTTAGCTAATAAATAAATTACCTTAATTGACAAGAAGAACAACATTCCATACAAAAACAGCTTCCACATTCTGAGTGCATTTCCTTTTCCTGTCCGAAGATCAAAGAGCTCCAACTTAATTACTAACTTGTTGCGTTGTAGAAAGCTTCACGTGTAAAACTTACCATTTTCTCTTTGCTTTTAAAGACTGGTTTATTCGGACACAAACACACCTTTCTTGTCAATAATATTGTAGCGTCTGACGAAAATAGGAAAATGAAAAAGCTGCAAGGATATAATAGTCTTGTATAAATAGCCTTTGCATAGGAATGGCTTTCTGCTTTTCTCTTCCTTCTCTCTAACGTTTGGTTAAACCATTTGTTTATTAATGTTTACAGGTTTGTTAATAACGACAGGCCATTAAACTGCGTCTGCGGGTGGGGAAAACCCCACTCTGATTGGTCAAGGGTTTTGAACATGCGATCTCCCATGATCGCGAATCCGCGGCTGTACTGCCTCTGCCACCTCACTCGGGCTAACGAATCAAGTACAGCACTCACAGACAGTTGAGTTTTGTACTGAGCCCAAAGATTTTAAATGTTTTGTGCAACATACAGTCAACACAAATCTGCTATTCATGAACATGTTGAAATTCTAGATTTTTCAATTTGTTATAGCTATACGTTTTCGGGTATCTTAATTACGAAACATTTAGATTAGTAATAATGAGGTCCGTCTACAATTAGAACCAGACTCTATATACTTTATATGAGGAGATCCATGACATTTTTCAAGAGGGATCCTGTGGGTGGATAAACTAATTAGTAGAGCCTGTATTTCTGAGCAAAATGCATATTTATTTTCAGACTCCTAAAAAAAGCAAAAATGTTATGTTTCGTAAATAGCTCCTTGATAAGAATTTTTAACTTTGGCATTAGTGCCTAGAATTTAAAGTCAAAACCTCAAGTTTGAATTACTCTTTATATTTAGTGCGTTATGCTTAAAAAAATTCTACCAATCAGTAATAATAAATGTGAACTTATTTACTCGTTTGAATCAACGATTTTAAGAATGAATTAAGAACAACAACGAGTAAAATATGAATTGCTAGGCGAGAGAAATAGTGACTTGCCTCCACCACAAATCAGCTTTACACTTTTTTTTTAAAAAAGCTTTCAAATAATTTCCATAGCTCAGTTATTTTTCATAGTCTTCTTCCCACGGAAACATGTCTAGTTTGATTCTAATGATTCTATGCAGTTGCACTTCTTCTGCAATTTCTAATTAGTTTATGAGCCTAGCTTCCCTGAACCCCGCTACCTTTATTTGCATCAATTTATTTTAGAATAGTAGACTATTGGGTAGGATTATTATTCCAAAAGTGGACGTGTTATTGAATTACCTTATGATGTGTAAGAGCGCATCATTTTGAAAATATGATTTTTGAGAAATCAGAATAAGATTCTATCACACCAAATGTTATAAATTTCATAATTGTTTTTACATTACAAATGATAGGTAAAGTATCTAAAAATCATGGTTCTGTCTGTAAATAGTGGGAAATATAAATTTCAATAGGGCAAGACATTTGATGATTTTGCATCTTTTTTATATGAAGGTTGAAAGATAGCTCGAATATATACAAACGTGTATAATGAATTAATTGATTAAATAAGGACAATTTGTTTTTGCATTTTTCATTTTCAAGATATAAGTTAGGTCTTTTTGGGGCATTTTAGGTCATTTTCGGAATTTTTATGGTTTTTAAAACAAAGTGTTACATTACTTTATATTTTGAACTTTTTCATTATCATTTCTGTTTTTAATGCTTGACTATTACGTGTAAGGAATGTGCATTTTGAACTCGACTACATTTCCATAAAGTATGGTATAAGCAATGCCTGCTTCCCCTAATTTTAAGGAACGAACATTTTGAACCAGACTACATTTTCCAAGAAAATGTGGTTTACAGTATTTTTCAAATGAGAAGCGATTTCCTTCACCGCCAATCACGTGTACGAGCCAATGAGCTGCCGCTAGCAGTAAGTGTCTTCCCTCCGTCTCGCCGTCTCTGATTGGACCGCGTATCTAAGCAAGGAGAAGGAAAACCGCTTATCATCTGCAAAACACTGTAGGCAGTACTTGTTACCCCTATTTTAAAGGAATGTGCACAATGAACTCATTGGAGCATGTCCATTGTTACTCATTTTCAGAAATATCAAAAAGATTTTCACTGTGTCATTCATTTGTTTATAAAAGTTGAGTGAGGTATTTGCTTGTTTGTTTTTTTTTTGCGAAGGGTGTCCAATTTACTTACTTCGTGAGGATCAAAATAAGAGTATTTTATATTGTAAATTTAAATGTAACACACGTGATTCATTAAATTCTCCCCAAAATAAACTCACTAGTTCTAAAAAACTAATTATAAGTAATAATGGATAATTTATTGGTATATTTTTAAAAATTTGTGTCATTCTTTTACTATTTTAGAGCATAAATACATTTTTTATTTTGCATTTTTTTAGCTATTTTATGGTCAGTAAATGCCTTGCCCTAAATATCAATCATCTCTCCCTTAAATTACAATTACTTTTTTAATGTTAGATGGCTGTGATCTCAGTAGTACAGACGTACCACAGCGGTGATTTAAGTTGCAGTATCATGCATGCTGAACAGCAAGGGGGCAGGGACTAAAAAGTGATTATTATTTCATGTAATTTGAAGAGGACGTTCCAGTCGCGCAACCATCCATACAACTAGACCGCCAGCAACAATTGTATGCCCCATGCACACACACATACAGACACACAATCACAGAGATTACATACAAACAGGAAATGAAGGGATAGGCGTGCAATACTGACCGTGACTCTCTACAATTTACAAGTCATGAACGTCCTGTTGTTGTCTTGCATGCAGACTTTATGTATGAATGCCAACTTGTGTAAGTTACATTGAGCAATGTTTGTCATTCCACATATCTGAAGAATGAACGGGAACTTTTCCATTCACCTTGTGTTACATGATCCTTCGTGTCAAAGTTGGCTTGAGTCATTGGCGTAATGTTTTGCAACTGGGCTCCCTAGCAAAATTATTTTGGGACCCAATTAATTTTAATGCATACAAAATAAAACCTTTTTATTCAATACGTGTTCCTAAAAGTGGGTTATTTTAAAAGTTAATAAATACGTACCGATAAGAGACCTATATTTTATCCTGCCAACCAGTGCATTTGCAATTTGTTTTCAACTCATAGACAAGGTTTACAACTCAACAAAATAAAAATTAAATGACAGATATTTCTTATAAGAAAAATTGCAAATAGCAGTATTTCATAACCTTTACTAGTGTTTGTGTACCTATTTTCATACCAAGTCATTCTGAACAATCGCTTTTGCCTTCTGGCCTTTTTATATTCAAATAATTCAATAAACTGCATGTAACTCAACCCAATGAGTATACTAAGCCTTTGTTGAGTCATGGTAAGTCGCTTCTTAAATAGTTCTTAATTAAAAGGGATCTTTCAGCAGTAAATACAGTAACCGGAAGTGTGCGGAATAAAAGAAAAATCAGTGCAAAGGTCTGGTAAGCTTGATGCCAGATCCGAATACATGTCAGATTTACACGCAAGATTCAAAATACCCGAAAATTATTTCGACGTTTCTAGCCCTCGGGTCCCCGCCTTGCGAGGTCTGTGGGGGTGTAAGTTACGGCACTGGCTTGGGTAACAAAATGATAGGGAACAGGAACACACAAAACAGATTTCTACTTAAGCATAAGGAAGAAATTATCGTTTAATAGAAGAAAACATGCATAAAACTGACAGAAGTAATTTTATTCATTCTCAGTCTGTACCATAGTATAGACAGATAGTATAGACAGAGAGGAAGTACTGCGCTAAACCCTGGATTTCGATTTCGAGTGTTGTACATTAATTTTTATATTCAAATTCTGAAATCTCCTGAGGCCAAAAATTATATTTTCGGAAGCATGTTAGTATGTGTGACTGTGAACGGTAGGATTATAGTTGAAAACTAAAAATCTTAACAAAACTAATTTTACTTTCTCGCTTATACGGAGTATAGAGAAAGTATTGTGATCGTGACAAAAAATCGAAGTCGAGATAACACCGGGAGAGCATGTTTCATGAATCCTAGAAACCGAAAAAAGTATTTTTGGAATGACGTCTGTCCGTCTGTCCGTGGACAAGCACAGCGGGTAAACGGCTCGTTGTATTTACTTCATTTTTTGAAATAAGGACTTTTTCAAAATTTTGTCGAACCGCCCAGAAATTTAGCTTTACAACTGAAATATTAAGGGGACTTTTCATGAAAACTTTTTTAAATTTTTTTATTTTTGAAAAAATGGCTCTAACGATTTTAATAAAAATTTAAAATTAGAAACTCTTATCTATGAATAATAAATGGCTATATCTGTATTTCTGCAAAAATGACTTAAGGGGTACTTTACTCGTATTGATTTTCAGTTTTTCTAGATTATATCCATTACAGTAGGTGATACATGAAAACCTACCACAGTAAAGTTGTAGAAAAAATTAAAATGAACATTTTTTGTTTAAAACATTTCTTTATATATTTAATAGATATCAAGATAAAAACGAAATAAGTACAGCTTAAATGCGAATTTCAGAACATATCAATTAAAATATGAATGGCATTTTGTTGCCACTAGTAACAAGAAAACTATAGGCCTAATGTACTTATTGTTGTGAAATGCAATGAGTTTAGCTCAGTCGCAATGAACACATTAAACCAATTACAGCGAGGTGGTAGGCCTATGGGCTAACAGGGAAGAGGTCCTGAGTTCAAATCAAACCTCGTGGCCGCCCAAATTGACTTAGGTTTTTCATGGTTTCTTCATTCGCCAAGACAAACGCCGGGTTTGTAGGACTTGCTTATTTTCCATAACTCATCGCCGCTACGTCACTGGATATTATAATCGTTTAAACTGAATGCCACATACGAAGACATCACTAAACAATAGAAACAGATGACGCGAGTGAGTTGTTACAATAGACTAATGGTTCACGCAAACATACTAAACACATTACATGACCATGCAGTTAAAGCGTGCAATATAACCTAAGTAGTAGTAGCAGTAGGGCCGCCGGCGTGGTCTTGTGGTTAGCGTCAGATCCGTCGGTCTGGGTTCGATCCCCGGTACATCCTTGGATTTTTCTGAGGTAGAGAGGTCTGGTGGAGGTGCATTCAGCCTCGTGATTCAAATTGAGGAGCTACTTGATAGAGAAGTAGCGGCTCCGGTCATGGAAACCACCATTAACGGTCGTGGGAGTCGGCATACTGACCACATGCCCCCAACCCTGCCATCTGCCTGTGGTAGATGACGCACCGGCAGGGGCGGATCCAGAGAGACATTTTGGGGGAGGAACCAAAGTAGAGAGGGAAGTTTTTACTCATAAAAATTAATTATTCCCATTATACAGTTGAAATCAAAATGAATACTTCGGCATTTTATTACAAATGTATTTCAAAATAATGAATGCCGTTGCTTTAATTTAAGTATTTGGGTAATGTTGTCATTACAAAATTTATTAGAAGGCTGACCATTTGAATAATCTGTGCTTAATGTTACGAATTTTGGGGGAGGAAATTTCCCCCATTTCCTCCCCCGTGGATCCGCCCCTGCGCACCGGTCGGTTGGTAGACCAAATCCCTCAAGGGATGTAGTGCCACGGAGTTTAGTTTTAGTTTTAGTATAGCGAAATTCAAATATAAGTCGCCCCTTAAACTCCGTCCATTCGATATTCACATTTGCATTTACTGTGTGATGTATTTTGTTTCTGAGCGAAGCAGAGTGACCAACTGTCCTTGTATACTGTCGCAAGTGCCTTGTATTCACCCCTCATATAGCTAAATAATGCATAACACTAACCACATAGTTAAGTGCGCGAAACGGAGGCGGCAGCCGTAGCGAAGCGCCCTTGCATTTTCGAATAATGTACGATACACTGTTTATAGGCTTTGAAAATGTGGCATATTATCTATCCCGCAAGGTTTGTCAGCCTATCACCTCTCGTCTAGCGGTATGACGTCACACCTCCAACGTCCAATCACGAGTTTCTTCATAATACGAGGACAGAAGAATTCGCTAGATCGTGGTAGAAAAGAAACTGCATCGGTGAGGGTGGGTTGGGTGGGACCGATTCATCCTAAGGTACGACTTATATTTGAATTTTCTCGTAGTAGTAACTTAGTAGGCCTACTAATAATATGCAGTTTTACTGCCATTGACTAAATTATTATTATTACTATTGTCGTTATTTTTATTATTATTATTATTATTATTATTATTATTATTTCACAGTAAAAGCATTGAACATAAAGATCGACCCTGAAGCTTTCCGTCCTAGATACTTGTAAGTTTTATGAAAATGTATTAAGTAAAATTTAATTGTCTCTTTAATTTACTTTTTTCTGTACTAGCCTTTAACACGTATATGCGAGAAAGTTTGTGCAACATATTTTTGCACCATTTATTTTTTATGTGTGACAAGAATCGATTGCCTTCGTGGTCAAGTGGGGAGCGTTGCTGACTACGGATCTGCAGATCTAAGTACGATCACCAGTGCCTTCTCGGGGTTTTATGAGGTAGTGAGGTTTGAAATGTGGTGCACTCAGCCTCATGATCCAAACCGTGGAGCTACTTGATAAAGAAGTAATGGCTCCGGTTCAGCAAGCCCAAAATAACGTGCGTGGGAGTCAAAGCGTAATGGAGTTGTTTAGTTTGTGATAGGAATCATTCCGAAGAACTTTTTCTCACTATTATTACTAATTTACATGAACAAGTCTTCTTTTTGCGATTATTTTAGAAATCGGTTATACATATTTTGAGTGGATTTACGAACTATCAGCTCTTACAATTGCTTCGAACTTTTATTTGAAGAAATTTTCTGAAGTGTAGTTAAGCAAGCCATCTTTTCCGTAAATGTTGGTTTGAATCGCGAACAACTCTGCTTTGAGTGAGGCTGAGATAACATTGTCTCTACTTGAAATAAAGAAATTAACGTGAATGTATCACATAAAATGTTTAAGGAAGAGTGAATTTATGGTAAAATGTTTCTTATTGTGGAAAGGTAAAGTCAGACTGAAAAAATCAATGCCATAGCCGGGATTATGAACCAGAAATTTTCGGCTGTCTGTCCTCTGCTCTTACCAATTGAGCTGCCATGGCAACATGCCGGTACAACATCAAATTTTCCAACTGACTCACATATCTCGGTATACACCAGGTCTTTTCACTGTCAGTATGAGATACCAACTCAATGTCGACTTACAAGCAATTCCTGGTTCAAATCATGATTATGGCATTGCATTTTTCAGTCTGACTTCACCTTTCCACTTTAGCCAGTTTGTTCCTATTATTATGTTGCACTTTCCACGGGTGTTTTGGCATTTTCTATTTTCATTGAAACATACTGCAATACTACATGTGCAGCGCACGATTACTTTCTTTTAGTCTCAACTGGCCAGCACCACAAGTAAATTATATTAGGAGGAAATCTTGTATGTATATTCGATCATGAATTACATTGCACTCGATCATATTAGGAGGAAATCTTGTATGTATATTCGATCATGAATTTCAAAGCAAAGTTTTTATCAGAAAGATATGAGAGTCTCATATTGCCGGTATATCCAAATAATTATAAATACTTATATTAAATTATTTTATTATAAAATTTATAAATTATATAGACTATTATTTATTTAAGGGAGCAATTTAGATAGGCCAATTCCCTTTGTGTGTCTTTGAGCAACATAGATGGAGAATGAAAAATAGTAACGAAATTTATATTCGAGCTAGACATAATAGTCCAGTCAACGAAGGGGTTGTAGAGGACATGGAAGGGGGAGAATTTTTTCTTCAGGAATGTGTTGGGGGTAGTTAGGACGTAAACATACTAAAAGTCCCCACCCCTAACCCTTCCGCTTGAGGGGTGGAAGGGGGTGGAAAAGGCACTTTTTTGGGTTTTTTGCTTATAACTTGAAAAAGGTGAGTCCTAGTGAAAATCGTTTTATATACTAAATTAAAGCTGATAAAATTTGCTACAAGTTTGTTTATATGCATTGTTGTCGTATCTAAAACTGTTTTCGAGATATAAGATCTTGAAAATCGCCAATTTTCCGAAAACTTTATTTTACCTCATGTTTTTTGTTAAATTTGTCCTTCTAACTCCTCAGCCTTCCGTTTCACAGAAAAATTGTCAGGAAAATAGTTGTAGAGAATTAAATTTTCTTTAAATGGGTACATAGATATTTAATTTATCTTCAAGAATACAAAAGTTATGGTAATATGAAATTTTGGGGTAAATTTTGTGATTTTCAAGATATGTATATACATATAAGTTATATACATATATATATATACACACACTATACATACTATATATATTAACATATGTGTGTGTTTTAACACGCTGGATCCAAGAAACCGCTTTCATCTCTGTAGAGATAGGTCTAAATTCTACCAAAAGTTCGTAATGATAATTAGGAATGGGCAAATTATACAGTTCTAACAATTTTTAATTGGTTTAATTTCGAAAAAAGAATACTAGAAAGAAATTCCAGATTTTAAAAGTATAAAATTTGAAAATCGTTGAAGAAGGTGATTGTATAGTAACGAACAGTAATACACAAACATTGCATATATTAAACAAATAAATCAATGTACATTTGCTACGAATATTAAAGAAATACAGTATATTCAAGACACTAATGTTGTCCTTGCTCTCTTGGGACGAGAAAGTCCGGCTTCTGGCTGCATCTCCACAACTGAATGTAGCAGGAGCTGAGAATCTCCGTTATCTTCCATCACATTTTTGATACCGGTTTCAGCGTCTGCAGGGGATGTTTGGATGGGCTCCATTTCTTCCTCATCGTCGTCTTCGTCTTCATTAACCGTGGTATTCTTGAACGTTTTCTACCGAACTTGCTGGAATGATGCATCTGATTCCACCCAATGAGTGGAAAGTATTAAGTCCATCGATTGTGCACACATTGGAGTCAGCATTGTCATAGACAAATTGATTGAATGACCCTCCTTTGAAGACTGGTTTAGAATGAGCAATACACGACATTTCTAACACCTGGGCTTCGTAGTAAGATGAACAGAATCCCAAATTTGAAAGAAGATTTATCAAATTTTTAGAGGCAAATCTTCTATAGAGTAGGAGAGAGAGACTGCTCAATACTGATGATAAGAAGGTTTGTGGTCGTACCACAGATGTTATGGAATGCCCAATGGCGACGCATTTCTTACTAGTTTCCTCAACTCTTTTTGTGTTCTTCATCATCACCTCCTGTAGGAATGTAAGAAGGGTTGGGGCAAGACACTCCGCGTCTTGAAGAAACTCATCACCAGGTGGGTACGTACGAGATTCGTACATTTCTCCCTGGATGTCCTGTCGAATGATAGCTGCAGCTTTCTTCACAATCCTCATTCGCTCGTCAGCATCATTTTTTTGCCTATCTTGCTCGTACCACGCATCATTCAAAAGTTTGTGTCCTGCATCAGTAAAACATATCACTGGAACATCGAATTGGTTGCTTCCCGGTTTCACTATTATGCGGTCTCCATATTTTTCAATTAATTTTGCTTTTACAGTTCTCCAGTTCACCTGTCACTGCGCCCATCAATTCGCACATCGAAAACTGGCAGTCATTATTTTGTATAGAGGCCTTGTAAACTTCTTATAGCAGTCACTGTGGTATACAGCTTCTTCAGCAACTAAATCAATGATGGAGGACAGGCGCTGCACTACCTCTTCACCCCAGTTATCATTCCTCGCAAGACCAAAATTAACACAGTGTTCTTGTATACCCATTGTTCGAACCATGTACACTACTCTCCGATGAGCTTAGTTTTCCTTTTTCCATTTTTCAGGATCAGCAGATTTTGCACAAATAAAGCAGTTAGTCTTGAAATCAAAATCTTGCTTTGATGACCTCAAATCCACCGTTTCATCTGGTTGGGATGATGTTGATGCAGCCAGTCTCTTTGCATCAGCAGCAATACTTTGGGGTCTGGTGTAGAATTTGCGACATGCCTTGTGAATTAAGAGCGATTTTATACCCCTTACCTGGGTGTACTTTTCGTCTCCCCTTGCCTTACTCGCATGTACAAGAGATAATATCCCTTTCTCTGTTACTCTTGAAACCTCATCACTGGATTCGACGACGTCTTCATCGCACACGAAACATTTCGTAGCCATTACGAACAATGATCACACTGGCGAGCTAATTACAAAGCAACGCGAATCGAAAAATAAGTTATACAACTTAACTCAGCTCACACTGAAAAAGAACTGACTCGAAGGAAGAGACCCCAACAAAGGGAATGTCCCCTCTCAGAAGTGAAGAAATCCGACAATTGTTCGAATTTTTACAATTATTTTCCTTTCGATTAATTTAAATTAAATAAAGACGAACTATTGCATAAAGCAAAGAACGTTATAAACTTTTTTGAACAAAGCATTTATCTTTTAACCCAATTAAATTATTGATTTCAAATATATATTTTTAATATTTGAAATGAATAAGTTAATGTTCAAATAAATAGTATTTTTAGCCTTAACCTTAGTATACTAATTACTTATACTCTTCATAATTATATATATAATTAAGAAATTTCTTCTACATAATTGTGACCTTCATTTGACAACAATATTTTATATTTGTGTCTATCTTATAAAAGCTGATTTTGAGTGGATCCAGATAAAATAAGTTTTATGTTAAGGGTTAAGGCGGAAATTTATTAAAATATATAATATGTATAAATACGTATGTATATATGTTTATATATATATATATCTGTATCTGTTGAATTGGGAAATAACAATTGTGCAATTTTCTTGAGAAATCGCAAAATTGACCCCAGAATTTCAAATTACCGTAACTTTTGTCTTGTTGAAGATACATCAAATATCTATATACGTATTTAAAGACAATTTAATGCTCTACAACTCTTTTCCTGACAACTTTGCTGTAAACCGAAAGGCTGAGGAGTTAGAGGGGCAAATTGAACAAAAACATGAGGTAAATTTAACTTTTCTGAAAATTGGCGATATTCAAGAGCTTGTATCTCGAAAAGAGTTTTAGATACGACAACAATGCATATAAACAAATTTGTAGGGAATTTCATCAGCTTTAATTTAGTATATAAATAGATTTTCACTATGACTCACCTTTTTCAAGTTATAAGCAATAAGCAAAAAAAAAAAAGTGCCTTTTCCACCCCCTTCCACCCCTGAAGCGGAAGGGCTAGGGGTGGGGACTTTTAGTATATTTGCCTCCTAACTACCCCCAACACATACCTGAAGAAAAAATTCTCCCCCTTCCATGTCCTCTACACGCCCCTTTTCGGCATTCATTGACTGGACTATAAGGCTATTCTAAAAATTGTTACTCAAAGCATGTCGATGACTTGGAAATATAGTAATTCTGAAGAATTCAATGCCATAGCCGGGATATGATTTTGGGTTCTCCGTGCCGCTGCTCTGTTACTTGAGTTACAACGGCAACGTCCCGGAACAACATTGAATTCTTCAACTGACTCCATATCTCGGTATTCCACCAGGAGTTCTCAATATTGAAATGACTTCCTTTAATCTTGGGACACTTTAATATAAAATGTTCTTTGCGACTTTTTGAAATAATAGTTTTAACGGGTTTGTTTAAATTTTGCACTATATTCACTTGTCCTTAGACCCACATATATTATTTGACTAATTTTTCATTGAGACTGTGAAGAATGCTTATATGCTAGCTATATCGACCACAACATAGAAAGATTAAGTCCTGCTTCTGGAGTAGCTTAAACTCGCATGAAGAAGAAGGCGAGATGGGTATAACTCCTGCCTTTGCGATTCGAGGAACTCGCAAGATCCGTGCTTAGGATGCAGAAAAGCAAGCGACTATTTTACACCACATTTTAATAACAGTTTTAGGCTTTATATCGCATATAAAGTAAAGTGATCCTATACAGACAGTGGAGATCCTTAGGGTTTCAGGTAGGTGAGACTGCCAGATAATTAGAAACGTGATAGGACAACAGACTGGCGACCGTATGACTGGCGACCAGCCTACTTTCGTGATTTAAGTGACCGATAGTGTTGTTAGCGACCAATTAACAATTCTCCAAAAATACCTTTCTGCGATCGTACAGGGCAATTTCTTCTTTATGATAACCTGTACGTTATTCATAACATAGATCGATAACTTTCATATTGCGGATAGTAATTATCATAATTAAATCATTTAAGAATATATATTTTAAATTCTTATTTCAAAATTTTGCCATTAATTTTATGCCCTTGTGTGATTTTACCTTTTACGGCTATGTAGACCTAACTTTATCAAGAACTTTATGGGACATTAGTCTAAATAATAAAACGAGTTTTCAACCCATTGTTAAGATAGGGACAAAGAAAATATTATTTTCTTGAGATGGTAATCGAATTTGGTATCGTGCAATCCGGCAATTAGTTTAATGAAATGTGGCCATCTGCGCGCAGGTAGTAGGCAGCTGTCTCTTACATCAATGTAATATTAAATATTTAAGCAAGTGCGAGAGATCATGCCGAATTAAATGGGGAGAGAGGGGGGCAACCCGTTGGGACATGACACATGGTGAGGCTTGGGAGTTGCACTCAGTCCCAATAAACAAGTCAACAGATGGTCCAGCCGTGCACCAGACGTACGCGACAGTTGTTTGCGGCCAAGTCACATCACTTCAATTGCATTGCCCAATATATGCACCAACTTGATTGATCAAGTTCCACGCATCAGATCACTAATACTAAAATACTACAAATAAATTCTAATAGAAAACACTGGACCCCGCCTTCTGGGTTCTGTTGCAAACATAAAATGGCCACGGAACCGCAGGCTCGGGTTCTATCCCCTGTACTTCTTCGGATTTTTCTGAGGTAGGGAGAGCTGGAACGGGGTGCACTCAGCCTCGTGATACAAACTTTATTGAGGAGTAGCGGCTCCGGTTACGGAAACCTTAAATAACGGCCATGGTTGTCGGCATGCTGACCACATGCCCCCAATCTGCCCATGGAAGAGGTCGCAACGATCGGATGGTAGGCCTAGTACCTACAGCGATGTAGCGCCACGGAGTTATTTTTTTAGATACAAACTTCTAGAGATCGATCCTGATTCTCTTTGTGTGTGGCCGCCAACGCTTTCTTTTTCGTGACTTCTAATAACATTACATTGAGTACCGGTATGTTATTTCCGGTTTACACTGCGGTGAAGTAACCAGGTTCACTAGATGAGAAAATTGGTTTTAAAGCATAAATGTTTTGTCATTAGTTTCTTTGGAAATTTTACTTTGATGAAGTATCAAGGCCACGCAGCATTGCGATTCATCAGATTCGCAAGTTTAAAAAAAGCACGATTTGTTTCCGCTAAACAGGAATGGATCAAAGAACTGCGTAGGCTAATAAAGTAATAGGTACAGTATTGCAACAGTAATCATTTGTTGTAATTACTATATGTTAATACTGTGTAAGAAAACATGACTGCTTTCTTAGGCAAAGTCGTGTGTAATGTAAATATTGTAAAGCACATTTTCCGGTAGAGTGTAGCTTATCCATGTGAGTGTAGTATGAAATTTTACACCTGTAAAGTTGTGGAAAATTATTTCAGTACTTTTGTTAGACGTGTATTATAAATATAATTAACTATTACTTTAGAATATGTCTATCATTTATTCTCTTGTCGGTGTATCCGGTAGAATATGCTATTAAAGATTAGTAAACCAATTAGGCCTAGTCAGATGATTATGACCACTTAATTGCTGAAAAAGACATAAGTAAATTAGGAGGAAAAGCGCCTACTACATCTTCATCTAGAATACCAATAGTATATAGGCTATATATATATATATATATATATATATATTCTTTCTCACATATACGCAGTGCCGTATTTAAGCCTAGGCAGACTAGGCAGCTGCTTAGGGCGACAGATTTGAAGGGGCGGCTTTTAAGCTGTTACTGTTTTTTTTAATATATCAAACATTTTATTCATAACTCTTCAAAATAGTAAACTAATAACTAGGGCTAGGATTTTTATGACCTAAAAACCTTCAAAATATGCAAAATAAAGTATGCACTTATGACCTAAAAATTACAGAAATATGCTTCATAAAAAAACAAATATGACCTAAAAATATTACAGTAATTAATAAAATAAGTAATAATTTCAATTGTAAAATAAACGAGTAAATCAGCTGACAATCGTTTATTTAAGAATAAAATGCACGGATGAGAAACAAGCTAAAGAAAGAAAATTTGATATTTTTACGCTTCATTCTTCATTCACTTTATGAGCCCAGAGTTGCAATGTGCAACGAATACCTTGTGAAAATTAAATTTAAAAAAAAATTCCTATTGTCAGAAAATAAAGCCTTGTACTTGGAAAAACTTCTTTCAACTTCAACTGAACCAGAATGGTGAATAAGATTGGTGGGACTCCCCTAGAAGCATTTGCTGTTGTGTTTTTCCATCTTCAATTTGTTGTATACAACGTTTGTGATTTGCTGTTGCCACATGCAGCTGGACATTAAAAAATTTCTGTGCGGTTACTCTTAAGTCGCACAGTTTACAATACAGTATATTTCCATCAATCGAAAACACTTTCCCACCATATTGAGACACGTACTGTATTAATTTAACTTAAACACTTTCCTTCACTTAAGGCATTTTACCTGAACTCTCCTACACACTTCGACTTCAACAAGATTCAATAAACACAATGGCTGAGACACCTGCAGTCCGGTCGACACGCTTTAGGAAACAAAGTGCTTTATGTAATTCTGAGAAATTTAACACCTCAAATGAATATGGAAGAAAGAAATTCTATAAAAAAAGTTCTTTACTTCATGAAAAAGTGAAAATATGACCAATATGACCATTAAATTATTAAAATATGCTGTATCACACGAAAATTGCAAAATATGCAAAAATATGACTTAACAAAGTAGTCACATGTAATCACTTTTTTCATAACAAATATTTATTACTATTTAAGGAACATATCAGTCTTACCAAAAAAAACATGGTATATCATAAAAATCCTAGCCCTACTAATAACGCACAATGAAATAGAAATGAATAATAACATTGACAACAAACGCTCAAATTTAACCATTATTTCCATTGTTGTTGTCAATGAAATTGGAACTCTCTTTCCATTTAACCACTATTATTATTATTATTATTATTATTATTATTATTATTATTATTGTTATTATTATTATTATTATTATTATTATTATTATTATTAGCCTACTATTTCAGTTACAATAACGCTTATTGTGGGTTACTTTGTGGTACATTATTGTGGGCAAAAATATTTTTCTCTGCCTAGGGGCGCTTAAGTAGCTAAATACGCCCCTGCATATACGTAGTATAAAGAAAGTAGGCTATAAAAATGGTGACCAAAATCGTAACTGAGATAATGACGGGAAAACATATTTCACAGTGTTAAAAAAATGTTTTTTCGAAATGACGTCTGCCTGTCTGTCTGTAGAGGCCCTTTGCGGTGCATTGTATTTAATTATAATTTTGGATTACCAGTATGGATTTTGCAGGCCTATTATAGTATCCCAAGGATATGGTTTTTATTTCTAAAATAGGCTATTGAGGGTACGGTAGTTTTGGTGAATTTTTTTTCAGAATTTGATTTTTTGAAAAAAATCTCTATTCATAAAAATATAAAATTTGAAACTTATATCTTTAAATTAATAAAACAGCTACATAATTTTTTCTATAAAAATGACTCAGGAGGTACTTTACTTGTGCTCATTTTCGATTTTTCTTAGCTGTCTCAATTACGGTAGAAGATAATATTAAATCTTTGCTCAATAAAGTTGTAAAGACAGTTAAAAGGAACATTTTTAAACACGAATTTCTGTATAATAATAAGAGTTATTGACATAATCTAGTAATTATGACTTCAGGATATGCCTTATGAAAATAACCCTACTTTTTTAAGACCGCATAACAGGAAAACTAAGATTAATTGTTATGAAATGTTATATATATACATACACAGGCCCAGGTACCCATTTTTAATGCACAGGATAAACTATGAATGGGTTTCGAGACTTGACATATGTTACTGCTGCCCTTCCTCCACCCCTTCTAGTGCTACTGGATTTAACACACAGTAGGCCTAGGTTATAACTGGTTTCTCGAAAGTCTCGCAGGTTCGATCAGGATAGCCTGACCAGCTACTGGTATCCATTTTACTTAGTTAATATGTGTGTGATGCTGTAAGGTGAATCATATCAATATATACAAAAAGGTAGAGCGATCCCTATACAGACCATGGAGGCCCAGAGGGCTCCAGGAGGTTGAGGCTCCCAGATTTTTGGACATTCGGAACATGAAGGTGGTAAGTTTGTAAGCCTTACGCACCGGCCGCCTTTACCCCCAGGATTGATCCTCTGTTAGAGGCTGAGTCGACCCCAGGGCCATAGGATTAGGCCAATTGAAAAATCTCAACGACCTCATCGGGAATCGAACCCGCGACCTTCCGGTATGTAGCGCAGCGCCTCAACCACTACGCTACGGCGGACCCCTATCAATATGTACAGTGCGATCAATTATGCTTTCCCCGCGGCGCTCCCGGCTAACGCCCAAAGACGAAACACTCTGCAGAAAGCAAAATTGATCGTATTGTATAATTCTGTAAGATCCCTAAATCAATTGGGACCTGAATATAGAATATTAATTTTTTTGAAAGGTTACGTTTGTCAGACTGCCGCTGAGTATAGATCCATCGGCCTGGGTTCGATCCCCGGTAACTCCTCGGATTTTTCTGAGGTAAGGAGGTCTGAAGCGGGGTGTACTCAGCGTCTCGATTCAAATTGAGGAACAACTTGACAGAAATGTAGCGGCTCCGATCATGGAAACCACCATTAACGGGCGTGGGTGTCGACATGCCCCCAATCCTCCCATTTGCCTATGGTAGACGACGCAGCGGTCCGGTAATAGGCCTAGTCCCTTCAAGGATGTAGCGCCACGGAGTTTAGTTTAGTTTTAGTTTACTTTTTCTACCTAAAAATATCAATATTGTAATACAAATCTTAATACGTATGTGAGAAAGTTTGCGCAGCATGTTTCGCAAAATAATAATAATATTTAGGCCTATATAGATATATAAGCTTTCATGAACCACAGATTATTGTCTCTGTTGGACACTACATGAGAATATGTTGAACAGTCGATACAGAAAAGAGACAATTCTTAACCACAAAATAGAAGCTTGGCCGGATCTCATGAATGAAATAGAACAATTTAAATCGCTTAAGTCAATGCACTACCATTTCCTACTACAAATTGCTCTAATCAAACTGGGTTGCTAATCTATAACAACCGGAAAAGGAAATAGCGGAAGCTACATGTCAATGACGTTCTTCACTGCTCTAACTTGTAATCAACGTTGCAGGGTGACATCATCTGGTTTATTACGCTACTTCTACCTCTTAACTTCTGCATTAACTAATTATATGGAATATCCTACAATTTTATACAACTTAAACTATATTATATAGCCTAGCCTATACCATGTCATATTGCATAATTTTTATAAACTAGAAAAATCAGTGTATTTTGTATACCTGAACTGAATGCTTATGTGGAGTAGTGGTTGTTATTACTGACTACGGATCTGCCGGCACGAGTTCGATTTCTGCTACCTCCTCGGATTTTTCTGATGTCGAGAGGTCTGGAAAGGGGTAGGCTACTCTCAGCATCGTGAGGAAAAATAGTTGCTTCTGTAAAGAAAAACACCGTTAATTTTCATAGGATTCGGCATGCTGACCACATGTCCTCAATTCTGCCATCTAATTATGATTTCGAAAGAAGAAGGTAGATGACGCAGCGGTCAGTTTAGGGGGGGGGTTTCAGGAGGTTGAAACCTCCACAAATATCTGCGATTTTTCATCATGTAACGGAATAAATAAATAGTACTTGTTCGGTTGCTACTATTTCTTACGTAAAAAAAACATTATTAAAACCTCATTTTAAATTTAAATTTCTCAGAAATAATGTTACTTGCTCGTAATCTATTTAAGATTACAAATTTAAAGCGATAGTTCTTAAACTTAACAATGCATACACTTCATGTATTTAATCCCAACTAGCAAATATATGTAGGCCCTAGAACATGGGTGCGCAACTGGTGCACATTGTGTCACTGTGCGGTAGGGGAATTTCTCCCACTACAGCCGCCCTTGACGCCAGCATACAGCAGGTTCGACGTGACACTGAACACGAAGAACAGGTTTCTTACGTCACAGCAAGGGATGGGGACTAAAACGTTTCCCCTCAGTTGCTCACCTATGCCCTAGAATAACATATATTAATGAAGAAAGTATATTATTAATTTTATTATACAAGTAGGTTTTATATTTCTTTATATCAGTGATGTGTACTCGTAGATAAAAATTTTTAATTTCTCATAAACGTTTCGGTAGCTTGGTTGGTCACGTAGTATTATCGTTTGCATCTCAGGAGTTCATTGGAAATCAGCGTAATTCTTAACAATTTAAATACATAAAAACCTATTTTCTGGTATGGACGTGCCTCCAGAAACCGGCAAAAGAAGAAAACAACATGTTCATTTTACAACCAACTTGTCGAAGTCAACAGAACGATGCCCATGAGAAACAACGGATTTCTAGCTGTACTGTTAAGTTCAAGACAGTGTGGAAAAACATTAATTCCTAAGTACTGATACCAAGAGTCAAATCCACTTGGTACTGTTCGGTGCTTTCAAGATGCGTCCTGCTATATAGGAGTAAAATACAACTAACACGATGGCATTATTGTCAAAACAGTTGACAAACAGATACACTGCTTTTGTAACCTTACAACAAATCTGGTTAGAGCTTATAAATTGGATGTTCCTCCTTAATGATTCACATCTTGGATCTCAAGATTAGATGCCTTCCTTTCATTCAGTTACTGAACGAGAGTTCTCTACTGCTGAGAGACGGTAGAGGAAAAATCATCTAGGTCGCACAAAATCTATTGCCAGCTTCTTGTTAACGTGCTTCCACTGTGGGGGAATAAGATAAAACAATATTTATAAAGTGGAAGATTATACTAATAATCTAGTTGAAGAAAACTAAACATTAAGGAGGATGAGAAGAATTAGATTGAGGATAGAGAAGAAGGAAAATGGGTAGGATAAAAAAAGTCGGAGGATAGGATGGCAGAATGAGGAATGTTCCAAACAGAATACAAGAACTATAATAGCACGACAAACTTACCCAATATTTTGTTAGATTAGCAGATTCCTCTATAATGTGTTTTGTTACCATTGCTCGATTATGTAACCACTTTCATATCGAGTCCACAGCCTACTCGCATTTAAAACGATCAGAACTTTCAAATATTCCATTCAAACTATCTTCACTTGAGGAATATCTGATTGGCAACCAGCTGAAAATGTGGGCAAAAAGTTGATATAAAAATAAAAACTTTCTTAACCAAACGCGGGTATCAGGAGTGTTCAGTTTCACCTATTAATTGCAAAGTAGTCTGAGAAATCCTTTATTCTTTAAAATATTATTCAATTCATTGTTATCCCTCCTTTATCACCTGTACCAACTTGCAGCAGATAAGGAGAAATATTATCCTTCCTCAGTAGAAGCCTACATGTCGATGGTACAGTTTAATACTACAACAACTAAAAAACTTTGAAATTTTGAGCTATTGCTAGCCAGACACTGAGTTTAGGCTACCCCTATATAGTTCAATATAAGTCCTTGCACATCATGAAAAAAATTCCCTTGAGTTATATTTCTGATTTTGAAAACAAGTTCAATATAACGATATTTTGACTTGTAAGCTGAAAATTTAGGTGGCCTCTTTGCTCTATTAGGCCTGTGTCTAGAAGTAAATGAGTTAAAAATGTCAAATACCATCATCGCAAAGTAGCTTTCTTCTTCAAGTCGTATTTATTATTAGGCCATCGATATTTACAAGTCTTAGTGGCAGAATATTTTGTAATATTTGCCAGCATCAACTGACTGTGAGAACATAGTTCACAAGTTTCTAATTCTGGCAATAATTTACCTACATTTAACTTGCTAACAAATTTTAACTGTAGTTTTTAAAAATAGGAATCGACTTTTTAAAACAGCATTCTTAGTTTCCTTCGTCTATTATTTTCTCCTGTCACTTCTTGTAGCCTGCCCTCATTCCTCTTCTCTTCCTCTTTTTTAACTCCTTCGTCTTGCATTTCGTACCGGTATTCTATTTATCCCTTTTTTCTGATTCCATAATTTTATACATAATTGCTTTTATCCTTGCTATTGTTTGCCATCACAACCTGCTTATTCTTCGCGAGTATTAGAAGAAACTCACGCCCCAAAGCGTTATTTGCGAAACATGATGAATCTATTCAAATTCTACAGTGACAATGAATTTAAAAAGAAATTTCGTTTCAAGCAGACGCAATTTTGGAAATATCAATCGCCTATTTGTGTTGATAAATTTCATGTTATTTATCTCCTACGAGGGATTTGTATGTCGTGTATAAAATAATTCCACCTATTCCCTCGTATAAAACGTTTTTGTTAAAATATCAGCTCATAGCTTTGTCAAATCTAAAATTTATAATTGTCAATATTATAAAACATAATTAAAAATTATATCTGTCAATTTTATAACATAATTTTCGTATACTGGACAATATACTGTATTTCGGCTATTCAGCCATCTTCAAGTCCTTTTCTTTCACCAAATGATCTTACTCTATTGGTTAATCCATTACAACAGGCGGTATTATTTTATACACGACATCGATCGCCTATCTTTCATCAGCATTTCTCTCTGCTGGCATTTCATATCGGCCCAAAGCTTCCTAAGCTGTTTTGAATCTCTCTAAAACAATAATTAATATCGAGATAAATACATAAGCGTACCGGTATTAATTCTGAACGATCTCCAAGCTAATATATACGCAGAATATTCTCAAAAAAACTATTAATTAGTTTACTTACACGCTGCATAATATGACTGGATCACCGCCGTGGACTGGATGAATTGAATTCAATGTTTACAATGCACAGAGCCTTCTGTATTTTTATATCACGATAGCGAAATACGTACTCAGTTGGCTTTGCTTTACATAAAATCTGAAAAAATATTAAACATGATTGGCTAATTCAGTTGTAACGGCAGTGAACGCGTGATTTTTCATATTATTGAGTTCGACTTTAGTATGTAGAATAAGGCCGGTATTCATAGTCGCAATGAGTCGTACTTATATCCAAGTCGAACTTTAATCTCGTCTTAAGTTGAGTTTCTGACACAAACAAGCCGTACTTATGACGTAGTTACTTTATAAAGTCAGACTTGACAAAGTCGAGCTTATTGGTATTCATAGTCACTAAAGTACGACTTATTTGTCGAAATAAGTCGTACTTTATCAAGTCAAGGGTCCCCCTGACTTATTTCAGTTTTAGCCAGAACCATGGACAGTAATTTTGAGGATCTTGGCGAGGTATTAGAATAAACTCGTTCCCCAAAGCGTTATTTGCGAAACATGATGAATCTATTCAAATTCTACAGTGACAATGAATTTAAAAAGAGATTTCGTTTCAAGAAGACACAATTTTGGAAATATCTTTCAACGGTATTTCTCTCTGATGGTATTTCAAATCGGCCCAAAGCTTCCTAAGGTATATTCAATATTTCTAGAACTCAGTTAATATCGAAATAAATACATAAACGTGCCGGTCTTAATTCAGAACAATGTCCAAGCTAATATATACACAGAATATTGTCAAGAAACTATTGATCAGCTTACTTACACGCTGCATAATATGACTGCATGAATTGAATCCTTTGTTTACAATGAACAGCGCCGTCTGTATGTTTTATATCACAACAGCGAAATACGTACTCAGTCGGCTTTGCTTTACATAAAATCTGAAAAAATCTTAAACACGATTGGCTAATTCAATTGCTACGACAGTGAACGCATGATTTTTCATATTATTGAGTTCGACTTTAATAGGTAGAACAAGTAGAGCTTTATGAAGTCAGACTTAATAAAGTACGACTTGAAAGAAGACTATGAATACGAAAAACATGTCGACTTGTCAAATAAGTTCAGCTTTATAAAGTCGGTTCTTAAGTCGCCGACTATGAATACCGGCCTAAGTAGAGCTTTAAGAAGTCAGACTTAATAAAGTACGACTTTAAAGAAGACTATGAATACGAAAAACATATAAGTCGACTTGTCAAATAAGTTCAGCTTTATAAAGTCGGTTCTTAAGTCGCCGACTATGAATACCGGCCTTAGTCTTGTTCGTATCCTCTTTCTATCTTTTTTACGAGGTCTGTGCTGTATATTAAAATTGCCTTAGACTAACAACGGTATGTCCTAAGTAGAGGTCCTTGGATATATAACGGAGGTCATCGTGTATTGGTTTTCCTGTTTCTCGTCTTATAATCACAATTAAAACGGCGGATGGAAGTTGAACGGTTTGTGAATGCAATGCAATTCCATTGAATAGACCGACAAAGCAATCATTCAATGGTTTTCATGACTGAGTCACTTGTTATTCGCATCACAACAAGGCCAAGGGTACTAGTATTAATCCACACATTATATTCTGCCTCAGATGCAGCTCATTATTCCTTTTAGCTACGCAGCCACAAGACAAAATGTCTGAAATCTTGAACAAGGTCAATTTCACTTATACGACATCTGCTAGTTCGTTCCAATTAAAAATAGTATGAATAATGTTTATAATGTTATTTTGCTCTCAAGGCATTTTAATCAGCATCCAAAGTTAAGTAAAACACAAGTTTTTAACTTTTAACAATCAATGCTTTCAATCAGTTTTTTTTTAATATTCTTTGTCCCTTAAGTTATTTAAAAAATGTTCCCAATATCTTAATGAATCCTTTTTCAAATCTTACAGATTTTCTTTATTACTATTTCATCCCTCTGATGGGCTAAATAAAAAACAGATCGCCCCCTTAAGCTCCGATATTCACATTTACATGGACTGTGTGATGTATTTTGTTTCTGAGCGAAGCAGGGCGACCAACTGTTCTTGTATATTGTCGCAAGTGCCTTGTACCCACATCTGCATATAGTCTAAATAATGCATAACACTAACCACATAGTTAAGTGTGCGAAGCGGAGGCGGCAGCCGTAGCGAAGGGCCCTTGCATTTTCGAATAATGTACGATATACTGTTTGTAGGGTTCGAAAATGTGCCATATTATATCTCCCGCGAGGTTTGTCAGCCTGTCACCACTCGTCTAGCGGTATGACGTCACACCTCCAACGTCCAATCACGAGTTTCTTCATAATACGAGGACAGAAGAATTCGCTAGATCGCGGTATAAAAGAAAGTGCACCATTTAGGGCGGGTTGGGTGGGATAGAATCATCCGGAGGTGCGACCTGTTTTTGGATTTTCCCCTGTTCAATCACACTTAATAATGTTCACAACTTTCCAATCTGTTTACTTACATCTTAGCAATATGTGTTCCCCTCATAGGGGGCACATATCCTTCTCCACATTAGGTCTAAAACCTCTAAGTTTTCATACTCCTAATCTAAAGTTAAACAGTGCCGTACCAATTCTACAATTTCTGCTACAGGTCACTAACTAGGCTAAGTTTCAGCTGATAAAACTGCTTTTATTTTTGTATAATTCTTCAGTGAGTTCTTGTCATCCATACTGCCAAACATATTCTGTCTCTCTGTGTCATTGCACATCGTACTCACAGAATTTATCGCGATTCTGGTAGCGTATTTTCTCTCCCACAAATATCCTAGGTCGATATTCTCAAATTAGCTTTTCTAAGCACATGATGCAATCTATTTATAAATAATATTAAGATTGATCTTAGAGAACTCGGTACAAGAATTGCAGCTTGGGTAGAAAAAGTAAACTTAGGTACAAGAATATTCGTTGCTGTAATGTAGAACATTCGAGTTCTTGTTTGTTTCTTCTTTTTGTGTGAACATGGGCAGGTGGCACGCGCAAGGTGATCTACCGTTTTCGTAAAAACTGCTAGACACAGCTCAATTATTTTACAGGTAAAACTGCTAGGCCTTGTTCTATACGTACCAGCGGTTTATTAATGACTTTCCTTTTAGGTAAAATGAAACAATAGGGAAGCAGTGTTGTGCTTTGCATTCAGTGCAGATGCAGTCCCCCTTCACCTTGTTAGTCCACCAGCAAATTGAATTGCAGACGCAAGTTACTCCACCCTCGCGCACTTGGCTGGGATTTCAATGAAGCCAAAGAATTACTTAGCACAATGTGTGCTAACAGGGGCGGGGATCCTGAATCCCTTATTTGGTCCGTTCTTCAAAACTGCATGTGTCGGCATATGTGTAAATAGCTCATAAGGTATAATAAAAACCAGAAAAACTTCCAGATTGTTCGTTCTTCTAGAAACTTATTTGATGAATCAGGTGAATTTGTGCACGATTTGATTTAATTCTTTTATTTTGGATACATATTTTCTTGTTCTTCGACTGATTTCAATTAGGCCTAAAGTGTTTGCTACAAAGCAGTGACGCATATTCAGAATAAACAAGGCAAGCAATGCTTGCCTAATTTTTTTCAAGATACTGAAACATATTTTAAATATTTCATTTTCACCAGAGTTTATTTGTGGTTAACAAATGATGTCAGAATAATCTGGGAAGAAGTGAAATAAATTGCGTACGAGGTACACTGCCTGCCCAACAGTAGCTAACATTTTTTTTTAAATTTGCCTGCGAGACCTCGAGACATCCCGGCTTTAAGAAAACTGCATAAGACAGTCAGTGGGGGAGGGACATAATAATAATAATAATAATAATAATAATAATAATAATAATAATAATAATATAATGTTTTATTTTGCCTGGAAGTATTAAGGTCATACGACCATTTCTTCCACTCAGCCAGGTTTATATAATTTTCACTCCGTCAAAAAATACAATAAATACCAATACAATAGTAATGCAAAATACTAGCAATAAAATAACAATACAGTTGGTATAGCCTACATTAAAACACAAGACAAAAATGTGTATCCAGTCATAAATAAATTAAAATTAGGAAATAATACAGAAAAGAAAACATAGCGACTAAAAATTTTAATTGTGTATGTTTGTGTATGTACTGTTCATCTGTCTCGGTGTGTGTGTGTGTGTGTGTGTGTGTAGAATGACGTTTTGTACATTGGATATATAATAATTACAATTAAGTGAAAAAGCTATTACAAAAAATGTGCTTAAACGTGAGACGGTGAATGTCATAGTAAAATATGTTAGAAATGAATACGAAATCTATGTAGACTATAAATACACTTATTATAATATAGCCTACGCGGAAGTGTTTCAGATAGTGGGATGGACAGATACCGTCCGCTCTAGAATCGGTCCCAAAATGCTGGTGGGTTGATAACCTACAATGTGCAGTGGAAGTTAAGTTCAATTGTAGAACAGTCCCACAGTACAGGTTGACGCTAACAATCTGACATGGTGTTTACGAGTAACTCCCTAAAATAAGTTCCGTTTTCAACCCCATGAGACGAGAACTCTCTAGCATTTCACTTCCTATCCAGCTAGTTCCGTATTGTGAAGTATTTTAGGCTACACATAACTCTTGACTCATTTGTGTATAATCGATTGACTTAAAATCCTTTCACATTAATACTTCAATGTTTTGATAATTCTAATTCGTAACAATGAATGTTGTGGATGTGGATGGATGTGGTTATCTCGTTCTGTAGATCCTGTGTTGAGTGGGACTCAAGGATATAGAACACGTCAGATTACAATATACAAGCAAGTAATATATAATGATATATAATATACCATAGGCGTAACCAGGCCGACCATATGGGGGGGGTTATAACATCCGCGGGGTCTGGCGAGTATGGAAGGAGAGGGGGGTCCGGGGGCCCTCCCCCGGAAAATTTTAAAAATTAAGATGCAAAATAACGAGTTTTAAGCTTCCGGGGGTTCTCCCACGGAAAATTTTAAAAATTAAGATGCAAAATAACGAGTTTTAAGCTTCCAGGGGTTCTCCCACGGATAATTTTAAAAATTAAGATGCAAAATAACAAGTTTTAAGCTTCCGGGGGTCCTTCCCGGAAAATTTTAAAAATTAAGACGCAAAATAACGAGTTTTAAGCTTCCCACGCTTTATACTTGTATTAAGCAATTTATGGGCAGACTTAAAAAAATTATACAATTTTCCTTTTTTGAATCAATGGGGGGGGGGGTTCAAACCCCCAAAACCCCCCCTCGCTACGCCTATGTAATATACTACACTATAAACTTATTCAAACTTCCATATTGTAGAAGGTGTGAGTCATTAAAAATTTCTTGAGAGATCCTTTGAAGGATTTGCTTTTTCTTTGAATACATAATAATTTAATGTTGTTTGGAAGCTTATTGTATATCTGTATTGCGGAGTAATAAGCTCCTTTCTGAAAAAGTTTTAATGCATTAACCGGTCTATGTAAATCATTCCTGTTTCTAGTAATATGTTCATGAACACTGCTATTAGTTTGGAATCTCTCAATATTATCTACCATATAACACATAACAGAGTATATATATACTCCCCTGTGAGAGTGAGGACTTATAATTTTTCAAAGAGCGGTTTGCACGATTCTCTCCTTTTCTTTCCACACATTATTCTAATTGCTTGCTTTTGTAGCTTAAATATTTTATCCCTATGGGTCGAGTTACCCCAGAATATGATTCCATACTTCATTATCGAGTGGAAATTTGCAAAATACACTATGCGTAAGGCATCCTGTTTTAATACCTGATTCAGGACTCTTAAGGTAAAGCATGCTGAACTTAGTTTTGGAATTATCATTTCAATATGTGACTTCCAGTCGAGATGTTGATCAATTTGTAATCCTAAAAATTTGTTATTACTAATTTCTTCTATGCTTTGTGTTTGGTAATTAATTACAAGGTTTTGGGTACATCTTTGTTTTGTTCTGAATTGAATAAAGTGGGTTTTTTCGATATTAAGCGTCATTTTATTGGCTTGGAACCATATATTTAATTCGTGAAAAGCCTTTGTAGCTACTCTTGCCAGTTGTTCCTGGGATTTTCCTGTTACAAAAACACTAGTGTCATCCGCGAAAAGCAATACCTTTGTTTCGTCACTTAAGTTATGTGGCAAGTCATTGATGAAAATTAAAAATAGCAAAGGTCCTAGTATTGATCCCTGTGGTACTCCACTTCTAACTACTCCTAGATTAGATTTGTTTCCATTTATTACGACATTTTGAGTTCTATCAGACAGGTATGATTTGAACCAATTCAGTGTTAAATTATCTATTCCATAATGTTCCAATTTTTCAATTAATAGTTCATGATTTATACAGTCGAATGCTTTAGCTAAGTCACAGAAAATTCCCAACGTATATTTCTTTTTATCTAGCGCTTCCAGTATTTCTGTGGTGAGTTTAAATGTAGCATTTTCAGTAGACATGCCACCAAATTGTGATGGTATAAGAATATTATTCAAATTAAGATAGTAAACTATGCGGTTATATACAACTTTTTCGAATACTTTTGAAAATGAAGTTAAGAGCGATATAGGCCTGTAATTTGATGGTAAATTTTTGTCTCCTTTTTTAAACAGGGGCTTGACAATTGCATGTTTCATTCTTTCAGGAAATATTCCAGTTTCTAGTGAACAGTTAAATATATGGCTAAGGGGTTTACTAAGTTCCGAACAGCAACTTTTTAATAGCTTATTACTTATGTCATCCCATCCAGATGAGCTTTTACTTTTAAGCATTTTTATTATATTTTCAATTTCTATAGAGGAAGTCAGTGTGATTTCAAATTTATGGTTACAAATTGTAGATTTTGTCAGAAGGTCTATTGCCTTGACACTGGTATTGTTGGTGGGAACACAATTCTCTGCAATATTTATCAAGTGGTTATTAAATGCATTTGTAATATCTGATAGATTGTCTAGTTTCTTATTTTTGTATATTAATGACGTACAATCACTTTTTTCCTTTGCTTTCCCTGTTTCATTTTTTACTATATTCCATATAGTCTTAACTTTGTTGTTTGATTTATTAATTATTTGTGAAAAATACCTGCTCTTTGCTTCTTTAATAACCTTTTTAAGCACATTGCAATATCTTTTATAATACACTTTCTGAGTTTGATTGTTACTGGTTCTGTATTGTAAATAGAGCTCTCTTTTTTTAGCACATGATATTTTAATACCAGGGGTTAGCCATGCTTTATTATTTAAATTAGGTATTTTAGTAGTTGTCTTTTTTGGAAAGTTGGCCTCAAAGTGTCGCAACACGATATTTAGAAATTCATTTAATTTACTATCAACAGTGTTATAGGTCAATATAGTTTCCCAATTTTCATTTGCAAGATCTTGTTTGAAACTTAAAATCGAAACATCATTCATTACTCTGATAATATTACTATGGGTATGTTTGCTAGTCGGATATGCTTCAGTATTGTTTAACATTACCATCTGAGCATCATGGTCTGATAACCCATTTATTATTGGGATTACTTCAAACTTCAAGTTTTTTCTTTATTTAAGAATATATTATCTATTGTTGTTTGAGAGTTCTTTTGAATTCTAGTTGGGAAGTTCACTATGAAGTCTAGATTATAACTACCTACTAAGGACAGAAGTCTTGCCTTATTTTCACTATCAGTTGACATGTCTACATTAAAATCACCACACAGTTTCATATTTACACTATTATTATATAATGAATTAAGAACCTTTTCTAACTGATTGATAAAATAGTTGTAATTACCTGATGGTGCTCTGTAGATTGTTATTATTACAAACGTGTCATTGTCAGTTTCCACTCTTGCTGAGCAACATTCGAAATCCTGTTCCTTGCAAAAGGAACTGGTGTCTATATCATTAAAATCTAAGTTTCTTTTGATAAAAATACTCACACCTCCACATTTTTTGGAACGTCTACAAAAATTTGAACATAAAGAAAAATTATCAATTTTTAATTGTTCCAGCTCTTTTTCTGCACAGTGGTGTTCTGTCAAACAAATAACTTGAATTTCCTGTAGATTAGAATTAATTGAATCCTGAATTGCTAAGTTGAATTCTTCAATTTTATTTTCAAGTCCCCTTATATTTTGATGTATTAATGTAAATGATGTATTAATTCTAGTTTTTGGCTTAACTGAAGTATTATTCTTATCTTGAGGTACACATAAAAGTTGTTTATTTCTCCGATTTAGATTCCATCTAAAAAATGACATGATCCACCTACTATGACAGGAATAGGCCTGCTACAATTAGATACATTACTTCAGCAACAAGTTTTGCTAGCGTCTTCTTCCCTCTGGAGTTCAGATGGAGTCCATGTCGAGTGAATTCTTCTCTTCTTAGGCTATTAACAGATACAATGTTAAAATGTACATGATTACTAGAGAAATCCCTTAACTTGTCGTTCACAGCTTTCACCTTGGATCGAAGCGAGGGCTTGTCGTACCTGTAAAATAACTCTACAAAACTAACATTAGTATGTACACTGCTTCTAGAGATGGTGTGTAGGTCCTGGTCGATTTCAAAGTTAGGATCTCTGTCTAAACTATTACCACCACCTCCAACAATTACAATATGGTCATCCTTAGAGAAACCTTTAGATAGATCCTTGATACCTGAAATTACATCCTTAAGTTCAGCATTAGGTTTACAAATACACTCAACTTGAAAACTCTCTCCAACAGCATCTTTTACAGCAGTTCCCATATATCTGGCGTGGCTGCTACCTAAAACTAAAATCTTTCTTTTGTTAGTGGGCCTGCATGGGCCTGTTAAAAGTGATGTGGGAAAATTGTTATCATAGGTAGGCCTAATGCCGATAAATTTGGAGCAACGAAGTGGCTCGTGAATAGGAGAGTACTAAGTCACGAGTTGCATTTATAATGACTCTTTCTTTTTTCATAATTAAACTTCTCCCATTGTAGGGACGTTTATGCGGCCCACGTTGCCCGGGTCTTATAAGACTGTGGCCTGTAGGGAGATCACATACATACTTTTTTTACCAGTTTCTTTTTTCATAATAAACATAAGATAATAATGACAGCCAGATGAGATCCGGGGACCTGAAGTTACCCAACACTCGTCTCACATGCAAGGAAAAACCTCAGAAATGTTAAACTAAGAGAAAGAGGAAGAAGAAACCTATATTAAAGTAAGGTTCCATGATAAAATTATCTTTAAAGGGGTTGATAATTAATGAGAAATGGCTTTTTCATAGAATGAGTTAACCTCTGTACACGAAACATCTCGGGCCGCCCTTACAGGTGAGTGGTTAGACTACTCGCCTTCCATGACTGGAACCCGGAGACGAATTTCGGGTGATCCATGTGGATTTTGTAGTGAAAAAAATGGTGCTGGAGATGTTTCATCGAGGTGCTCTCTGCTAAACATAATTTCAGTATAGCTCATTTCATTATAAATGAATTATTATACAATATGTTGGAATCCATGATGAAGAACTTTTGAACCATTCAAGCAACATTTTTGCCATTTCTTCTTTCTTCTATGGTTCCAGTTAGAATTCCATTCACTTAAAAATTTATCTTTCGATTTTAATATTGAATTTATGAGAGGTATGTCACATAAAATATATTCCTCTAATTTTGTTCTAATAGCCTGTTCCGCTTTCAACATGAATCAGTTTGACTAGATCATCTGGAAATAAGTCATTCTTAACTTAATTAACATATCTGAGAAAGTTATAATCAGTTATAGCATACAGATGGGCGATCTGCAGCCTATGTGTAACTGCCAAAATCCTATAAATAAAACCTTTTTCTTGCTGGAAATGTTCACATTCCATAGAGGGTTATAGTATCAGCCATTCAGCAAGAACAGACAATAACATTGCCAGATTTCATTTTCCTACTAAAAGACACAATACTGTAGCTCTATTCTATTTTTAAAATTCTGTCTTCAACTCCGCCGCTGTGGCGCAGGGGATGGGTGCGTGGGCCTAGGTTCAAATTCTGGATAAGTTATCTAGGTGCAGTTTTTTCGGGGGTTTTCCTCACCTGTGAGGTAATTTTAGGCCCTTGTGGTTCCCAGATATCATCTGGCCGTCTTATCATCTACATCCTATCCGCGCGTTGTTCAGAGAGAATGTATGTGTAAATGGTGTGCCTCGTCCTATGTGTTTGTGTTGTCTTGGAGGTGGCTCCGGCATTGGGATGATATCTCATCCGGACAGGCCTCCATGTCCTTGTCTGGTCAGAAAAGTTATGTGTAATCCAATGGATAATCTCTCTCCTGAGAGGTCGCGGCTCTGTCAGGCCCGGGTGGTGTGGGTCGCTAAATGTCCCTAAAAGGGAGAGGTAAAACTAAGGGAAAAAAGTAGAAGAATGTCTTTAGTAAATTATTAACTCCATACATTTTACTTTTTATACTTCTTTGAGTATCGAAGTCAAGTCAGGAGTTCGAGTTCTGTAGGTAGGCCTATATTAGAGCAGGCTTTGTAACTATTGATGTTCATCTGTTTTCTATTGTTGACATGTTATGCGTTTCAACTGATATTTATTTTTAATGGATATGATACAGAATGAAACAGCAGCAATGAGTCGTAGTAAGTAAATATGAAATTAGGTATTTGCCTTTATAGGCTGGGGAAACTTGAAATAAAAAAACCAAGTCAAATTGGCCGACCACAGGTTTTGAACTTGGGATCTTCCGAATACAAGTCCAAGACGCTACCATCTCAGTTGCCTCACTCGATATACTGTGTTGCTGTAACTCTGATATGTGGTTTCTTGAAGAAGTAAGTTAAAAGTAAGCAAAACTTTACTCACTAGCTGGCTAGTCTTTGGCGAGGAGAGTGGTCTTTAAATTGAGTTAAAGTACATTCCTTTTAAGGGGTTTTACGTTGATTCTTTAAAACGGTAAACCTGAGTTGCGGTCTAGTCTCAAATTTACGTACGAATTGCGGCACAGGGACGTCTGATTTGTGACCAAGTAATTAGGTGTTGATTAGCCTATTAGTGTTACCAGGAGATACTGCGGGGATGTTGGCTGAGTAGTTTTGAAAAAATCTGTGCATGTAATCAATTAAAAAAGTTATGTAACACAATGTCACTATCATAGGCGTAACCAGGCCGACCATAAGGGGGGGGGGTTATAACATCTGGAGAGGGGGGTTCCGGGGTCCTTCCCCCGGAAAATTTTAAAAATTAAGTTGCACAATAAGGAGTTTTAAGCTTCCCACGCTTTAAAACTCATATTAAGTAATTTATAAGCAGGTTTTTAAAAAAGGTGATATATCACAATAATGAAATAAATAGTACAATTTTCCCTTTTTTAATCAATGGGGGGGGGGGTTCAAACCCCCAACCCCCCCTCGTTACGCCTATGGTCACTATCCCAATGTGAAGTTTGTGGCAATAATGTGAATCTTACTTTTTACTAATTCAAACTGCTTTATCTCTTTTCTTTCCATCCTTTTTATTTGTTACCTTTTGAAAATGTATTTTTCTAAAATTTTCCGCGTCATTCTTGACATTCGACTTCTGCATTTGACGTACGTCTCTGTCTGAACGTCGGGCACACCAACAGCTTCGTAGACATTGGGATTGCCGGTGTAAAAGGAATTATTCAGTTTTGCGGGAAAGCTTTCACAGCTATCCGTTGCCTATTAGTGGAGGCGAAAAACTGAACCCAAATCCGTGGAGGAAACGTAGCTTCCTCTGGTGAAGTGTAATCTCAAAATGATCGTAATGGATCTATAAATTGAAAATTTAAGCTACGACATGAAGAGATCTGAAGTAACCAAATTGCTGCTAAGAATGTAAACATTCTATGAGTTTAACGTAAACAACAACAGAGTAATAATAATCAACCAGGGTCGCAACTAATATATAGTCTAAAAAGGTATGGCCGCAACTAACGTCTCTCAGCCGGGTAAAATATTAGTTCGCCCGCAATTCTTTAAAGACGGGTGATATTTTAATTAGGGCTAACCTACTAGACAGGTATAGGCCTATTCTATAGTGCTGAGGATGTGGCGAGTTAATTAACCTATATAGGAACTGCTGTATATTGACCCTAAGTCTATAAACAAGCTTATCTGGAGTTACACAAAGCAAAGCATTCCATGATGGCGCCATTTATGCAATAAAATAATTTACGATGCACAGTTCAAGAAATTCAACAAAAAATTTAAGACGGCAAACAGGAACGTTCATAATCAAGTATGCGGATATGTCCTTTGCGCGCTACAACACTCCCCTTCTGATAGCTAGTAATAGATGTAAATTTACTCTCTCTTGTGTGTACGGCGACTCATAAAATTGCCTCTTCTACCCGCCAATAAGTTTTATGCATCACATGAATCACATCGAAATTATACTTTTACAAGACAATTTTAAAGTATAATGCAGTCAATTTGCAGTCGGAATCTATTTTTATAAGGTCTTCTCATAAAAGCAGCAGGACAACACTTCTATTAGCATCAGATTTGTCTCGTGTAGAAACTAGAACTTCAGTTTGAGCTCAAACATGTTAACAACCAACGTTAGACCCAGAAAATAGAAGTGGTCATTCAACGTATTAAGAATAATACCTCCAGAATCCGCTATCCAAAGTATGTTTCATAAATTACTATATTGACTCCACTCGGAGTTTTCCAGATTACAGTAATCACAATATTCTGATCGCTCATATGTTCCCTGATTAGAACATGACGTGTTCTTTACATTCCTCAATATAAATTAATTACCATTGTAGTTCTATATCATTTTAACTAATAAATATATGCTACACTTGATCCTTGAGGTGTTAGAAATAATCCACATAAGGGGAATGTTGTAATACCGTGCAATGCAGAGCACAATTTAACAATTAAACAATATTTTAACTAATAAATATATGCTACACTTGATCCTTGAGGTGTTAGAAATAATCCACATAAGGGGAATGTTGTAATACCGTGCAATGCAGAGCACAATTTAACAATTAAACAATAAAATGACATGTTAAACTTTCACAGGAAGAGTGGACTCTTTGCCCTATTTCCATTACCTTGTCCAAAGAAACAAAGATGATATTAGCTAGTCTATAAACTAAACTCCATGGCACTACATCATTTTGAAGGACTACTATAAGCCTGCCATCCGACCGCTGCTGAATCTAGTATAAGCGGATTGGGGGCATATGGTCAGCATGCCGACTCCCACGACTTTTATTGATGGCTTACTGAACCAAAGCCACAACTCTTTATCAAGTAGCTCCTCAGTGCTATTGAATTTAAATTTTTAAATGTTACAACTGACCCCGCCTCCTCCTGCCGCAATATGTGCATTTCATAAACATAAATGATTACCGTATTATGCTAATTTGTGTTAGGCAGAGTAATTAATTATCGTTTGCTATTGAATAAAGGTTTACATTGTTCCACATAAGAGGAACTGATAATGGCCCTTATTGCCTTTCTTTTGAAGTGTGCAAGCTATTGCCTTAAAGTAAAAGTTCAAGCATCAATACATTAATAAATTATAAAAAATATACAGCTTTGACTTAATTTGTTATTAAACATGCAAAAGAGGTTCTCAGTCCACAGTTAAATTTAATGTATAGCATTTTTGGTAGGTCTGTAATTTTATAGTTTGTTGTAGCTTATTAATTCCGTCATATATTACTTATTAGTGTAATTATTATTATTATTAGTATTATTATATCATTATTATTATATTATACTTTGTGGGCATAATCTTTTCTTCGCCAGGGAAATATATAATTCTTTTGTATGCTCAAAGGGGATATTTATAGCGATTTTCCGTTTCAGTTCAACATTTCATGTAGGTGTGAATGCATCAAACCACAGGATAGTAAACCTTCTCCCCAAATCCCAGTTGTCCCAGTTGGTATTTCAACAGGTTTTTATAGTCTTCTGTTCAAACAACATGCTCTCCATGGTAGCCATAAACTGAGGAATACCGATGTCAATAATATAGGACAAAGGGGAATGGAACTCAGCTTCATTGTCCAATGTGTGTGTGTGTGGGGGGGGGGCAGGTAAATTATAATGACGAGATCATTATTCATCCCTGTTTACAAAGACAACCTCTTTTATGTCATGATGTAACCTATTCCTGTGAATCGAAAAATACTCTATCATTTGATTAGGTAGTGTGAGGAAATAGTAAACAGTAGTCCCCCGTTGTAGATTTAAAAATACAGTGAAAAAAAAATTGTTGTATTTATGTCGCTCGCAACCATAATAGCTCCAGCTGTAAGCAGCATTGCCAGAGCATTTCAATTATTTTTTGTTCTCTTCTCTTCACTTAATAGCTTATAAGTACTGCCAAAGGGACATTAAGCATAATCTGTTTAGATATTTTTCTTATAGTACTAAACATTACCTTTTGAGGGCAATTCACGAGTTTTGTACGTAATTTCAGGTAATGATAGCTAACAATATTTCCACGAAAAAGGCTATTCGGTCAATACGTATCAATAAGGGTTCTATTTGGAAAGTTAAAGAATTATAATGGTTTTAATTGCTTCTAGAAATATATAATTTTGGAAGAAAATAGTAATTTATTTAAATAAATGAATAAATTCATCTCATATAAATATACCTGATACAGTTCATCTTACTAATTCTTATTTATTTTTCCAAAACATCGAGTTTAATTGACTTTTAGATTATGCTACCCCTAGCTGCACGGGATTGAACACAGTGTCGCAAGGTTCACCTTGATAAATAATGCCGCTATGACCTTATAGTAGAGTGCAAAAAATAAACGCGGAGTTTAATATCTTGAGTAAAGTTATTCACCAAAACTGATATAAATACAAAATCTTTGAGAAAAGCTTATACGAACTTTTTAAAATTTAAAGTAGAGATAAATCTGGATGAGGCCTGGGATTGTTTCAAACATGCATAACCAGTTTATTTTTCGAGGAAAATTTAATTTAAAGTTACTTATTTATTTACTTAACAGTTAATACTACTTATTTTATTTACTTATTTGAAATGTCGAAACAAATAATACACATTTGCAAATAGAAGTCAGAGACCTAATAAATTCGCAAAGATATACGTCGTGTGTGAATCTTAAGTAATGATGGTACACTGCATATTTAAAATAAATGAAAAATATTATGATCTGGGAATGCGAGTCAAGAAATTTCCGGGTCACTAGCCTATAAGGAACCAATCGACAAATTTTTCAAACCGAACAATCTTCTCCACAGGCAGTTCGTTGCGGATTTCAATTTGAATATAAATTATTTTACACTGATGTTCTAGTCATGTTTTCAAACATTAAGAGTGACCCAAGGTTTCCGAGTTATAAGTTTCCCACATTAAGATTAGTTTACCAAAAATTGACTTTTTTTCTCTTCAAATTTTAGATTAAGTTTTCTGAAAGTAAGTTTCCTCATTTCCAGAAATTGAATTTATTTTTATCGAGGTCGGACTCACAACGTCCACTATTCAACAAGTTGCAATGTAAAAACTAAGCTTTTCAAAATTCATAGGCTTACAAGAGTATTTTCTTGAATATAGCAATTCCAAATCCCATTCTCAAATTTGTATAACAAAGGTTAGATTTTTCGTGTTCGATCTGTTGGAATATCCTTTCCGAATCAGGACTGGTCCCTAAAGCTTTTATTAAAAATCTCTTAACATTGCCGCTGAATTTATATAATGGCTGATTATTTACATTCACCCGAAAAACTTTTCTACGACAGCAAGTCATGCCTACAAAAGCCATACTACGTCTATTCAAATTAAAATTTGTCCTAATTTAAATTTAAAATAGGAAGTATTTCTGGTCAGAGCTGGAAAAAAATATTGTACTGCATAATCGAATCAAGACATTTATAAAAATACGCAAAGATAATTAATGTTTTGATTCACTAGCACCGTAACTTATTATTAAAGTAAATTAGCAATTATATTGGTTAGCAATAATAGAGCACAGCTTTTTTAATCAAACAAACTTTTTTTTATAAGAACAAGATACTATTTTTTTTTGTATCAGGTCCGGTACCTATTGAAAATTCTAAATACAACTGACAGTAACCCTGTGATTAGAATAATTTATTCTAGGAATTTAATTTCTTGTGGCCTTGATAAAACTATGAGTTTACACATGCTGTACACTTCCGGATATTAAGGTAAAAGTTTGCATATAAATTTCCTGGCTTTTACCTAGGAATGCACCATTCTTCAAAGGAAGTTTATGAAAATGTATTCAGGCGTCCGTTAGTCGTCAGTATTGCATGGGCCTGGTTAAACGCAATTCGTGCTATTTTGAAGGAAGACAGATAGGGAATCGTTTTAAATTAGAAATACGTGGAAGAAGCAATAAAGCATTGTTTCCTGGCAGACTAAATTAGGTAGCAAGCCTTTCTACCCCATGGCACGCCTTGTCCTACCCCGAGCAGCACGTGTGTCGCCTCCCCTGCCGTACGGAACGCACGTGGTCGCGTTCGCGTCTCCCAGAGCGGCACGTGCTCGCGACTGCACCCCCAGCCCGGTGTGCTAACTGTAACAAGCATGCGGGTGCTACCGTATTTATGCTATCAGCTGGAAACTATAAGATATTAAGGTTAATATTAGACATTCATCCAGTATTAATAAATTGATAGTGATGTTAAAGTTGAATAACGAATATGATAATGGGGATACGCGATTAATCATGTCTCCCCATAGTTGATTTACGATATTGTTTATCCGAAATTAATTTCGTATTAATGAAAACCTAGATCTACTAATTATAGTTTTTATTTCTCAAATATGTATAGAATAGAGAAAGTACAGAATTGGAGACAGTGAATCAAAAAATCGAAATTAAGATATTACTGGATAAAAAAAAAAGTTTCGTTGTGAGAATATGTAGTGTTCAACAGGAAAATATTATGTGGTTTCATGAATATACAGAGTGTCCCACATATCTTGTGCATCTCAAATAACTTTTTGTTTGCACTGGTCTTGAGAATATTTTTCACAAGAATGGCTAACACAGGGATGGAGGTTTGGTTCACATGCCTGTATTAATGTATGAGATACAGGTGATATCATTGCTACAAATAGCACCAAACAATTCAACCATGTCCAATGAATCGCGCCCTTTAAGACGAGTTCAAAAATTGTAGCAGACCGTTTTAATAATCAGGGCCCGGATTTTGATGACATGTCATCTTTTAACTGGTACATCATGGACGTTGCCCACTAGTGAGATATTCTGACCATGACTCCTACATTATAAAAAATGATAATTTTAGGGCCATTGTTTGGTAATTTTTGTACATTTTTAGTACAATGTTAAATTTATGTCACTATTTGGTCTTTTTTGGCCATTTTACGGTATTTTTTCCTCCATTTCATATTTGTAGGAAATTTTTTATTTTAAATTCTCATATATTCTCATTTAGTGTTGTTTCTTGCATTACACAGAGTGTTTATGAATTTACTTACATTCAATAGCCTACTATCGAAGCTCTAAATAGGCATAAATGAATAAATCTTGTTATAAATTTAATTTGGATATAGAAAGACTGTGTTATCTGTTTGCATAACTGTATGTAATTAGCTATATTATAATTATATGTAATTGGGCCAACAACATAAATGTAGATTAGGTACAATTCTGATGAATAAATTAGTATTTACATACAAATTGTTGGGTCTATTTTTTTACGGACATTTAATAGCTCATTTTAAAAGTATTTTTTTGTCATCAAAATCCGGGCCCTGATAATAATTATAAATGAACAGAAGACTTGTATGCAGGATACTGCACTGTAAATTGCCACCCATGAATTATACAAAATCAATCGTTGCTTTAAGCAACGAAAAAAATGCCATAAAGACCCATCTTTCCGTTAATTTTTTTGTCCGTTTAATACGAAGAAACTTGATCTACAATCGGTAAAGTTGCGACCCAGTCTCAAATTTACATACGAATTGCTTCCCAGCATATAGAGAAGGCCGTCTGAGTTGCCGCCAAGTAATTAGGTGTTATTAGCCTATTAGCGTTGCCAGGAGACACCGCGGGGAGGTTGGTTGAATAGTTTCTAAAAAAATCTGTCCTTGTACTGTTCGTGCCATTTTAAGTTGACTCGTCCCAAACCATCATCTATCTACAAAAGAATATAAAAGCATTGTTCCCTAATCCGAAAATCAGCACCGACAAAGAACGGGTGATATTGTAGTCGCGTGGATTTCCCCAGTGTTGCCGCTGTCATTCACCACTTCTCAAGTGAAGTAAACGTATTTGGCAACATTGTACTGGACTCCAGACAAGTGTCAATACACCTAATTACCTTCCTATTCACCGACTGACAAGTCGAAGAGGATTAGGGTGGCAGCAGGTAGACAGGTGAGAAAGAACAGGTGATCTTGTAGTTGCGTGGATTTTCCCAGTGTTTCCTCTGTCATTCACCACTTCTCAAGTGAAGTAAACGTGCTGTGGTACGTATTTGGCAACATTGTACTGGACTGCAGACAAGTGTCAATACGCCTAATTATCTTTATTGACAAGTCGAAGAGGATTAGGGTGGCAGCAGGTAGATGCAGTTCTTGGGAAAGAAGTCTTTAAGAAGTGACACCCACAATAGTCAATTTAGAAAGTTGTATACAACACAGTGTCACTGTTCTAAATTAAAGTTTGCAGAAAAAATGTGAAGTTAACTTTTTAAAACTTGTATTAATTAAAAAAGTTAGGCTGTATGTCACAATGTCACTGTCCCAAGTTGTGGAGGCGAGTAAGAAATTATTAACATGATAGAATTTCAAACTACGGTACCTATTTGATTGTTGTCGGCCGCCGTGGTCTGGAGGTAGGTGCCCGCGTAGTTTACAAAGCCTTGGCTGCCCGCCTCTAGATCCGAAGGTCGCGGACCGATGGATTTTCAGGAAGTAAAAATCCTGGGCACGTAGTTTTCCGGGAGGGACTTTAAGCTGGGGGACCCGTGTCGTAGATTTAAGGCACGGAAATTAGAGCCTTTGGACAAAATTTATCGACACTTTCACGTCCATTTAATACCTTAGTTTCCGGAGGGAGTTTGAGAGACGATGGGCTTACCACCTGTCCCTCTCCCCTCTCTCGGAAAATAAGCGTAATCAAATTCACATAGGTAACAGAAACCTCCACTTGGAGGCCCTTCGTCCCAATATAGGGGATATAGGAAACCAGAGATTTGATTATTATTAATTATATACTCGAAGACCATTTATTCAGGATTTGTGGTGTCTATATTCAGTTTTGGATTACTTACTAGGCTTAACAGCAATAATGTTGGAAATGTATTTAGTAGTTAGGAAATTCGGTGAGATTCGTGGTAAGTTAGTGTTAGGGTACGCTAAAATTTTATCTATGAGAGATCTGAAATAACCATATTGCTGCTAAGAATGTAAGAGTAATCAACCAGGGCCGCAGTTACATATTAAAGGTCGCAACTAATCTGTCTCATTATTAGTTCGGCCGCTACTCGTATCCATACCCTGCAATGGCCATACAAATAAGATAACTGAAACCTGAACCTCTAGACAACAGAACCTGCTGTTATATCTTTTCTTGTGCATACGGATGATAAAGCATTATACTGTAATACATTTTTGAACTCGTCGTAAAGAGGATAATTCGTTGACCGTAGTTAAATTACATTGTGCTACTTGAAAAAAAAAAAAAAGAAGAAGAAGAAGAAGAAGAAGAAGAAGAAGATGGTGTCACTTGTATCTTGCACAATAATGCAACCACATGAACCAAACCTCCATGTTTGTGTTGTAAAATAACTTTCAAGAAAATGTTTTAGCACTAGTGCAAACACAAAGATTACCTGAGATGCATAAGATAAATGAGAAACTCTGTATAAAATAGCCTATATGGATACTACAATCAGTGTGCTTCATAATACTGTATATGACGCAATGTATTTCAGTCAGGATGACCGTTAAGGGCAATCAAAGGAGAGATATTCAATCTGGCGCCATGAATCGAATTCTGGCTAGCTCAATTGGTAGAGCATCGGCACCGGTTCTAATTCCGGTATTAGAATAATTTTTCTCTTGGAACATTTTCTTGTAATATTCAATAGAAACAATATCCTCTGTATATACATGTTTCATTATACCTTGAACCGGAAAAGTTGTTTCCGGAATTATGTTTGTCTATTTGTAAGGCCTGTTTGTGGTTGCGGGCTGTAGGCTGAGCCTATCTAATTATAACTTTGAACTAAGAACTTTGCTTAGCTGTTCTTGAAACTTTAGCTTTTGTTTTGTTTATTAAGAACATGAAAATTTCTTAAATGTAGATATTTTGGTTAAAAAATAAATAAAAATAAAAAAATTAATAAATTTCGAGACCTTTATCTTTGTGAAAAGCTGGTAGAGTAGTGGCACTAATTAAAATCTACTGTTTAGAAACAAATTCCCTTACAACATTTTGAATAATCCTATCTATGAAAGTAGGGTGTGACTAGAGCAAACGCATTAGTGATTAAAGGAGAAAACAGCAACTTTGTAATATTTAATGCAGCACTAATGTCGTAAATAATTATTAGAAATTACTTTTAAAATAACGCACCTGGGTACGTTGAAATTTTCAAAATAATTATTTGAATAGCATCTGCCTCTGTCTTAGGCCTACGTTTTTATTTTTATTTATTTATTTATTTATTTATTTATTTATTTATTGTTTCACTATCCTGGTTAGGTACAATTTCGTGAACTTAGGGAAGGTACTCGACTCCTCCGGAACTCCCCTTCTGAAGATTTAAAAAGCCTGCTTTTATTGCAAAATATAGACCTGCAAAATAAAGACCCGTAAAATAAAGACTTAGAGCTTATGCTAAGTTTTTGTACATTTCTAGCCTTTTGTTCCTCTTTTATAATCTTTGTAAGATTGACCACTTGCGTGGTCTCGTGGTTAGCGTCACTGACTAAGGATTCGCAAATCCGCGTTCGATCCTGGTATCTTTTCGAACATTTCTGAGATAGGGGGGTCTGGAACGGGGTGCACTCAGACTTCTGATTCAAACTGAAGAGCTACTTGATTAAGAATTAGCGGCATCGGTCATGGAAACCATCATTAACGGCTATGGGTATCGGCATACTGACCACATGACGCCCAATCCTGCCATCTACCTGTGGTAAATGACTCAGCGATCGGGTGGTAGGCCTAGTCTCTTCAGGGATGTAGCACCGGGAGTTTAGTTTTGAGTTCATAATGCAAGATTGAAAGGCTTGAGGTTACCACATTTCATGTGTAGGCCTACTCATTGCCAACCATTTCTTTTATCACAGAACTATGTCACAGCAAGATGTGATAAAGATGATATATTCCACTGTGAAAGATTTCATTGTAAATTTTTTAAACTTCTGTGATATAGAACTCTGACAGTGAATATAGGCCTCTTACAAGGACTTATTTAACGGGGGAAAAATATTTTGAATGCATTGGTTAGAAAAAATCAATGTTTTGTGTCACTGAGGAAGGAAAGGTGTAAGTACTTTATGATCAATCAGTTTAGGATCCCCCAGAAACTAATTTCTGAATATGTGCTTGCCTCAGAGACTAATTTTATTCTGCATACGAAATGAAGTCCTGTTATGACGTCCCGTGCATAAGAAGAACTTCAGTGGCATAGGGAATGGGGCAGTCCAGGGGATCCGGACCCCCCCCCCCCCGAAATCAAAACCTAAAATTCCTTTTTTCGTATTAGATTAGTGCAGTAGTTATTTAAGCTCCATTTTATCAAATATTTAATTATTGTCTTTAATAATAAAATACTGAATTTGTAAATGTAGGGCTTTTTCTTCCACTATTCCATATGTTATTTAACTTTTCTTATAAATAGTAATACGTATTGTGACTTAGGTAACGATTGCTTGATAAAGTTGGCATGTTTTAGAGTATAGTAAACAAATTTGCTAACTAGTTTTTCAGTGGTAAAATAGCGTAAAATGTGATTTTCTTTAGTTCAATGTTTAAAAATTTTCCGCACGTGAACCCCCGGTCCCTCTTTCTTGAGGCCAAGCCTCCGGGCACTTTCGACCTCCCCCGAAATTATTTTCTGGTTACGTCACTGAACTCGATTACCGTACATCATATTCAGACGCGAACACTCACGGCCTAGTTGCATTTAAATATTGTGCTGTTACAGTATACTTTTATTGTATCTTTCATCGTGATAGCTACTGATATTATTACTATTATTACTAATCATGTCAAGGTTCGATACTTTTTTGCCCTTCCTACATGAACCACGTGAGATCATGACCATGAACTGTGACCATATTATAAAAGTCAAAATTAGAATCTGTGCTGAGAGGAAGATCAATAACGTAACTCAGACATGGGCTGTGTAAGAATTTGTCAATATTTGCCACCCTCAGCCATCACCCCATGCACGTGCAGTCGGGACCAAGACTCTTGAGAAGCCACGTCATTGTTTGGAGTGATCATAGATGTTCCCTGGAACCTTCATTCAGTCTCCCCTTCCCAAGAATTCCTCACGTGCTTTCCCACAAGAAGGATGTCACCTATCATTTAGCAGCTATGCTATCAGCGCTATCTTGCAGTAATTTTAATTAACTCTAACGTTCAGTGATATGCATAAAAATGAAGTAAATGCTTTTACTTTAAGTTTGTAAAGAAATCCAAGTAAATACTAGGATTTGTATGCATAAAATATTGTAGCAAATGCTACTACTTTAGTAAAAGGTATGTCACGTGATCTAAGCATAGTATTTACTACTAGCCGAAGTAAATACTTGTTTTTGTATGCATAATGCAAAGGCTTTTGCTTTACTTCATAGTAAATACTTGCCAACAATCTAGCATGCTTCTGACCTGACTTATGAAGGTAGTAAAAGATATTCAGGAAAGCCGAAATGGCTTTATTTCTACATATTGGAGGTAGAAAGACATATAAACCCAGAAGAGAACCAGAAGAACGTGAATACAAGAAACTGTATCGCTTCACCAGTGAACATGTGGAACGGTTAAGTGAACATTTCATCGGAGAAGTTGATGAAACACGAGGTGCAGCCCTAACCTCAAATAAAAAAATGAGAACTTTTTTTGAGGCATATTTCCAGTCCTGGATTTCGTGGGTGTGCGTGGGTGTGCATCAAAGTACCGTTTCAAGGACAATTAAATTTGTAGCGGACAAAATAGTGGAGAAGAATCAATTGTGGATCAAGTTTCCATCTGACCGTCGAAGCATACTAGAAACAGAAAATCAGTGGCAGCAAACATATATATTCCCAACTGCTATGGGCGCACTAGACTGCACACATGTCAGAATTCCTAAGCCAAGACGGCATGGGAATGAGTATGTGAATAGGAAAGGGTTTGCTTCTATGAATATTCAGGCTACATGCAGTGCAGATGAATGTTTTACCAGTGTTGATATCCAGTGACCTGGGACATGCTTATGGCGTAATAGTGCTACATTTAACACGATGCAACGAAATCAAAATTGTGTACTGATTGCTGATGAGGGATATGGAATATCACCTTGGGTGATGACCCCATATGGAAATCCTAACACACCACAAAAAAGGGCGTATAACAGGTTGCTTAAATCAGATCGGTGCATAATTGAACGTTGTTTTGGACAATTGAAAAGAAGGATCCCCATTCTTCACTATGGTGTAAGGGTGAGCCTGCAGAAAGTGCCATAATTAATAATGAGCTGCTTTATTTTGCATAATGTTGCTAAATATTTAAATGATAACCCAGATGATTTTGATAAACTTGATGGCAATGAAAATGATGTGGATGACAGCGAAAATGATGATGATAATCAAGTTATGTTATGTGAACAAGGAAATCAAAGGAGAAATGAAATATCTCAGATTACATTTAATTTTAATCAGTAACACTGATCTTTCCACTTTACTGACTGCTACAAGAATGAATAAAGTTCATTTCTACTTATATAATTTTTTTAAGTTTTTCTGTATAATATTCTCTCTGAATTCTAATTAACTGAATTTCTTCACACATCCATAGTCGCTGCAACTGTTCAGTGGACAATCCTCTACTTTCTTCAGTTTCAAAGTTACTGAAATTATATTTTCCTTTTGGAGGTCTCTTCTCCATTCCTCAGCATTCCGGTGGCCTGAGCCAAAATCAGAACGAAAAAAGTTGAGAAACTTGCAACAATAAAATGTGTCACGAGTCATTTAGGACGTAATAATTATGTTGCAGTTGTGTCAGATTAACTTTTGGCGTCTCGTTGATTGTCGTGTAGGCTACGATGATTCGAAAGATGACAAAAACTCTTGCGAAAATGAAGTCCTGGAGATGGGAGATTTTATTTTCAAGACCCAAATCCCGGAAATCCGGGAGAGGTTGCAACCCTGAGTTGCCCTCTTAAAGTCATTTACTGGATAAGAATTCCATAGTTTGAGATGGTGGTCATGTAGTTGACTGTCGGAGGTATTTAAGTAAATTTAGGTAAGTTTAGGTAGGTTTTGCCTATCAAAGCTGCTTCCTTTCCATGATTTTTATTAATAAACGAGAGCGCTTAAGCAGAAAATCAAACACGTTCTCGCTTTTGGTTTGGAGTTACTGCACTGAGATGCAATATATTTCTGAAGGGAATTCCAGTGAACCATAAGGAACTGGCTTAACCCAGCTTATCTTTTACTTCATTAACGTAGTAAATACTATCAAGTAAAAGGTAGTTCTTTATGCATACAGAATTGAGCATTTACTTTTACTTTTACTTTTTGCTTAAGTAAAAGGTATAGCTTTTACTAATTTTTATGCATATGGCTAATTGCTTAAAATAATTATCACGTGTTTAAAGATGAATGTTGCTCGTACTGATCGGTAGTAGTAGTAAAGTGATCCCAATACAGGCCATGGAGGCCCAGATGGTACCAGAAGGTTGAGGTTCCCAGATTTTGGAAATTCGGCAGATGAAGGTGGTAAGGTTGTCAGCCTTACGTACCGGCCGCCTTTACCCCCAGGATTGCTCCTGGTACTCATTTCTGTTAGTGGCTGAGTCGACCCCAGGGCCATAGTGGCACCAGAAGGATGAGGCCAATTGAAAGATCTCAACGAGCTCATCGGAAATCGAGCCCGCGACCTTCCGGTTGTAGCGCAGCGCCTCAATCACTACGCTACGGCGTACCCCCATCTAAGGTGCTTTGCAGATGACAAGTCCTATGTCCTTCAACTGCATAGATACGCGGTCCAGTCAGAGACGGCGAGACGGAGGGAAGACTCTCACTGCTAGCGGCAGTCTTTTAGCCCGTACACGTGATTGGCGGTGAAGGAAAAGACTTCTCATTTGAAAAGTACTGTAGTTTAAAATTAAGAAAAGAGTTTAGCTTTGCAAGAGTAATATTGATTCTATTGCCTGGTTCATGAAGTGCACTGATATATACAGAATGTTGGGGGTTTGAGTCATAGGCGTAACCAGGCAGACCATATGGGAGGGGTTATAACATCCGCGGGGTCTAATACCCCCCCAGGGAGAGGGGGGTCCGGGGGTCCTCCCCCGTAAAATTTTAAAAATTAAGATGTACAAAAAGGAGTTTTAAGCTTCGGGGGGTCCTCCCCCGGAAAATTTTAAAAATTAAGATGCACAATAACGAGTTTTAGAGTTGGATTATTCCCACAAAGTCTCTGGCCTTGAAGACAAACCCAGCCAGCGAGCTTCTCGTTACGTCTCGTTACCAAGATGCGCGAATTCGGTGCGCGTAAGATCAGTAAGCTACCGCTGGGCAGAGAGTGAACATGTCGCCAGTCGTAGAAAATACTATAATAGTTGAGTGGAGGGATGCCGCTGCAAGAGAGAGACAGACAACACGTGGAGTGGGATAGGAGAGCTGAGCCAATCAGGGTGCAGCTACCTCCCCTAGCCAGGAACTCTACGAGCGGTGAGACTCGCTCCTAAGGTATATACGTAAAAACCCAGAGACGTTGTGGAGGTAATCCTACTCTAAGCTTCCCACGCCTAATGCTTAAATTAAGTAATTTATAAGCAGACTTAAAAAAATTATACAATTTACCTTTTTTTAATCAATGGGGGGGGGGTTAAAACCCTCAAACCCCCCCCCCTCGTTACGCCTCTGGTTTGAGTGTCCTTACTTAATGTAAAACTACTTATTTTATAATTTATTTTTTTGTTCGTATATACTATAACACGCGTTTTACATGTGACGTAAAAGTATCACAATGGCATCCATTATAATTAAGAATTTCATTATGACACTGTTGTGATATCGATTAATATCGTACGCAGAACAATCTTCAAGCTTTGAAAGCAGGAATTCAAGCTGCACAATATTCAACTTGTATTTAAAATGAAATAAATTGTATTCACGTTAATTTTAATATTGTAATAAATTGAGTTCATTTAGTGTGTTTTAATGTGCGTTGCTTTAAGATTCAAACGCCTATGAGAAACCTTGAGCTGCCTGCACGCAGTCATCTGCCATTTATTGCAAAAGACGAGAACTTACTAACAGCTGATCACCGAAATAGTTTTTGATCAATATTACAAGGTATTCTAAAAACCCAAAATGTATATATTTATTTATTGTTAAACAAAAACAGTCGTATTAAACTTGTCTATTACCTTAAGAAGCACGTATGAAAATTATGAAACTCGCTGCGCTCGTGTCCTAAACGATACTCGCATGTAAACGAATGCCATTATAGATTCGTAGCATGATAATCTGTTTTACTACCTTATTTCTGTCTGATTTTCGTTAATATTTTTTTGGAAACTTGACAATCACGCTGAAGCCAGCTTGCTCATTGCTGGCAAAGTCTTTCATGATAACGCATGTAAACTATTAGTTATATAAGGCATTCGTGATTATGGGAAAGATTTCAAATCTTGCATTAGGCTATTTAAATTTTCATAAACGTTTGAATGAATATGAACATTTATTAATTGAACCCTTCTTTTTCTTAGAATGTGGAACATTCTGACTTTCATTTACTAACTCCAAAAATAAGTTATGCATGACGAATTCAGCTGTGAAATGTTGACATATTTTAAGAATCTTATATCAGTGTATACGAGTATGAATTAAGGTTAAGCATCAAACTTTAGACCTTTGTTCTTCCATAAGCCCTGCTTAATGAATCGATCTGGAGCTTAACTCGGAGATCTATTACAAAAATAACCTCTTTTCTGCACAGGCCTATCTTAATTGCAATTATCACTGATTAAACAAAAGCATTCTGGCCCTTTTTATATCAGTTTACCTGATTTTATTCTAAATTTATCTTGTATTTTTGAAAGCGTCTTAGGGCTACATGTCGCATTATATATTTTGCTGATATTTATTTGCAATTTCAATATCGTCATTAATTTTCTTACGGAATATTATAGGCCTACATATTATAATGTAAGCATTATTATACTTAGAATAAATCAGAATATTATACTTAAATAAATCAGAATCGAGTTAACATTGGGAAAAACATTGCAAAAGACGAGAACTTACTAACAGCTGATCACCGAAATAGTCTTTGATCAATATTACAAGGTATTCTATTTCTTCTTCTTCCTTACAAGGATGGGTCATTGCTGTCCCGTTCCGAGGCTAAGGTATTCTAAAAACCCAAAATGTAGATATTTATTTATTTCCAAACAAAAACAGTCGTATGCAACTTGCCTATTACCTTAAGAAGCACGTATGAAAATTATGAATATTAGAAAAATATATATTTGGGAGTTGTATGTCTAGTTGTCTCTCCGTCTGTACCAAAAGACTGTCTGTAGACCTTCGCCTATTCGTCGTAAAGGCTTCTTGCGGTTAAGCGGTTCATTGTAATTAACTATATGCCTAATGTGGGTAATGAACTTGACTCTTCCTGGAACCCTAATATTAGGGCCTACATATATTTCCGTAGTTTTACCACTCCAAATCTTTTTCAATCTGAGAAATTGATACAAATTTTAGGAAAAGTAGAGATCATCCCTTCACCTGAAAAATTCAGTACTACACATCTTGACATCAAAATAATGTGAAAAAAAATGTGCAATATGTTTTGCATCATTTATTTATTTATTTTTCAGGTAGCCGATTTTCATTTCAATCGAATGTGTTTCCTTTAATTCGTTTTTCTTCCGTTCCTTCTTTTTTCTTTCTTTCTTCCTTACTTCCATCTTTCTTTTATTGCAGATTTGTATAGAAAATATGAATTTCACAACAGCAGGTTAATGGGAAAAGCAGGGTATTGTCATAAGTGCGATGTGCCCTATGCCATAACTCATAATTGCAGTCTTTTGTTTTGGCCGTGTTTGTGGCCACATGGACGCGGCATGCCAATCAGGCGAAGAGCAATCATCAACTGTTTGCATGTGTCGCGCACTAATAGCAGCTCTTGCCCCCCCCCCCCCCCCACTCCATTCCATCCCGTACGTACAGATGGTTTGCTTTTAGTTCGCCAACTGTCAGATTTTTGCTGCTCTTAATAAAGATTGCAGCTCTATCTCCCTCTCTTCGTGCTTTATCAAGATATGCCTTTCAACTACCTAAGCTCATGTCATAATGTGATAAATTATTCAAATTTATTGGTTATTCGGTCATTTGTAAGGAGTTATGTTATTTTGTCATGCCCAGGTACATAAAACCAGCAATTAATCTCTTGTAGTCCATATAATCATCTGATCAACCTACACATCTGTTTGTTTTAGGGCTCCATACCTTAAACAATAAGCTAAAATCTGAATCCTTACCCCAAGTTGGAAGTCCTGATGCGTCTGACACTGTCCATATCATACAGACCAGTTAAATCTTGCTATTTGAAATACGAAACGGTTGAATCCATTTGTCCACATCTAGTTTAAAGATAAATGTCCAAAACATAACTATCTTGTGAGTTGCGACGATAAGAATATTGTTTTCAAACATTCATTAAAACTGTGATGCAATATTTATTTTAATTTTTGTGATTTTCAATTATTCCTATGTAGGCCTACTCAATCTTACCGGCAAATACTCTAGAATCCTTAAACTGCATCCTTTAACATGAAAAGTAATTGATCTGGTGCTGTGGTAGAGTTTTTTGAACTCTGAAACCTAGGCTTTGCCACATACACACACACACATTAGATAGGCCTGCTTAATACTGTGTCATACGAAAATAAAATTAACTCTCTTTACCGTCACTGGTGTACGTTCAGTTGAATTGCGTGATTTTAAGTAGCCTTTTATATGCATGCTTTTAGTAAAGTAAATAAATATATATTTCTTAGGGTGGGTTGCGATAATAATTATTACACTTTAAAACAGAAAAATTATTGCGTGAGAAATTCTGTTTGAGGTCAATAGAATTAATGATAATGTTTGCCAAAAGGACAATAAAGGCATTAATATTTTATTACTCACAATGAGTTACCGTTTTTATAGTGCAAATTTTAGAGTAAATAATAGTGCTTGCCATGGTTACAATATGCAGACGTTTGCTTATTTTAATAAAATTTAAGGATTAAGTTAATATATTTATGCAAATACATGCATGAAGGGATGGGAAGTTTCCAACAATCATAGTTAAAATTATATATTATATATATAGGTCATTATAGTGTATGAAACAAGTAGATTAGTTATTAGTTATTATAGGCTATATGAATTGTACATGATTATTGTTCAGATCCTGCAGCAAGCGGTCCCGGGTTCAAAACCTGGTAGGGACCTCCATATTTCCGCCGAAGACAATGGAAAACCACAGAGGCATCACCTTGCCTATTACGCCGTGGGGAGGGGAGGGTGACTCTTATCCCCCTCGGCCTGTAAGGTTTAAAAAACAAGATCATTGCATTAGTATTCCAATTATCATACAATTCGCTACAAGCGAAGGGCAGGAACTGCAAATGCATCAAGCGATAAATGTCAATGTACAGTGTACGCTGACTGCTGCATCTTCCAGAGCTTGCATTAGAAAATGAATATACCGATGTTCCATCTTTTCTTTCTATGTGCTGAAAAGTTGGTTTTTAATGTTAAAGATTTCCCCCTTTAAATTGCCCTTTGCGCACCGGCATTAATATTGTTTAAAACTCGTATCAATGCTTTACCGGTCAATTACAGAGATGGGGAAAAGAAAGAAGAAGATTAAACGACCAAAACTCATGCGGCATGCAATTACTTGGAACAAATCTTAATCTTTTCATAAACTTGGTGTATCTCGTAAGCCTTCTAACTGAACCCGTCGGCATCGACAGTAAATTGCATTAAGGTTGCTCTCACACTGTTTTAATGCTCATTACCAGGGTTCAGATGTTCATGCCATGTCATATTTTTATTCTGACCTCCATCCTCGCCACAAACACAAATTAAACACGAATTGCACGCCTTTTATCCTAATCGGGCCGTTTTTATTTTGCATGTTAAGTCATATTTTGGTCATTTTTATAGTCTTGGTCATATTTTGGTTATATTTGTAATTTAACATCAGTTAAAAATATAAATTCAGTTATAAATATAATAATCGGTTATAAATTCAGTAAAGGAGCACATTATTATAATGTACGTGCACTAAATAGTCGAGTTAGATTTGAAAGTTTTGTCATTAATTTATTGTTTATGCCCAATTGATAGGTAACTTAATTTTAAAATTAATACAATTGTTTATATTTTATAGGGACACGCTTGATCTACAAAATATCCGGTGCTGATGAAACGAGCAAACAGAAGCAAATTCATTCAAATTAGAAGTCCATTACAAGTAAAACTGCAAATCACCTGTAAAATTGTTAAATAGTGATTATGTGATTGAATTTATGTGATGTAAGAATTTAGTATAATTAAGCGTTTTAAATTAGAACATTTATTTCTAGAAAAATGTCTTTTATTAGGTCATATTTAGGATTTTTGAGTCATAATTTGTTATTTTTAATGGCATATTTGTAGTCATATTTTCCACTTTTTTTAGGTTATAAACATCCGAACCCTACTCATTACTATGTACTGTTCTTTCACTTCTATCGTCGTGATCGAATCCAAGATTTTGTGTTGTATTGTGATAATTAGGATACGAAAGTTTATGAAAAAGCATATTTTTTATACAGCACTTTATTACATACTAGTGTTAAAATGTGTAAAAAGCATGGAAGAAGTAATAGGAAATTGAGATTTCATTTCACATTTTGCGAATATTTTATCGATATTAAAATATTTTTACATATCTCATTAATTCGTCAAATTTAACTGCATATTTCAGACAGGTTTTAAATATTGTGCATATCTCTGTTTATTCAAACATCTACAGCATATTTGACTATGTGAATGTTTTTAGAACCGACTATACAATAATTTACGGAACATAGCCTAATGTTTTCGGAACTGATTGTATAATATTAAGTGACAATAATCATGTCATAAGTTTTAAATTTAAAAAAAAAATTGTTGCATTGACCTTGTTTTTTTAAGTTTTGTTATGTAATTTACACAACTTCTACTATTTTTTGTAATATACAATATAATTCAGCAAACTAAAGTACGTGAACTATTAAATTTACTTAAATAATAATAATAATAATAATAATAATAATAATAATAATAATAATAATCTTTATTGTTCATTGAGGTTCTACATAGTAGAGTTCCTATTGAACATTGTCATAAATTTCCAAACAAAATGCTTCGCTTCAGGGAAGTTACAAATAGTTGTTTGGAGAGATTAAGTTCAAGTCGATCCCTTGTTCTAACAAGAAGAAATGTTTGTCAAGTTTATCTATTAAAAACTATTAACAGGGTTAAAAATAAAAAAAATAAATATTATTGTTGAAGTATGAAGTTATTTGGATTAAATTCATTCAAGGAATAATATGCATTAGTTACTAGTACATGTCGTATAGTTCTACAGAATTTGATTTCGGACAAATTCTTCACCTCATGGGGAAGCTTATTGAATATTTTGATTCCCATAGCAATGGGACTCATTGCTGTTATTTGAAGATTGTGTCTAGTTATTGCTATATTATTTGCTGTTCTTGTCTCATGGTCATGAATATCTTTATTTTTGTTGATATTTGGTTCATTTGTTTTTATTAGTTTAAGTAACTCATATAAGTACATACCAGTCATAGTGAGGATATTATTGTTTTTAAAGATATTTCTGCATGAATGCCTTCTACTTAATTTAAATATAATTCGAAGGGCTCTTTTTGTAATTTGAATATGTTTTCGCTTTCGCTTGAATTCCCCCCAAAAATTATTCCATAATTTAGATGTGAGTAGAAAATTCCGTAGTATATATTAATTAATGATTTAATTGATACTAGGTCTCTAATATTTCTTAACAGGTAGATGGTAGAGCTTAGTTTTTTACTTAAATGTATGCAATGATCTTTCCAGTTTAGATGAGTGTCAATATGGATACCGAGGAATTTGACTGAGCTTTCTAGCGTAATTTAATGATAGAGATCCGGAGCATATTCTACAAATTTTATGGCATATTAGCATGCATATTTCGTTTTCTGATAGAGCATTAACTTCTGGACCTTAGTGATAACTGATAATGATTGAGAAGTCACCTTTGCACCTAATTCATTTTTTCACAGGATAGTAGTAGCTTTTCAGTATGTACTGTGCCAGTTAATTACATACATACTCATGCACCGTCTGACAGTAGACGAAACTCGTCAATCTCGATAGTTTGAAAGAGCGTGACTTTATATTAGTTATCATTCTGATGTTTTACAGTAATGTAGTTTGTGCAACTTGTCCACCAGTATTTCATTTATTGAGAGCCAGATTGTCATTTATGTACCCAGCAAGCTCAGCCATCTGGCTAGTTGATACCCCACATGTTCATGCACTAATTGCTCCATTCAGCATCATCTGGAACATTATGTTCTTAGACTCGACATTCTGCTGATAGTAAGGCCTACATGAATCCCCGTATTGAAATTACAGTCTAATATGTGGGACGACTGACTTTTAATTAATAATTATACCTCTGACCCGTATTACTCTGTACTTGAATGACAAATAACTTTTTTCGAACCGTGACAAAGTTACTCCTATATATATGTAGAGTATGTTCTTCAAGAATGTGTCAGAATAGTCTACAAGATAGATAAAAGAGAGTATTTCACTCGTAGGAAGATTTTAATTTATTTAATAATTATTAATAATTATTAATAATTATTAATAATTATTAATAATTATTAATAAATATTTTAATTTATTTAATAAGTTTTCTTATCGAAGTATTGTCGACCAAAGAATAATCAAGAGGAGTCTTGAAGCAAGAATTTGTAAAAGTCAGTTCGAAACTAGGTTTCTTTACAACGAACGCTTAACAGTAAGTTTTTATTTACGTTAATTTATACACCGGCACCTTCAGTTTAAGCCGTTTTCTTATTATTATTTTCCTGAGTTATACCTACTTAGCTATAGGGACAATTACGCCGCCCGGGCCTTACAGGACCACTACATATCGGGAGAGGGATTACCTCTGGATCACAGAAATGCTTTTTTTGGCCAGACAAGAAGTGCCTGACAACACGAAGACATAGGACGAGACACACCGGTCGCACACACACTCATAATAAACATGGCGCGGATGGGATGAAAACGATAATGTCGACTGAATGATCCGAGGACCACAAAAGCCTAAATTTGCCCGACATTCGTCTTACAGGTGAGGGAAAATCTCTGAAAAATCACTACTGAAAAATCCCAAGGTGGAAGGCAGGCGCGCTACCAACGCACCCACCACGACAGACAGAATATACTCTTACTAGCTTAAAAGGCCCGGCGTCGCCCGGGTTTTTTATTTTGTAATTGGAAATTATCTTATGAAGGACTTTCGATTTTTAAATTATAGGTCATTATGTAGGTATTATAATTTGAAATAGGAAGAACGACTTATCACAGTCAAACTATTCTCTCAGAAAACGCTTGGTATAGCTTATTATGGCTCAAAGAGGATATAGAATTTTGCATCCCATTGCTTGTACACAGCAAGCCTGGTAGGGGTTCAAATAAGAAGAAACAGAAATTCCGGTAACATAAAATTGTATTGTCTTTGCGGAGTATTATATTTCTCACTCTCATGTTACCATAAAACCGTTTTGGGGATGAAATTAAACAGAAATGCAATATCACTTTCATCTTCTCTCTCCAAAAACCTGCGATATAATAATATACACATTACCATACCTCGTATTGTTTTCTCTATGTCCAGGGTATTTTCGTGGATTTCATTAATTAATATTTATTTATAACATGAATTATATTGATAGCTTCTCTAATCTGTTAAACTCCCATTTCATTTATTTCCAAACCCAACTGAGACCACTGGCAACAATATGTTGTCATGTGAACTGTGATTTGGATTTGAAAAGTCTGTGTAAAAAGGGATTAAGTATTCTCAAGAACATTTAATTTTTGGCATTTAAAATAAAAAGTTTGGAAAATCCTTTCGTAGTGAGCACTTACATTATGAAACGAAGGTACTGTCAAAACTCCAAGTCCCTACCTATTATAGTTTAGGCTCTGCGTTGATTCTCTGTCATTAAGTCAGTCAGTCGGTCAGTCAGGACAAAGCCTCTTATATATATAGAGATAACAGGATTTATAGGAGTTCGAATTTATTGTATAAGTTTAGTAGTATTTAAAGCTACAATGTATCAATGTATATGCCAGAAAAAACACTCAGTGAATTTTACTTTGATGTCTAGGCTGACAAGCTGCTATGGTTTCGAATAATGGGTTCACAATAAGGAGCCCTATTTCCTGGGTCTAGGAATATCATTCACTACATGGTACTGTTTAATGAATTTATATTTTCTTTTAATAGTTTGTGTTCATCATATGCAATAGGCCTACTAGTTATTATTTGAGTCTCTCAGAAGCCATATTGACCAACCATTTTGTTATTTTTATTCTAATTAAAATGCCCAAGACGTCGATTTTCAGCCAAAACTATTTTATCCACTAAGGTATTATTACACTGGTGAATCCCGTTGTCTGGCGATCGAGAAAAAAGTTATACAGAAAAAAGTAGCTTTGAACCTCATTTTTAAAGCGCTTTAAATTTTGAAGTGAATCTTCTTAAGACTAGGCACATTTTACCCAAGTTGTTAATGAAAAATCATAAAATATTTATTAGGATGGTCGCTATCATGTAAACCCACTTTGCTACGGAATCAGATTGAAACCGGCAAAGTGCTCAGATTTTTCCATGGCTTACTGTACAATAGGCTTATAGGTTCCGCCTCAGATTTTTAACACATTGTGAGTTTCATAGCTTGAAAATATTTACTTTTCTACTGAAAAATTAAGCACCATAAAAATATAAATTATATACATGTAAGTTATTTAAAAATTAAGTGTCACTACTCCTCTAGGCCTAATGTTTCGTTACGTTTAGGCATTTCTTATCCTGTCCTATTTAGGACACCTTCAGCCTGATAGTTGTCAGTCCAAGGGGGGGCATACGGCATACCAACAAATGGGCGAAGTTCAATATTTCACCTTGTAATTTATTATACTCAACATTCACTATCTCTACAATTTGTTGAGTAATTTCACATTTATTAAAGTCTATCCATTAGGCTACGGATAATTCTTATAATAAATGATGGCTGATATTTTGTTAGCATAGATGTGCCATTTATATATGATAAATATAACAGATGTGACAGTGTTTATTATTTATATTTATTCCTAAGGTGAATGGAGAATGAGTGTTTAAAATTTTACTTGGGTTTGGTGGAAATAGGAGACCTCATCATTCCTGGAATACCAGGCATCGTATGCACTTCAGATTACTTAAGAACATTGGTAGAATCAATACATTATTATATAGTACAATTGCGAGCTTATTCAACTTTTGCAATAACACTGTTTTGCAGCAATTTAAATGACGAACTAAACATAATGGTGACTGAACCGTATGTTAGAAGGGCCGTTATGTGCTCAAAATTTGTGGGATGATAAACCAACCCCTATAGAAGGTTAAAGTATTAAATTTCTACAAATATAATTTTTACCGAAATGGCAATTTCTTTACCTTATCTTCTCCGATTCCGTGAAGAATTGTGAATAGCTGGACTAAACACATTTTTGGAAAGGAATAACATTTGAATGAACTGCTCACCACATTATGTAGTTCCCAGAATTACAAAAGAGTAAACAAATTAGGGAAAAATGATCTGTTAAATTATGATTAAAAATATGATTTCCTACGAAGTTTCTTGGTGATTATGTAAGAATCATAGTATTTTTTTTTAAGAAATATATCTGACCTTGCGAAATGTGTTTGCTACTGGTGCTAAATACTTTGGCTCCGGTTTATTACGAACGTGCCTGATGTGAGAGAACCAAGCAATGTGTGGGGTGATTGCGAGTATTCGCATCTCTCCAACGAGGCAGCGCACGGGAAGTTGAAAATGACAGACAGTGAAGGACCCCACATCCGTGTACAGACCGGATGATCGCCGATGGACCAGATTGGGCACATCCCGTCTCCTGGTTACCGTGGGAGACACACTTGACACTGACCATCAGGAAGTAGAGCACTGCTTCCAATTGCCTTGCATTATCCTCATAGCACGTAGCTGAATCTAACATTCCGGTAAAGGCCCGATCACAATGAAAGCGTTAACAATTATGCGAGGCACAGACGTAAGATTAGTTACACCATTCACAATGAAAACGCAAATACCATATTTTGTTTTAAAATAACCACAAGTGATAACACCATTTCGTAGAAACAAATAAATACTCACACGGCATTTTGAATGTCTTTGCTACGATCCCATACGAAGTCGGGGTTTTTCAACTGGCCTAATTTAGGCTACTGGGCGACCATGGTTCTTATAATCTGCTAATAGAAATGGGCAACAAGAGCAGTCTATGCAGTAAAGTTGGCATATGCATAAGGCTGTCAACTTTATCACCTTCGAGTTCAGATTGCCTTTAATTCCGGGAGCTTAACCTTTAGGAATCCCAATCGTGTCATGATTCCCTCCCGCGGTCACTTTTTATTCCGGTTCTTTCCACAACAAAAATTATGAACATCCCAATTCCATCCCTACTTTGCCGCATATATCAATTCCCAATTCACCGAAAAAAAAGAGAAGCAAGATTAATAATAATAAAATATAGAATAGGAAACTATTAATATTATATACAAAGTTTGCAATTCTGGTGTTTCCAGATACCTAAGACACATGTTTGGACTAATATATTTGAACTCTAATGCTGTCGGGGTTTACTTCCTAGATAATTTGTTTTTACAGTTGTCTAATCGTGAAAAATTGAGAGCATTCCATGACTATCCGACAGAACATTAATTAGGTGAAGATGGCCTTTTCCTTTTTTTATGAACTAAAAAAATTCCAGTGCTATTCGAATAACTAACGCATGTGAAGGAATTCACGCAAAATTTAACAATTGCTTTTATACTTTATATCCGAACATTTTAAAATTTTTAGATGTGTTAAATAAAAATAGAGGTGTAGGCCTACACCAAAATAAAAAATTAATTTCACCAATCATTCCTGCACCGACTAGAAAGTCTTAAAAGAAGAAATCAATTCTAATTGACAAAATTAAGGAACTACAAAGCCTTCGTTTCGACGCGGGGCTGGCTTAAAGGGAATTTTCTTGGCAGCGGGCAGTACGCTGTTTGCCGGCGGAGTCAGATATCCATGGCCCTTTAAATTCAAGCGCATAGATTTTTCATGCAAATTTTAACTATACAATAATCACACACCTTTGTCATAGAAGATGCTTGAAATGATGTTTTGTGACACCACACATCTTTCAAACCTTTTAAAAAGTAGTGAATAAAAACTCATTAATTCTTCTTCTGAAATGCAGCAGTTTCTCATATGTTAACTTTCAGTTCTTCCAACGTATGCGGTAGGCCTATATTCTGATGCACCTCTGCGCATTCTCTGTATATTAGAAGCAGCGCTGCGCCACGTAAGCAAATCCTTGTTACGCCGAAGGCTCTGTACATAACGAAAAAGTCATGTATACTGTACTGTACTGTAATCCATGTCATGTAAGGCCCAGGGGCGGGGGCGGTTTCTCTTAATGTGTTAAAGTGCTGCCGCACAAAGCTTGTTTTCTTTTTATTTTCAAACCCCTCATACTGTATTCAGTTTTATGTAAAATTTGAATTTGGCACGTCCGAGCGATACCGCATTTTGTTATGCCTTAATAGGTCGGTAATATGAATACCTTCTTAATCATCTTTCGCTTCATTCTCTGATACAGCATCCGTTCAAGCGAGTAGTGTTGCCAACTGAGCGGAATTCCCGTTAAATTTGGTAGATTTTAACCTTTTCAACGAGGAAAAATATGCTTTTAACGGATAACGATTTTTTAGTGGATATTATGCGTTGACGGAATATTTTTTAAAAATCTAATATAATGTGATACTTTAACTTTCCTTTATTGAATTTCAATGTTTGAGAGTGATTAAATTATCTGGCCTTCCATATAAGAGTATAAACTCGAATTGTGATGAGGAAGCCACAGCGAGATGAAGTCATATTACTTCGTCTGCGAAAATAGAAATCGATGCCGCCTGCTTTATTGCAATTCCCAGTATGCCATTGGTATTGGGTTTGACAAGCAAGTGTTCTCATTGGTTGCCAGGCTGCTTTATTTGCATGCAAGGGGAAATGGAATTCCTATATTAAATTCCTGCGCGGGCCCGCTCTTAGGAGGGTGCTTGCATGGTGGTTGCTAGGGAGGGGTCCCCATAAGATTCATTACTCTGCTTCCCTGTCGTCAGGACTGCTTTTATGCCCCTACACTCTCTGATATGACGAAATACTGCTAGCTATTTTATTGCTCTACCATGAATACTAAAACTTTACTAACAAAATTGAAACAGCGAGAGGGAGAGACAGAGAGAGAGAGAGAGAGAGAGAGAGAGAGAGAGAGAGAGAGAGAGAGAGAGAGAGCTACAAAAATATTACAATTTTAATTTCAAAATTAGTTGTTCTAGTCATAGGCTTATTAGTTATTACGTAGTGTTACTATCAATGGCAATAACAATAAAGTAAATCAATATAACCTCAAAATCTAAACGTTTTAACTTTTAACTTTTTAACTTTATATCTTTTTTTCCAGAAGGTCAAAATTTTATTTTGTAAGCATTATGTTTTCTATTCTTTATTCCTCATGTTATAACCATAAATAAGAATAGCCTATAATAGTCTACACTACATAGGCATATAGTATTTACACAACTCACTTTAAAATTTCAACAATGATGTTGATGTTTAACAATCGTGAAGACAGAAAGTTCTATGGAGGTACGGAAAAGCATTAACCTAATGCCATGGAGCTCGCCTGTAGTTTTTTTTATTGCCCCATAAGGTAATTTGTTCGATGCATTTATTGCTTCTTTAATGTTCGGTTAAAAAGACTTAATGATTCATAGAATTGAAAACGAACACTAATAAATCAAATTTATCTACTTTGTAACTTGTGTACTTGTTGAGAGAATATTTGTTTCAAACAAAACTACGAAACACCTATGAATCCCACCCAGCCCTTAACAACATGCGCTTCGCTTTAATCAGTAGCCTATACGTATGCAAGTCTTTTTTCAGTCTTATCTTACTATAGGCCTTCATAAAGATAAATTTTGTACTAGTTACTCTTAACAATAACTTTTCTCATTATTATATTTCACTCTCCATACGGATAACCTTTTGGAGAATGTTTAATTTTAAAATAAAGTTATGTCAAGATGCTTCCCATATTTTCTATATTGAGTTCCAGTAAGTCATAACTAGGACCCGAATTTGAAGGTTTTAACCTATGTTTTCCCCAGCTTCCTAATTAGAACATTTTAACGTATTTTTTCCGTTTCATACCCATAGCTTCCGAATATATGGATTTTATAGAACCTAAAAAGGGCTAAATCGGACTGAAGGGCCTAAAAGGGGCTAAAGAGGACTTTTGCTGAAACGCTGGGGGCTATAGAGGTCTTTTGATGAAAAACTAGGGGCTAAAGAGGACTTTTGCTGAAAAACGAAGGGCTAAAGAGGACGTATGCAAAAAAACGCGATTTTTAAATAGATTTTCTAATTAATGCAAAGGGAAATAAATATGTGAATTTATGCATTTTAAGAAAAGACATAAAGTTAAATACACTTAAATTAACGATGTATATGTCACTTTGTCGCTTGTCTTTGTGACTCGAAAGTGTGCCGCTCGCCGTCGCAGGAAATGAAACTTGAGCCGTCTTCAATACTTTGAAGTCTGCAAGTTGTCTTTCAACTTTCAAATAACAAGTTGCCGACCGACGACAGAGAAGTGTAGAAGGGTCTGTGTCAAAATTATAATATAATTTTCGCTGTTAATATTACCTATTTATTGAGACGGAAAAATCGTTTGTTTAAAACCTAAAAAAGACTTTTTCACGAAAATAAAAGGCTAAAATACCTTTTATAAAAGCCTAAAAATACTGTCCCTAGTCATAACTTACCAATCTTTATTTCAGTTATAATCGGGATTGGTGCTTTGTAAATAAAAGGAAACTTAAATGCCAACACAATGAATTTTTCCAACAAGAATGACATAAAGGTTAATTTTTTCGGATTGTTATCTTTCCAGTTCTACGGTTAAAACTTTCGACGAGGATGGGACTCGAACCCACGCGTGCAGAGCACATTGGATTAGCAGTCCAACGCCTTAACCACTCGGCCACCTCGTCAACTGTGTTCGAGTGGTCTCGTGGAAGTACATGAATATACTTTGAACACTAATGGTAATGCATTAATCCATGGAAGGCTATTTTAGGCAGGGTTATCCAGCTTACCTTTTATTCACATGCATTTAGACGTAGCGAAAATGGCAGAGGGCAGGGCGCCTAGGCTTTCCATCGGATCTGGATGAGGCCTGCAATAGGCCTACTGGCGAGGATTTGAAGTGCATAGCATGTTAGCAAACAACAAGAAAATTGTCAACTGGGTTGTCAACATGAAAAATGATTATATTATTTTATAATCAGTAAATTTTAAGGCATAATTAATCAGCTTTCAATTCATCAGTCTTTTAACTTACTGTATATAAATTGCTCCTGGTAGTCTACTTCGTTTTCTACTCAATTTTGACCGAAATTTCAATATAAATCCCTAATTTTTTGAGTGAAGTTGTTGTTATTATTACCATCATTAGGCCTATTATTTAAATAATAAAACTTCTCGAATAAGCTTATTTAAAATGCATATAAAAATTGTGTGAAACTTGAACATGCATATAAAAATTGTGTGAAACTTGATCATGCATAAGTCTATTTATCGTCAGATTCACTCAAACATCAATATTTTTTCTCGAAGAAATGAGATTTCCTGATCATAAAATAGTTGTAAAAACTCATAAATATTCTTAACTAGCTTAAAAGGCTTGGCGTCGCCCGGGTTTTGTATTTTGTAATTTGAAATTAACTTATGGAGGACTTTCGATTTTGAAACTCTAGGTCCTTATATGATAAGTAGGCCTGTGTAGATTTTGAAATGAGGAAGAACGACCTATGACACTCAAACTATTCCCTCAGAAAACGCTAGATATAGTTTTTAATGGCTCATAGAGGATGTCGAATGTTGCATTCCGTTGCTTCTACACACCATACCTGGGAAGGGTTCAAATAAGAAGAAAAAGAAATTCCGGTTACATAAGATTGTATTGCCTTTATGGAAAATTTTATTTCTCACTCCCATGTTACCAAACAACCGTCGGAGCTGAAATTAAAAAAAAATAATCAATATCACTTTCATACTTTCCTCCCCCAAAACCTGGAACATAATATAGGCTACTGCGGGCATAGGACTAAAAATGTTCCATCCTATTTTGTCTTCTTTTATATGTTAGGGCCTATGATAAACATCCCTATACAAAGCCTACAACTATGAGTGACGTATCAGTGGATAGGATTTTTACCGACTTCTGATATAGTATACTCACTATCACACACTTAAGCTGTCCCTGCAATACGACCGCTTATTCTACATCAAAATGTGAAGTGAGAAAATATTTTCCATGTCGAGGGAATAGAAAGTTATGTGGACTGCTTCACATTGTGCTTTATTTTTTGGATTTCATTCTTCAAGATTTATTATCACAAATGTATTAATTACATCGATAGCATCAGAATTTGTTAAAGCACAGCATTATGTAGTTTCCAAAGCCCTATGTGAACACTGTAAACAATACACTATTGTCATGATAACTGAATTGCATTTCATTTTTCAGTATAATGTTTTTCAGAAATTATATAAATTTTCAAGGGAAGGAATGGTTTGTTTGAATTTTAGTGTTCACCGCGTTACTTCCCGGGCTTAACTGGGTATGTATGCAACATTTCGTGCAATTTGGTCAAGAAATATATATATTGAACATAGGCCTACATACCCACATACATAGGCTACATACACACTTTCGATTTTGCTTGGTTGCAAGACTCACACTTTTTTGTTTGTTTTGTTATGAAAACATGTGACAGCGGAACTCTCAAACTATGAATATGTCACACTTCTTTTGTCACACTGCAAATTTTTTCGTTTGTTATGTAAACATGTGACAGCAGAACTCTCTAAGTGTGCCTCATTTCACATTTCCGACTTTTCCCGTGGATTTTCCAAAAATTTTCATTCGTACAAACCTTGTCCTGACAATAAATTAAAAAAAAAAAAAAAAAAAAAAAAAAAAAAAAAAAATCAGTCAACTCGTTCGAGCCATTTTCAAGTGATGCGGCTACATACATTTGGTAATTCATTTTTATTAATATAGATGTACCAATGTATATGTCACCATGCAGTCGTCCAATATTTAAAGTGTATGTATGTGGGCATGTAGGTTTGTTCCTTATAGAAATCTACATGCTTTAAGCAATTTGCACGAAATTGTGCACACATATCATCCTCAACTACGAATGAAACGCGGGCAACATTAAAATTCAATAAGCCATCCCTTCCCTCGAAAGATTATATAATTTCTGAAAATATTACACTGAATTCATCAAATGCAGTTCACTTATCTGGACAGCAATATTGTTTGGAATGTTCACATTTGGCTTTGGCAGTTGCATGACACTGGGCTTTGACAAATAATTATAATATTAGAGAGTGTATAATTAATTTCTGTAAATCAATAATCGAGAATTAAATCCACATAGCCTAAATAAATATCGGGTGTAATACTTCACATAACTTTCTCTATCCTAGGCAGGGAGAATACCATTTTCTCACTTCACATTTTGATGTGGAATAAGAGGTCGTGTTGCGGGGCAGCATTTTCAGGTGTCTCAGCCTGAGTTTTTACCAACGAAGGGTAGCGAGTATGCTTATCAAAAAAATATATTAAAATTCTACCCACTGAAACGTTACTCACCGCTGTTGGCTTTGTATTAAATAACAAATAGGGATGTTTATTGTAAGCCGTAAGCATGTAAAAAGAGACATGTTCTATGTGCGCAGTAGATTATTATTTCTCAGATTTTGTGGGAAGAATGTGTGAAAGTGACATTGATTTTATTTTGATTTTAGCCCTGAAATGGTTTTATGGCAACATGAAAATGGTACATAAAATATCCTGTAAAGAAGTAAATTGATATGTTACCGGAATGTTTGTTACTTCTAATTTCAATCCCTACCAGGATGGTGTATAAAAGCAATGGGTTGAAAAATTCTAAGTCCTGTATGAGCGATAAAAGCCATATCTAGCTTTTTCTGAGGGAATGGTTTGAGTAGCCTATAAGTCGTTCTTCTTCGCTTTTATACCTATATAAAGACTTATAGCTTAAAAATCAAAGGCCCTCCATAATTTAATCTTTAATTACACAAAAAATACAAAACCAGACCTTTTAAGTTAGTAAAACATAAAATGGAAAAACACTTAAGGTGCCGGTACATGAACTTCTATTGGAAGCCTATTACAGATATGAACCGAACGATTGACAGTTTCAGTTTAGCCTTAAATTTTAATAAAAACATTCATCAAGCGATATTAGTGGGTTTATAAGATTGAAATCGATTATGAAATTTTTAACGGAATTTTCATAAACGGCAATCCTAACATGTGAATAAAATTCCTCATATTTTAATATGAAACATTACATTATTAATTCTATATATCTTATTATATGCAGTTTTTGTTTTGACGCTTATAACTTATAGGTCAGTAGCATTGGAAATGTTAAAATTTGTAGCCCTTGCCTTAAATACGGAAAAAGATTTTGAGTACTATTCCTCGACACAAAGTCATACATGTGCGAGCACACATCTCACAGGGTGGTAGGCTCCCTTCGTACAATTTGTATCAAGTGTTTTATGTAGCGTATAGCCGTCACGCTAATGAATTGGCTCCAGTAACAGACAGTGCGATAATCAAATTTTGTCCTCGGGGAAACCAGCAATTACTTGCTCTTCTGCTCATAACTCTTCATCCCGATCTGCGCGTTGCATCCCTACTTAGTTATAGCCTGTATCTGCATAATATTCCCAGACCAAGTTGCAGGGCTGCATAATTTCCTTTAGCTTCAAACTAAAATCATTTATATTGTAGGCTTACTATAATCTTTGACGTGATCGACCCTATCACCCCCACCACCGCCACCACCAAATCCATGCCGTCGAAATACCAACTTTACTCCTTGAGAGATCATATCATGCCTTATCACCGTCTTAGATGGCCGACGTACTAACTCACATTGGGGAAGTCATAGTCTAAGGAGGGGTTTTAGGGGGTTTCTCCTACCCGTATAAGGCGATGCTGGATTGGAATTACCATACTTTGTATTAGGTTAAAGTAGACATGGAAAGAAAATGGGCCCGAATGATCTCTCGATGTCAAGAGACCCATAAAAGTTAATACACAAATAAGTAAATAAAAAAAAGTATCCAAGCTTACAGTTTTAATATTAAAATTACTATACTAATAATAATCACTTTATGGATGTAAACATACAAGTTTACTGATATGATGCCGACAACATTACAACAGAACTATTAGCATTTACCATTGCCATCATTATCTTTCTCTTCTTCGTCATCTTCTTCGTTTTGTTTGTTTTCAGATTCTTACGCATTAGCTTTCTGCTGTTCTTCTATTTTGTTTCCTACTCACCTTCCATAAAACAACTAAATGATAACGAAGCATAAAATGTTAGGCAATTCAAGGTGGAAAAAAGAGTATAGAAAGGCAGAGCATGAAACGTTTTAGCACACACAAGATGGTATAGACTGACTTCCGGGAATAATTGTTCCAAACGATCCCTTCAGAACTAAGTACACTACCTTTCACGATACAAATAACATTTTAGGCCCGGTATGCATTAGAAGAAAACGTACGCTCGCGCGCACACACACAAACACACACACACACACACAAATATATACATATATATATTTATAATTATATGTATGTATGTATCGCATACTTCATGATATTTCGTGAAGAATTTATGGTATATGTGTATACTCGAATATTTTCAAGAATGTAAGGATTGTTATGTAAAGGTGTACACCTTTTTTCAAATGGGAAGCGTTTTCCTTCACCGCCAATCACGTGTACGAGCTAAAGAAGTACCGCTATCAGTCTCGCCGTCTCTGATTGGACCGCGTATCTAAGCAAGGAGAAGAACAAAACGCTTCCCATTTGAAAAAAGGTGTAGGTAGGCCTATGTATGTATGTGTAAAATGTAGTCTATATTGTGCCTTCCTTACTCATAGGGTCGCTGGAACCATGTAAGGTAGAAGAATAAAGGATAAGTTCTGAACCTATGAAGAGAAAGAAAGTCTGTATTTGACAATTTCGGTTTCCTACGATTTCAATCTCTTGTTATTATGATATGGCATTGCTGAAGCCTATTCCATTAATAAACAGGCACATAATAGACTATACCATAGTCGCAGTTAGATTGTATGCTGTGTTAAGTGTTCCTGATTATTACATTCTACTCTGCTTCTCCCTGTATACAATTTTATGGCAACTGAGTCAAGTCTACTCACCTGCTCATAAACGTTGACCCCAAAATGCTCAAACTTATTTCCAAGCTGCGACATCATCTGTACTAATCTGTACTAAACGTATCATTTCAATTCATGAATATTTATTTGAGAAACGTAAGCAAATAGATAATAGTTTTAACACATTAATACAAACCGATTTTATTGCAATAGTTACACCCGCGTTTCAGAATCAGGAAATTCACAATTTAGTAACTCAGGTCACTTATATGTCCTAAATTCCTAGAAAGAAGAAGGAAAAGCAAGAGAATAAAGAGAAGAAGCAGAAGAAATGTAAGTAATGATGAAATACAGTTGTTATATTATGAAGAGCTAGAAAGATTTAACATTATTTTAAAATGAACGGTTAGGTAATAGTTCGCGACGTCGTGATATAGGCTAGTGTTTGAAGTTCACACCCTTGATCAATTCACCGTGGAAATTGAAGTTAGGATGAAATCAGGGTAACAGCTAACTCGATTACGGACAAGCAAATGAAAACAAATGACGCGCTGTCGGCGAATGACGTCGATTCATTATGGATGTGTAGGCTATACTGTGTGGTACATAGTACGGACGCGAATCAGGGGAGAGCGCTAATAACAATGCATCACCAGAACAGGGTGAAGTCTTTAGAAATCCAAGCAAGGGAAGCCCTTTCCAGGAAATAAACAAGAAAATAGAAGGGAAAGGAATGTAAAGCAGATAATGTAGTAGGAGAAAATGAATTAAAGAAAGAAAAAGAAATAAAAAAAAAGAAATAAAAAAAAAAGAAATAAAAAAAAAAGAAAGAAAGAAGTGCAATAAAAAAGAGAAAATAGATAAACAATAATACACAAATAAATAAAATAGAGAAGGAAAGACTCCATGATTGACTAACTGCAGTAGGAAATCTCCGCGATTTTCCTTCCTTAGCATAACTCTATTTGCGCTATTTGCTGTAAGTTTGCAACAATGTACCACACCGTTTACCTCAATTACTGTGATTGGTCAGAATTCAGACTAACTTGCGATGGACTAAAATATTTGTATGGATAATCTATTACTGATATTCATGTTTTGCATGTGTTAAGATTTTGATGGTTTATTTTACGTTATTGGCCTAAGAGGGACTACTTTCTGTCCTTGATCACTGACATTGTCATTTACCGCAACCTAAATAACTAAACTCCGTGGCGCTACATCCCTGGAGGGATTTGGCCTACCACCCGACCGCTGCGACATCTACCACAGGCAGATGGCAGGACTGGGGACATGTGGTCAGCATGCCGACACCCACGGCCGTTAATGGTGGTTTTCATGAGACGCTACTTCTCTAACAAGTAGCTTCTCAGTTCAAATCACGAGGCTGAGTGCACCCATGCCAGACCTCCCTACCTTAGCAAAACCCGAGGAGGTACCGGCGATCAAACCCGGGCTGACTGATCTGTAGTCAGCGACACTTACCACAAGACCACGCCGGCAGTCTTACTGCAACTTACAAGAAATAAACTTTAAGTATATAATTATGTACGTCGGTTTTATGGCAAACGTCGTGTACTTGCCAATTTTTTCTAAGGAAGAAGCAATAAAAGATGAATCTAGATACATAACTAGGTATCTATTATTTATATTAAAAAAACTCTATAGAAAGAGTCCTGCCAGAGTGCTTTGAAATGACAGGAGGACAGCACGAGGATTTGTGCTGTAGAATCAGGGCACATTATGGATGTACACATGATCATCATTGGAAAATGGCAGTGGAATTTCGACTATCCGAATGGAAAAACCTGAATGTGTTACCTCTTTTGTACTGTCCCCATGTAAGAAATAACATAGATGTAACTGAAATAGAGGAAAACATTTTTAATAAGTGATTTTCCCCATAGATCTGTTGAGTAACAAACATTTTTCATAACAATTGACCCTGGACATAACGACAATTTGACCTCCGGTCCTAAGGAAAACTGTAAGCTTTTAATACGTGTTGAGATTGTAAGTAAGCTATTTTCCTTACTTTATTATGACAACTTAGGTTTAAATACAGACATTAGGAACACCTAAAATTACCTTTGCAACACGGATTTTACAACAGAAACGGCGTTCAATACATGTCGGGAACTTGTACTGAAGAATCAGGTGATGGTTCGCCTTATTGGCTGAATGTCATAGGTAATGGACGACACGTTTCTTCGTGGAGATGACAATTCCACGACAGACACTTGTTCGTGCCCTGGTGTCTTTCCTGCTGAGAAAGGCGTTGGTGATGGCTGACTTCTTACTGCAAAAGTGATCTATTTCCACAGTAATGGGCGTGAATGTTTAAAAAGCATAGGCGAAATGCAAAGGAAGACTAAAAAACATAATCCGATAACATGAACAATCTGACACCTGCATCTGACATTTCGTTTGGTTCCGTCCAAGTTTCTGAAACAGTCTTTCTTAGTAGCTTATTAAGATTTAGGCCTAAGGCTTGCAGATTGAATTTTAAACAGAAGTGAAGCAATTATAAACACACAAAAACAGCTAATCCGCCATAAAAATATTGAAAAACATACAGAAGAAGAAAAGGAAGAAGTAGAAAAAGGTTATAGTGATTTTGCCATATAATCTTAGGCCATAATGTGTTTCCGGTACTTAAAGGTGTACGGATTTTATAGTAAATACAACATAGCTTCCAAAGTATTGAAATATTAAGCTGACTTTTCCACTCCTTCGCCGCGTGTTTGATATGGACCAATAACGTTTAGCAATTCCTCGGATATCACGGCCGTTTATCTTCCAATATTCTTGTAGGAATCACGAGGATGACATTTTATCGGGTAAAATCGTCTGCTCGTTACTGGACACGAAAGCATCAGTGTGCAGTGATTAATACGTCATATGCTGCCATTAAACAGTACGAAAAAAGATTATTTTATACATAATAACTTGTTTGGAAATTGAAATAATAGAAATGTATATTGATTAAAAACACAATTTCGATTCGGTGCAAGCCAGTTCGTTTGCTTTTATTCTGTTCTGCTGTTAGCTTACCTGAATGAAGTTAACCATGTCTTCTATGCACCATTGGTAGCCCTGGTTACAACATGGTAACTCGAATTGATTCATGGATGGTTGATTCATAGTAGGCCGTGATCTCGCAGCTGTTAGGCGTAGTTTTGTTTTTATACAAAAAAGCACGAAAGTAATTATTATTTGTATAATCCGTTACATTTTTATTCATGGAATAGTCTTAATAAATCCAACTCGAGTTGACGAGTTTCATCAGATAAATTCGCTCCTGTTGCGCAGTCGAGAATCTATCGATAAACTCGTCAACTCTCGTGGGATTACTTGTGATAAAAGGAAGATAGCATAACGGATTCTTCTAGAACTTTTCATATACCTATAGGCATCATGGTAGCTTATAAGAAATTTTAATAACAAGCCTGTCAAATTGTATGGCTATGCTAATACAGTAGAACTCCAATCATCCGGTTTATTTGGGACCAGACCCGATTCCGGAAATAAATATCCGTATACAGTAATTGGATAAATCGTGTTAAAGGCAATTTCTTAAATAAAAAAGGCTAAATTTTACAGCACTGTACTTACATTAAGTGCCGCATCTTGAACATATCGGTCACAGCCAGTTGGTTTTGCTGATAAAACTGTCGATATTGTCCACTAAAAGTTTTTCTTTTTTGCAAATAGTCCGCCCTGAAAGAGGGCTTTCCAATGCTCCCTGTTGCAAAAACCACTTGAATATGGCCTCAAAGCGATCCGGATAATTGGCGATCCGGATAATTGGCGATCCGGATAGTTGGAGTTCGGATAATTGGAGTTATCCTGTTGTTCCATATCTGAAGAAATAATGCATTACCTGATTTACACAATTTTCCTCCGGGAAATGTGAAAAATTAGACTTCAGCACTTCCATAATATATTTTCCCCATCAATGTAGCCTATCTATCGAATTACACACTCTCAGATTCTACATATTATATTGTTTTTAGCATCTCCTATACTCTGGGAGATTAATTAAATATTCAAATGAGTTTATTATTTAAGGTACAATAAGCTTATACCCTGAGCAACTGTAGCTTTCTGACTACACGATCATAAAACATTAAAGGCTTAAATTACCTCCAACTCTTGCCATCAATAAAAAATGTCTATACTGAACATCATTCTACTGTATAATAACACACTTTTAGTCCGGTTATAAACTTTGATAATATAACGTTAGTCCTGATGTGTTCCAATGTTCGCTTATATAAGTTATATATATGGGTACTATATATATATATATATATATATATATATATATATATATATATATATTTATTTAACAATCTGTGCTACAAAAAGGAAACAGAATCTTTTAAAAAGGCAAAACATAATGATTACAAAAATATACAACTTTAGAAAAGATACAAAGAAAGAAACGGAAAACGGAAAAGAAAGAAGATGCATAGAGGAAAGAAGAGAAGTTAATTATATAACTATAAAAAGTATAGTACATCAAACCATGACTATAATTGCAACTAATATGCTAAGTAAAGCGCTCCCTATTACAGGCATTGGAGTCCTTAAGGTTCCTAGAGGTGTAGGCTCCCGGATTTGTAGACAAAAGACACATGAAGATGGTAAGGCAGTCAGGAATGCTTTTGCGTCTCAACCATTAATTGTGTATGGCAGAGGCGTAACGAGGGGGGGTTGGGGGTTTGAACCCCCCCATTGATTAAAAAAAGGAAAATTGTACAATTTTTTTAAGTCTGCTTATAAATTACTTAATAGGCTATGAGTATAAAGCGTGGGAAGCTTAAACTCGTTATTGTGAATCTTAATTTTTAAAATTTTCCGGGGGAGGACCCCCGAACCCCCTCTTGCTGGGGGGTATTCCATATGGTCGTCCTGGTTACGCCTACTGTATGGTATAACTTAGCTCTTACAATTTATTAACAGTCCATGTGTAATAAACACTTCCTTTTGGGGTTCAGGAGTGGATATTTAGGGTTAAGCATTAGGTTAACATGCACAATGTGCGCAGTTATTAAAACTATTTGTGTCTACTGATGTAGGTTATAACGAAGTACGCTAAATTACTGTAAACAGTTTTAAAACAATGGTAATAATATAAAGAACAAAAAGTTACAATGTAGAATAGAATTAATAAGTGGAACCTCCTATAGACCTAGCCTATTTCTTAGTTTTGATGCTTTCGCATTAATCTGAATTTCGCCAAATAATCCACTGCTAACAATTTATTTGTCTATTCGTAGTTCTCATATTCATTGCGACTTGTTCACTTCCCTTTACTGTTATCATGCAGAGACCTAATGCCGGAAGAAGACCAACTTCAAGTCTTTTTCATGTAAAGTGAAGGGAAATGATACAATAAAAGAAGAGACAGGTCATGTCACAAAGTGCTATTACAATGTAGGTCACAATATTACCCTTCCTCTTTGTGCCTGCGCTCAATGTTTTACTGAATAATGACGATTCCTTCTGGAAAGAGAGATTTGAACTGGCGATAGTTCGGTACTGCACTCACACATAGCTGCCAAGTCATTAGCATATGCGCGCAGAGGTGCTGCAATATGCATACCATGTCAAGTGTCGTCATCACAATACATGCCTTACCTGGCGTTACACTTCACAGCAAAAACTACCTTTGTCCTATTATGGAATAATTTTTATGAAAGTTGATTGTGCCTTGGGTGTTTAGTTAATTAAGGGAAGAGGGGGTTGTTTCGGACAGCGTGTGGTATCGGAGAAGCCTAACAATCTCCTGCTGGCAGGTATTTGCAGGACCAGTTTTGTGATTGACAGCAGTGGCTAAATTTTTGAAGAGGGTCAACATTTTATTGAGTCTCGAGAGGCATTGTTATACTTGAGGGGTATTGCTTTTTGTACTTTTATGTGTGTATAGTCTTGCACGAAGATAACTTTACAAAGCAGTAACAAGAAGAAGGATTAGTTGTGTTACATTCTATTCCTACAGTCACTAACGGAACCACTGTACTATAAGCTATGGATTTAGAATTTCATTCTGTTCGAAGGTTCTTGGTTCAGATTGTTTTTCTGAAGAGCGTGAATCAGGTGGTATCGTACGTGATACTAGCGGCTGCTATCGGACATCATAGCTGCTCATCCAACGTGGTTACTGATGGTTCTGTCCTTTGTTTTAAGTAAATGTGGTAAATATAAGAGGAAACTGGGAAGTAGGCAATACGATGCTATTGATGCTAGCTGTAAATAATGTCAGGGACAAGAAAACGACTGTTCGAGAGCTTTTATCCTATCTGCTGGTGTACTATTTTTCAGGGTAGTGTTTGCAAAGGCTGGGCACATTAAGAAAATGTACAAATCTGGAGAGAAACGCTTTATTTCAGAAATGTTATATTTTCGTAAAAAAGTAAAGCAGCAAACTTTGCACTTTCCATGTGGAGATAAGTTCTTCCTTGAAAAGAGTGACTGGCCGATACCGCTCTGCATTTTTCAAATGTACAAAAATGTAACCACTTTTTAGTTTTCTTATGCTGACTGCATTTTTTAGTATCAGCTAAATATATTCAATAAACATTTTGATATAAAGTTAGGCCTATCTATGAAGTGGATTGCAAACTTTTTTCAAGTTTAAAAAAGTTACATAATAAAAACCTAATAAGGTGTCCGATACAACCGGACCTTCCCATCAAGTTGAATAATCTCACAAGTGGTTGCACTGTTAAGTCCTTGTCAACTTTTCGCTATGATGAATAATTGAATTAGATAATTTAAATACACATTTTAACATCGTATACTATTTTTTCTAAGCTAGGACTATAGAAATCACACATAAATTACCTTTCTAAAAGGAATTTTTGGGTTTAATCTCTTTTAAACAACTTCCATCCTAAAGGAAATTTCCCTTACAGTATTAAGACTACATTCATATTGTCCAAAACCGTACATATTCTTGAAGTACAATGACGTTCAACTGTAATGATTGTTGCGTTTTTGTAAAAATTGTGTAAATTTGTTATCCATTTAATTTAGTTTTAAAAATCTAGTTACTACTATATGCTTGATCAGTTTGGTCTCCTACACGAAAACTTTTGTTGATAACCTATTTATATGGATACATTTTGTTCTGCAAAATTAATAATGTTATTTCTCATTTTTATTTTGTGTCTTTTATGTATTTGCAACGGTTCTGTTTTCATGGAAACGGAACTACTCACCGCATAGGCTTATCCTATACGCTTACACCCTACTTCAATTGCTGTATCAGATCTATTTATATACAGACATGTTTTATGAATATTTCATAAATAATATTTAAGCTTAGTATCTTCGTCACGAAGTCATATATACCATCAATGCCTGGGAAGGAAGTATTCAATTCAAGGGCCGATTGTTTGCTGTGTAGAGGCAAGACACGAGCAGAAAGCATGAGAATGAGAAACGTAAATTCATAAACTGCAAAGACGTTCATGTCCCTTTTCAACTATACTGATTATCGAATTAAAAAATTATAGTACGTTAACATTATTCTCTAATTGAAAACTTACAACAGAAAACCTCAAGCTTTATTCGAAAAATATAGATATTTAACAAGACCAACCTTGTTCAATTTAAGGGTGGTTACAGTAGTAATTTCCTTGTCTCATTCGTGCACCATGCAAAACTATTCCATCCTCTTGTATATAGGTGATGGAAATGAAATCCTAATTGTATTATATAACATTCTGAATTCCTGAATGTCCTTGATAATTTCGTAAAAAATCATCACGCTAGATCTTTTATTATTTGTCCTGATACAGAATTCTCGCCACTGAACGTACCTAGGTATATTCAGGGATTACAGAATTTTTATAAAATGTTCATTCTTCTTAAGCCTTTCGACTATCATCAGGGCCTTAAAATTGAAAATAAATTTACACCGATCCACCATGTTTCTATAAAAAAGAAACCACCGGTTATCAAAATATGGATCAATAAAACATTAAAATCACTATAAGTCATTCCTGCAGGATTATGTTACAACGATGTGAATTCATCTTCAATTTAAGACACTGACGAATAACCGAAAGGCCTGGGCGAAGAATAACATATTTTATAAGAGGAATGAGTAATGCATATCAATTGTGTTTACTGCTCAGACGATATCTGATCTGAGAATGTTTTAAGAGAAAAAAATTTAAACCCTTGTCGGTACTCCAGAATTAACTACTAGACTACGTGCGAACATTAACACGGAGTGATCCCGGCGAAGACATCTTACTATTCTACCACAAATTTGCAGTTCTATGCTGTATGGAAATTCCAATTTAAACTAGTAAATTTTTATGTAAATTTATCTTCAATTACTCATTTAAATTAAACAGTAAAAGATATTAAAGTTTGATTTGTCATATTTTAAATCGTACCATAATATTTAAAAGTACTATTGAAGTTACAATTTTTATATATTTTTTTTTTATTTTTAAATAATGTGAAGAACTGAGTTTCCAAACTGCAGCCTAATATGAATATTTTGTGAGTGGGTTGCCAACATCTCACCGGATTCGAAACAAGTTCACTGAACAGGAACGATTTCATTCACTTCATTCATGGTCAGCGGTGATAAAATGGTTGCCTGTGGGATAGATCTAATGGATCTTCCTCAAGGCACTATTGTCATTAATAGGCCTATGTTACCATCCTGGGAGAGGGGACTAACGAAAGTATAATGTTCGATTTATGAACCGAAAAATATTCACAACCGGTTTGTTTGTACCTGCTGACCATGGATTCAACTGGCACTGAGGACGCTGAGCCAATACTGTATCATGGATTTAAGCTTCCTTACACCTAGATTTCATTTGGTGCCTTAATACGAGACCAATATTCTTTATGGTGTATTACACCATTCTCTAGCATATATTAGGCTATTTTGATTCTCATTAGCTAGTTTATTTTCTTCTTGTTCCTCCTTTAACTTTCATTTTTTAAATTTTGTATCTTCTTTAATAATTCAATACTTTTGTTGTTAGCTTCACCCCGTCCATCTTCTTTTCTACCAGAATTCAGGGAACCGGATAATCCTGGAAGAAAGATAGAAACAATTTTGCATTAGGCTTACCCATCCCAGGTTGTGTAACATACTCCTGTTAATGCCAAGCATAGTACCAACACGAAATGTGATGTAAGGAACACAGATTAAACTATACGAGGTTTATTACAATGAATCCTTATGTTATATCACTCAGTATTCTAAACAAACAACTTAGATAATGACTTTAAAGCCCAAACTACTAAGAAACACATGTTGTCTTGGCTACAAGAAATTTGAAAGTTGGTTTTTGCATTGGGAGAGAGATTAATTTATTTACCAGTTGCCGGTCATGTGGTATTGAAGCCCGTCTGTTGCGAACGAGATGAAATGATTTCCCCATATGGTTGGTGTGACACATGTCTGGCTCGATGGGAAATACAAATCCTCTTTTAAATGGTTTTATGTTCCTGTAACAATGTATGTGTCGGCAAAAGCAAAACGGTATTTTTTATTCAGATCCACAATAGGTTTATCAGTATATGTGATGTTTCTGTTGTTTGAAGATTCATATTTTAAGATATCATGGTAAAACAGCATGATTATTTTGAAAATTTTACACCAAGCTCGTTCCTCAACCATCTACCTGTTCTATTGAGAGTTTCGTAATTGAATTGCACCCGAGATTATTAGGAGCTTGTTGTTTTTCGTCTAAAAGTGATAAAAGTGAATAAATTCATAATTGTAGGTACAGTTTTTGAGCAATTGCATATCACAATTCATTAATTATCAATATGTAGTAGAACCGAAATCTTGAACATGGACTAGGTTTCACGAGTTTCGTTCATAACTTCAGGAAATAACAATTTGGGCGATTTCTGTTGTTTCTGTATATATAAGCGACTCCCCATGAATCCGTCATTGACTGTTGCAACCATTCTGTTACGTTGTTAAAACTGCGCATCACTTGGGGCTTGGTTCACTCACTCTCGACTCGCTTGATTGCAATAGATGAATTCATTGTATAAATATGCTTGTAACACATTGCTTTATTTCAAACAATCCATGAATTCAACTGTTTATGCATGACAGAATGAAGGCATGTTTTATCATATATATGTGTTTATTTTTATTTATTTATTTATTTTATATATTTATTTATTATAATAATTAACAAAGGAAATTATCAAACATTACAAAATAACTTACACATATACTCCCCTTTAAAGCCCCCAGATTATAAAGATTTTTCGTGGAAATCATGTAAGCTGTAATTTCCTGAAGTTATGTACGAAATAAGTGAATCATTCTGTACGTATTAAAATAACCAAATTCCATGGCGCTGCATCCCTAAAGGGTACATCCGACCGCTGCGTAGTCTACCATAGGCAGAAAGGAAGATTGGGGAATGTGGTCAGCATGTCGAAACAGACGGCCGTTAATTAAGGTTTCCGTGACCAGAGCCGCTACTTCTTAATCAAGTAGCTCCTAAGTTTGAATCACGAGGCTGAGTGCAACCCGTTTCAGATCCCTCTACCTCAGAAAATCCGAGGAAGTACAGGAAATCGAACCCAGGCCTGCAGGTCCATAGCCAGCGACGCAGATTGTTTCTGTACATATTAAACCAAGTAATTTTTTGCCTTTACTCTTTATGAGAGGAATTAACGGTCTCTATTATCTTTGCTGTAGTTCCTAACATTTTTAGCTGATTCGTCTTATGGACTTAATCTGAAGCACGACCTTGTTGCTATAAATTAGAGCAGGTCCTTGTACCGCGAAGTTTTAATACCGCTGTCCTTCATAATGAGTTTCTGGGAGACTCCCACGACTCGACTCCCAGGCAAGCATTTTGAGACAATACTGTGAACTGCTTATCCTGTTTCTCACGTGAAATTCTCCATTGTCATCATCACACTGGCCGTGTGTCTCAACACAGGAAGGACTCGCGCTTCTCATGTGAAAATGCACATCTTGAAACTCTATATCCAATCATGGTCTCCTGCATGTAACTTATAGCGGTGAGAATGAGAAATATTCTGTGGAAATCACTCGCGGTATCAGTGCCGTTCAGTAGAGTTACTTATTACTCGCAGACACACATATTATCTTCCTGTATGTATTTTAATGCTTTTTTTTCATATTTTGCACAGAGTGGGGAAGGGAGAAAATGTGGGTTGTTGTTGTGATAAGCCCGAAAGAGAGGGATGAGAACGGGTGTGGCATTTTAAAAAGGGTTAAACGTATTGAAAGACAAAGAAGAAGGTTGTGTGATATGCAGTAAAGAGGAAGGAATAGGCTATCACACTGCCTAACAGAATGTGAAGGGTTAAAATGGTGGAGGGAATACATTTGGGAAGGAAAATGGGAGAATTTACATAGCGAGATAATAGTCAGTAAGATGTAAAAATTCAAAAAATTAAAAGTGAATAAAATGGGAAAATCCGAATCCACAATCACGCATAGAACCTTAGGGTTAAAGCATGAGGGAATTGTTAAGGGACAGGACTAGACTTATAAATAAGATATGTAAAATAGTTGTAGACAACTGCAATATGTATGTAAATAATGTAAATAAAAATTCTATTCTATTCACATTTTGTTTTTACTCCGACAAAATTAAAAAAGATTAGCCTAAGTAATGGGTTCGCCCAATTTTTACTAATTAAAATAAGGAAAATTGCACCTACAGAGGCTTTGATAGAACCTAAATCTTTTTCGAAGTTAAGGGCTTTCGTATTTTCGTATAATCGGCACATGAAAGTGGTTGTGAGTCTCTTTACCCGCACGATAGCACCGGGTACTCATATAGGCTGTGACAACTCCAGGGCAAAAGTGTGACCAAACGGTTTTTGAAAATTTTATTATAAAATCGAAAACGCCATATGAGAAAACAAATATGATTCTCGTTCGTACCTGTTTGTAGCACAGTGTCTCTTTCTAACATTATCTTTTGTGTCTCTTCAGACGTTCACCGAAATGTTAATAATATCATATGATGATATTTCATGTTATGATGAGTCTAACTTCGTTCTCGCAAATATATCGATAAACCCGTAATATCTCTTGGGATTACATTTGATAAAACAGTGATTAATACGTCACATGCTGCCAGTGAATAGGATTAAAATACAGTACATTAGGCCTATGTTATACAACATAACTTGTTTGGAAATTGAAATAGTACAAATATGCATTGAATAAAAATGCAATGTAGATTCGATGTAAGGCAGTCGTGTGCTTTTATTCTGTTCTGATATTAGCATTGACGACGCTCTCTGTCTTGTGGTAAGCACTATTGGTAGCATTGGAATTGTTTTGAATCTGGTAACTCGAATCGATTTATCGGCTGTTCATTCATTTAGCATGCCGTGATCTCAAGTTGACAGAATATTGATAACAAAGCAAGAAAGTAATTATTATTTACATAGTACGTTACACTTTATTCGTGGAATAGTCATTCAGTTTATCGATAGATTCGTGACTGCGCAGCAGGAGTTAATTTTTCTGATGAAACTCATAGGCCTATACTCGTAAACTCGAGTTGGATTTATTAAGACTATTCCCTGAATGAAAATGTAACGGATTATACAAATAAAAATTACTTTCGTACTTTGTTAAAAAAAAAAAAACAAAACGGCCCTTGCGAGATTACGGTATACTACGAATCAACTATCCATGAATCGATTCGAGTCACTAGGTTGTAACCAATGCTACCAATGGTGCATATGAGACATAGTTAACCTAATTCGGGTAAGCCAACAGCAGAACAGAATAAAAGCACACAAACTGGCTTGCGCTGAATAGAAACTGTGTTGATAAACTTCATTTGTGTTTTTAATCTTTCTTTCTTTCTTTCTTTTTTCTTTCTTTCTTTCATTCTTTCTTTCTTTACCTTAGTTTCACCTCTCCCTTGTAGGGACATTTAAGCGACCCAAGCCGCCCGGGCCTTACAGGGGCGCGACCTGTCGGGAGACGGATTATCTATGGACCATATACATACTTTTTTGACCAGACAAGGACATGGAGGGCCTCCCCGGATGAGTGATCAGCCCAATGCCGGGGCCACCTCCGAGACAACACGAACACACAGGACGAAACACTCTATGCACACACACACTCACCCCAGACATGGCGAGGATGGGATGAAGATGATAATGACGGCCAGATGTTATCCGGGGACCACAAGGGCCTAAAGTTACCCCTCATTTGTCTCACAGGTAAGGAAAAAACCCGGAAAAAACCCCACCTAGGTAACTTGTCCCGACAAGGGTGTTTTTAATCAATGTACATTTATATTATTTCAAATTCCAAATAATATGTTACATAAAATAATGCATTTTTATTCTGTTCACTGGCAGCGTGTGACGTATTAGTCACTGCACACTGATGCCTACGTATCAGTAATGAGGTGACGTCTTATCAGATAAAATAACATCCTTGTATTAATATCAAACATTTTATAAGATAGACGGTCGTGATTGGTGTATATCCTAGGAATTTTGCTTAACGTTATTGGCCAATATCAAACACTCGGCGTATGAATAAAATAGTCTTAATAAATTTCACTCGAGATTACGAGTTTCATCAGATACATTTGCTCGAATTTTGTATACTTCGATAAATTCCTAATCTCTCGTGTAGGCCTATGATAAAATCTATGATGCAAACTAACATGTATTGTAGAATGTTCGAATGAAGAGAGAGAGAGGAGCTTGAACATTTGAACATGGCCAAGAATGTCGAAGCATCGCTATTTACATGTGAGATTGATGGTTATGGTTGCGTAAGGCAAATTCATTAACACGTGCGTCTCAACACCTGTTACAGCCGCAGTTTCTTGCAAATAATGACCTGACGCCATACATGTTTCATAACCTGTAAACATAAACTGTTTCTTTCATACACTTGTTTCGCTAGTCGCTGGTAAGTACAAGGACGACTTGAGACAAATCTTACTGCCTTGGATTGCCAACTTTTGAAAATTGAAAGAAGGGATGAAGGAGTAGAAAAGAAGTGTCAAAAGAGGATTCAAAGTGCGTTGTCAGTGCATAAAATAGGGTACCGTAACTTAAAATATGAATTAACTTAGTAAACCAGCACGAAGTTTTGACAGCGCCCAGGAAAATTTTGCTAAATTAATCAAGATAAACGATTATAGAGGAGAGTAATAAAAGTTTGTTTTAAAAACCTTTAGACTAACCAAAAGAACGGTTATTTCCTTAATTTAATGTTCCATATGACATTAGAATAGACGCATAAGCTTACACTTCTAAAATATTTTTACAAAAACCGAAACGTATATGTATCTGACCTACATAGCTACAATACAAGAAAAAATAAAGCCTCGCCTTCAATAGAACCTAAATATTGTACTGTACATCTGCTGGCTCCGTAACAATTATTATGGTCTATAACTCCATAATTAGGTCACATCGAGAATTAACAAATATGAACGAAAAAAATGCAATTAAGCATCTTATTTCATAAGTTATACTTTCTTTCATTCTGATATTATTATGATATTTAAGGAAGTATTTAATTATATATCCCATAGTTTGTTAGAACTTCTCCCACTTTGCTTTTAAATATTCTAGGTTGTATATTTTCAGATTTAGTTACATTTTTGTGTCATTTATTTGTGTAGAATAAACTCAGCTGTACACGAACATGAGTATCTTGCTCATTCGGGGAATTGATTAATGTATCTGAAATAATGTATTAGGCTATGTGTAAATAATCATACACAGTCACATACGAAATATTGAGAGATAAACAAATGGAAACACAGAGGTATTTAAAACGTTTATAAAACCTGTTTGCCGCATACATTTTTTAGTTATACTTGACGCTTCAGTCTACGCCGGGTGAATTGCTAGCGTGGCTGCCTTCCAACCTTGTGGCCAGGATTCCACTCCCGGTCGGGAATTTTTTCAGTAGGGGAAAATTTCCTTCCTGGGCGTTGTGTTTTCCCTTCATCCCCTCCCGCGAGAGGCAATGGCAAAACACTGCGGTATCACCCTTGCCTGAAGGAACTGTAAACAAGTCGTGGGCATCATCCTGTAGCTTCGTGCCTTTGGGCAGAACACTCATTATCATCATTATCATCATCATCAGGCTAAGTCAATAGGTATGAACGAGGTATCAATCGAAATATGTTTTTAGAGATGTTTCATTGAACGTATTCATGAATCATTCTCAACGTTAATATGGCCCTCAAATTTTATCATATTAAAAGTATAACAATCCAACGGTTATTAAGTGCCAGTATGGTACTTTATGAGATTGTGTGGTGGACGAAAAAATGTCTGTCCGTCTGTCTGTCCGTCTGTCCGTCTGTCTGTCCGTGTGTCTGTACGCACCATAACTCAAATACGCTTTTTCGGATTTTCATGCAACTTGGAAAAAACATTTATAATGTCCATGGGAAGAACCCTATTGATATTGAACCAAATCGGTTCACCGGTACCGGAGTAATGCCCAATTTAGTACCTATTTTAATAGATTATGGCGCCTTTCTAATAGAAAGGTGCCATAACTCAAATACGTTGTATCGGGTTTCCATGGAACTTGGTATACGCATTTATGACGTCCATGAAAAGTGCCCTATTGAATTTGAACCTAGTATGTTGACCGGTACCGGAGTAAAACCCAATTTAGTGTTTAATTTAAAGGCGCAATAACTCAAATACGCTTTATCGGATATTTATGAAACTTCGTATACGCATTTATAATGTCCATGGAAAGACGTCTATTGATATTCAACCAAATCGGTTGGCCAGTACCAGAATAATGCCCAATTGAATGCCTTTTATGTTAATATATGAGAAGTCGCGATAACTCAAATAGGCTATACTTTATTGGATTTTCCTGAAACTTTGTATACCCATTTATAATGTACATGGGAAGACGTCTACCGATATTGGACCAAATCGGTAGACCGGTACCGGAGTAAAACCCAATTTAGTGTCTATTTTAAAGACGCGGTAACTCAAATACGCTTTACCGGATTTTTATGAAACTTGGTATACACATTTATAATGTTCATGTGAAGACATCTATTGATATTGGATAATATCGGTTGACCTTTTTCGGAGTAATGCTCAATTTAGTGCCTATTTTATGATAATATACGTATTCGAAAGAATTTATAAAAAAAAAAAGCAAATCAGTTATCTTGACAACATAGTCAATTGTTTTACTGTGATTTTATAAGATTTTGGAAATTAAAATACAGTTAGCTAAGACCAAAAACACTATTGTTTTACATGCGCTTATCCAAGTAGACCGTTCAACTGACCCAGGTGGCTGATATGGTAACGTCTTGGTCTCACATTCTGAGGTTCCATGATTCAAATCCCGAAACCGGCCAATTTTACTTTTTTTTGTTGGTATTTTTATGTGAGCGTGCGATTGTCAAGATATCACAAATCTGTACAGTTCAGCTGATGCTGGAAGATTTTAATCTGATTATAAAAAAAACTAGACCTTTGTTCTTCCGTAAGCCCTGCTTAATGAATAAATCTGGAGCTTAACTTGGAAATCAATTTAAAAAAAAAAAAACATATTCTGCATATCATAATTGCAATGATAACTGATTAAACAAAAACATACTGGCACTTTTTTACATCAGTTTACCTGATTTTATTATCTAATGTTGCATTGTACTGATAGATATAACCTTACCGTAAACTCTCCAGTATCCATCAATATTAGAGTTGATTATATTTGAAGCAATTTTAGAGAAACATTCAACGTTTCTAGTGTATACAATGATATTTCTATTGCGTAAAATTTATTTCCTCCATGCAAGTCACGATAATGTAATAATTCTCATTGATTTGTTTAAATTGTTTTGAATATAACTATAGCTATATAATTACTACATCCCTGAAGGGACCATCCGACCGATGCTTCGTTGCAAGTATCATATAGCAGGAATGGCCCATGTGGTCAGCACATCGACAATGACGGCCATTAATAAAGGTTTCCGTGACCGGAGCCGTTATTCTTAATCAAGTAGATCCTCAGTTCGAATCACGAGCTTGAGCGCACTCCGTTCCAGACCTCCCTACCTCAGAAAAATCCGAAGAGGTACCGAGGATCGAACCTGGGCCTGTGGGACCGTAGCCAGCGACACTAACCACGAGACCACGAGACCCTTTGATATATAAAAATAGTACGTTTAACCTTTAAGATGAAATTTTAATTATTTGTTTTGCCTAAAATTTACTACAACACAGGTGTTCCAACTGGAATCAAAAGTATTTCGATTGATACCTTATTCATATGTACTGACATAGTTTTCGCAAACAAAAAGGCATAATGATAACAATAATAATGTATTTAGTACTTCTGATTACGATACCTGTATTTAAGATATTATTTATCATTCCAGATTGACAATATTCAAAATGAAGTTTAACTTACTTTCTCAACGACAATACACAATTCCTAAGCAAGCTATAGGAGTATTACCTATTTTATGGAACCCGGAGGTTTTTTGCCGAGCTTACATGAGCTCAACCCTAATTTATGCTAACTCCATCCAACCATCTCTCGCAAACCCTACTTTCATTAAATCTATCCTAATATTGTTCTTCCACCTACGGCTAGGTCTTCCAAAGTTTAACACAAGAGGAACAAATAATAATATTGATCAATTGCTTTCTTTCTAAATTTTATTCCTAACTTGCTTTTACCTAACAATTGATCTGCATGTTATCCATTGGCTTTGTCTCTTTTCAAAAATAAATAACATACCCTTCAGAAAAAAAACATAAAAATTTACAACTACGTGAAGCTCAACTTGTATTACATGTTTATATGGTGAAATAGGTTTTTTTTTATTTGAAATAAATATAAAACAGATTCCGTGACTGACATTTGGTAGAACTTAACCCTCATGCCATTACTTCGATAAATCAAATAACCTTATTTTCAGTTATCAATCTTCTGTCAAAATATGGACATGCTGGAATGAACTTAAATCTAAGTTTACTTAATGTTGTTTATGTTTAAACAGTAGTTTAAAGGTGTCAATAGGATATGTGAATTAACTTAATTTTGTTAGGTGCAGGTTGAGGGGGTTTACAATTCATTTTGAGTTTAATGTTAATATTTGATAAAATCTTATTGTGTAAAGAACTATCTAATAAGAAGGTTAAAATTTGTATCTTAAAAGTAGTAGTAATAAGATTTCCTTAAATATGAATATTGGCCTAAAGGAGATTTTTTTACAGGGCTTGTCATCGCCATCATCGTCTTCCATGGAGGTTCAACATCTCGCCGCGTCGATTGGTAAGTGTAATTAATATGACTATTAATTAATTTAATTCATTTTTATTTATTTAATGCATTAATACTTATTAGCCCCTCTCCTGGATTCCTATCAGAGGACTCTATATGCACTATACAATTAGCAATTTATTATTTTATGATTGCATAGGTTATATAAATTATTTATAACTTAAAAAAAGAGAGAGAAAAAGTTTAACTATTTAAGAAGAAAAACAAAAACATTGAAACTTAATAATAAACTAACTGCAGTAAGTGTCGAGTCAGGGATTTTTGTGGATTTGTGATTATGAATGGGAGGTCGGGCCTAAGCATACCACACCTTCACATATGCCGTACACTCCCGCGTCCTCACAACCATCTCATCATCAACCAGGTGAATACCAGTCGTCACCGTAATCCTTAGTCTGGAAGCCAGACTTCAGGCATCGACGTCGACCAGTAGGCCATCCTGGTACCACGAAGACGTATCCGGGTGTTTGTTATCCTTTATTTGTAATTTGTCTTATGTCCTGTGTCCTTGTGTGTTTATATCATAGTCTTATTGCCTTTGTCCGTGTCTGCTGTTTATATCATAGTCTTATTGCCTTTGTCCGTGTCTGCTATTTATATAGTCTTCTTTTGCTTTCTAGGAAATTCTATTTGCTGCTTCATCCAACGAGTAGGAATCTCTTATGATGCTCGCTATTTGCCTACCTTGAAGTAGTCTCTGAAAGGGTTCCCTCAATTGAGCAGTGTTTTGTCATTCCCAAACCGCATGCTCCCCCACACGAGCATGTATTAGAGTCCGCAATATCCCTTTCCTCTAAGTCAGGGATGGCCAACTTCTTTTGCCCAAAGGGCCACTTCCATACTTTCGCTAAAAGCAGGGGCCGCACAAGAACTTAAAGGGAAATTTAGGCTATATAAATTAATGTATAAACAAATGCTATGGATATTGAACATACTTTAATGTTGAAATAATATATACTACTAATCATACAAGAGTTGAGCAGAACAAAATCAACAATTTTACTGAAAAAAAAAACCACTAGTGAGAACACTGAGGGCGGCCACAATCGTTCACAAGTTTGTCAAAATCAATTCTTGTCGAGGTGGTGGCCACTTTAAGCAAATCTTGAAGATGGTTGTCTGTAAGTCTGTTACGGTGAGTTGATTTTATAAATTTCATCGAGGAAAAAGTGCTCTCACAAATGTAGGTGCTTCCAAACATTGAAACAATTTTTTTACCAAAATCACGTAGTTTGGGATATTTGTCCTCAGGCAGCCTACTCCAGAATTCGACACCAGTTTCTGGTCTTTTCTGGAAAACTTGGTCACTTTGCAAATCACAGAGCTCCAACTGTAGGTCGTCATCTTGCTGGGAAATGTCACATGTCATGGGATTGTTGAATAAGAAGAGATGTGGTCGCAGTTCATTAAAATCCAAAAATCGTTCATTGAATGACTCCAAAAGCATATTCAATTTCGGTATGCAAAAACTGAAATCACTGGTTGGAATTTCTTCCATAATTTCTTTGCACGATGGGAAATGTACTAGATTAGCTTTTTCTAGGCTTGATATGAAAACCTTAAGTTTATTTACAAATCCATCTAAGTGTCCAACTAACTGAGGTACTGTTTGATTTCGACCTTGCAATTTCAAGTTAAGTTCATTCATGTGGTGACTTATGTCGGTTAAGAAAGCCATATTGCATAAAAACTTAGAATCTAGTAGTTTTTCTTGAACTTCTTTGGAGATAGGCGTATTTATATGTGCATTGAGAAACTCAGCTACCTCTTTTCTTAAAGCGAAGAATCGTTTTAAGCAGTTCCCTTTACTTAGCCAGCGTACTTCTGTGAAGAGTGTCAAGTCTCCATACTCTGCTTCGAGTTCTGTTAGAAAAGCCATGAACTTTCTATGAGTCAATGACCTATTTCCTCCTTTGATCATGTTGACACATTTCATAACTGTTTTCATTGTGTCTTCCATTTCCAGCATTTTCCCACAAAGAGCTTCCTGGTGTATAATACAGTGAAATGATGGACAGCTGATACCAGCCTTTTTTAACAAGCCCACTAGGCCTAGTTGAGAGCCAACCATAGCTTTGGCCCCATCTGTTACAATTGCTGACAACTTTTTTGTTCCTTCACAGCTGTTGAGGGCTTTCATAAGTGCATCAAAAATGTGTTGACCTTTAGTATGACCATGCAGTGACTCTAGAGCCAGTAATTCTTCATTTATCATGAAATTATTGTCTACTGTTCTGATGAAAATTAACAGTTGAGCAGTGTCTGTTAAATCAGTGGACTCATCCAAGGCTAGAGAAAAGTAGGAAGACTCAGAAACAATATTACTTATTACACTGGAAACATGTTTACTTATTTCTTCAATTCTTCTAGTGACAGTCTGTTTTGAAAGTGAGACGTTTTTAAACTCATTACTAAATTTTTCTTCACCAAAAGCTTGAGCCACTTCTATACAGCATTTCTTTACAAACTCACCATCAGTGAAGGGTTTTTTGGCTTTAGCTATCTCTGCACTTACAATATAAGAAGCTAAGAGTGCATTTTTTTGCAAAGTTGTGGATTTATTAAATAGGTTTTTTTTAGCACTAACCTTTTTCTTCAAGTCAGATACAATAGTAAGCCTAGCTTGTCCAGTGTAATCTTTGTACTTAGCTGCATGGTGCTGAGTGTAGTGCCGATTGAGGTTATATTCTTTATGGACAGACAGTACAAGCAAACACACTAAACACTGGGGTTTATTGTCCTTGTTATTTACAAACAGATACTCGGTTTCCCACTTGTCTTGAAACACTCTGTTTTCTTCTGAAACTTTTCTTTTCTTACCCATCGTGAAATAACGTAATTAGGTTTGTAAGTTAAAACTAAACACAGTGATGAAGCACCAGCAGTTTGACAGTAGCTAGCCTCGCGTGCGCACAGTCTTAGTATCTCAGAGTCACTGAGTGTTTTGTTTGGTTCCGAACGCGCAGTTGCCAAACCGTGCAGTCAGTCTTTTCGGAAAGCGTAGTTGCCACACCGTGCGACATCAAACTGGCGTGTTTGCCTTATAGGCCTACTCAAAGTATACTTCCTACTGATTCTCTTAAAGTAATTAAACCTTTATTTTGCTAGTTGTTAAAAAATTTATTATCAGGTCGTAATTATATACAATTTGAACTTAACCTGGACTCTTGTAGGAAATTTTGTATTTTATATTTCTGTTAAAAAATATCTACCGTAATACTTTTAAAAAGTTGTTCGGGGGCCGCATAAAACATAACCGCGGGCCGCAAGCGGCCCGCGGGCCGCCAGTTGGCCATCCCTGCTCTAAGTAAACCATATATGGTCCATGGCCCGTCAGATAGTGGATTAAACCTTGGGACAGCTGTAGTTCTAATCTTTCGTGCACGTTCTTGAAAATGTCGTAAGTCCTGCGTCCGGTGTTGCTTTCTTCCCATCTGGCTTGCGACATATCTACTATCATCTCGAATGACAAGTATTACCTCTGCGCGATCCTATAATCTTTTTTACCCAGAATATAGCTCCTTTTTGCCTTATAAGGAGATCCAGTGGTATGACCCCAAGGACTGTGGGTAAGGCAGTCGCCGTTGTTCTGTAAGTTCCTGTTAGTCGTAGAAGGATCCCCCTTTGAAAGAATACGGAGCTTCGCAGCTTGATGTTTTTTAACCGATGTGCCCAAATGCCTGCACCATATCCTACTATTGATGCCAGTATTGCCTCATGATACAATTTCATCACCCTTGGGGGAAGACGAAACTTGGTCGAACAATAGCATCTACAGTAGATTCCCCTGGTCTGAAGCCATACTGATGAGGATGCATTTCAATTTTCTGTCTATGTCTTTGTAACCTATGGCAAAGTATTTTTTCAAACACCTTACCCAGGACATCCCTCCCCTTTGTGTAGAATAAATACCTCACTTTGTTTCCATATGTTCGGAAATTTTCCTTATCGTAAGCATTAGCTCATCAGTTCAGCCGCAAAAGGTTAAATCTGTTGACAAATATGGTGAAGAATTTCTGATTTTATTCCATCAGGACCTAATGCTTTTTGTCTTTTCAGTGATTTGATGCTAGTCTCTACTTCCTCTGGTGTTATAGGCTCATAAATATTGTCAATGTGGTAAGGTTTATTCAGTTATCTCCTTAGAAAACTGTGTCCAGGACCATGGCTCTGAGTGCAGTCATCCGGAAGCAAGACATTGAAAAGATGTTCAGTAGATTCCTTCCAACTTGTGGTGAGAGAACCATCACCCTTGCATAGTGTCGAAAATGTGGTAGGAGCTCTAATTTTACCACGGATTTGCATAAAGCTGTGTAATAATAATAATAATAATAATAATAATAATAATAATAATAATATATTTGTCACCATTAGGTAATACAAGATTACAATAGGTTAAGTCAAATGGTAAAAAATTAAAAATCACAATTCAAATATTCTTCAACAGTGTAAAAGTTCTTTGAAAGAAGGATGTTTCTTACTTTATTCTTAAAAATTATTTTGTTGTTTGTATTTCTAACGTCAATTGGGACTTTATTAAAAAGTTTGATGCCTAAAACAACATGGCTGTCACAGGTTCTTGTTAGCCTAGATTTAGGAACAATTATATTAAAATGATTTCGAGTACCATATGAATGAACTGCGCTGACAGGAACAAATTCATTTTGATGTTCAAATACATACATTATGTTTGTCAATACATACAATGAAGCAACAGTCAGCACTTTAAACTCTGTAAAAATAGGTCTGCAATGCGCTTTTTTATCACACCCTTTGACAATTCGTAAGGCCTTCTTTTGTAAAAGGAACACATCCTTCGCATGAGCGCTGTGACCCCATAATAAAATTCCATAGTTTAGTTGGGACTGGAAGAATCCATAATAAGCATTTAGCAGAGCAGTAATTGAAAGCAGCTGTTTAAGTCTACGTAATAGAAAGATTACTTTTGAAAGTTTAGTACAAACAGCTTCAACATGTTGCTTCCAAGTAAGTTTACTATCAAGATAAAATCCTAGTAACTTGGTTGAGCTTTCGGTACATAAGTTGTTATAAAGGCTAAAAACAAAGGTCTGTGTCTTATCTACATTTAGACATAATCCATTTGCATTAAACCATCTTAAAAGACATTTTAAAGAATTACTCATATCTATTTCATGATTGTCAAAACATTTTAAAACAGTGGTGTCATCAGCATACGAAACTATTTTATCATGGGAGACCGCCGGCAAATCATTGACAAAGACAATAAAAAGAAAAGGACCCAATATGGAACCTTGTGGGACCCCAACGTTGAATGGCTTAGAAGAAGAACATTTGCCATTAATTTCAACGATATGGGTTCTGCCTGTGAGATAAGACTGCAGCATAGATATTGCATTCCCTTTTACACCATAATACTTAAGCTTACTTATCAAAATGTCATGAGGTAAGCAATCAAAGGCTTTACTAAGATCACACATACAAATAGCAGCACTTTGTTTATCTTCAAAAGCCTCTAGCACCCATCTGACCAACTTCTCGACAGCTAATGTAGTTGATTTTCCAGTCCTGAAGCCAAACTGTTCTTTACACAAAATATTGTTTTCCTCAAAATATTTAGCCAATTGATTCAACATAACACTCTCAAATACCTTAGACAGCACAGGTACTAAAGATATGGGCCTGTAATTGGCTGGATTGTCAGTATCACCTTTCTTGTACACAGGAATAACTTTGGAAACTTTTAGTTCATCGGGAAAACACCCTTGTTCTAAACACTGGTTAATGATAAATACTAACGGGTCTAAAATTGCATTAATAATCGATTTTAAAATAAAATTTGATAAACCATAAAAATCTTGACATCTAGAGTTGCTCAATTTTATGACTGAATCATAAACTTGTTTACGTGTAACAATATGCCAATTGAAATTACATTTTACTATGCTACAATTTGAAACGGTTCGCAGTGTGGTTTTTAGCTCTTACTTTTAACTATCCAGGATGTGTCTGGGAACCACAAAACGACCGACCACGGTAGCTCAGTGGATGCAACAGAGTGTCTCTATCTTATCTGGGGGGAACTTGGGTTATTTGTTCAATATATATACTAGTAATAATGTCAAAAGATTACTGGTATGATTAAGTTTTATTTCTGTTCAACAATGTTTTTTAGCAATTAACCACTTGAAAAGTGGGTGATGAGTTCGGAATGTCTTGACGGTAGAACGCTCGTAATACTGAAGTTACTATCGAGGATTTTATGTAGTGATGACGTACAATTGTTACGTGTTGATACTGTCTGTATTTTGCTTCGTAGAACACAAGTACTTACGTGCGTCACTGAATTTACCTTGGTAGTAACTGTAAATAAGTTCTACCGCAATTCCTAGTACAAACTGTTTTTGGTAATAATTATTTATTGGTACCGTGAGCAGGATCCTCCTGATCACGATAATATGACTTTATAAAATATAATATGCTTCACTGGCACTTTGAAGCCAAGAAGCGAGAAAATGTCCCCTGCACCGACTATCTCGGTGAAGGAGTCTTGTAGAAGTGTGTCTCTATCACGTGCGTTCCAGCGTCCTCCGTTCCTTAGTTTATCTCTCCCCACTTATTTCTACAACCAATAATAACTACCATTAGAGCATTTTACCCTGTATGTACTCTCATTGGTTACCTTCATTTGAGCGTCTAAATGCTACTCCGAGTAGGAAGTATCATTTCCCAGCTCACTCAGTTCCCGTTATTACTCAAGGATTCTCGGAACATCTATACAAAATATTCTTCCCACTCAAATTCTTAGTACCTCCTTTTCACTGTTCCTGAGTTCTATTCTATAAGTTTTTGCCACAATAAGAGAGCACTTCTCAACAATGAGTGTCTCTTGTATCATGCTGTGGTTGAATAGCAGAGTGTATTTCCCTCAATGTTTTTCCTTGAATTCCGTCTGAGTTAAAATGTGAAGTTTTGCTAACTTGAAATTTATCTTACTAAAATATTCTTTATTTATTTAATTACTGAATTTATTATCATTTAGTATCTATTTCTTATAATATTTAATTGTGGTACTATCAATGCTTAATCATATTTGATGTATTCAATCTTATTTAATATGCTCAATAATACTTGATATATGTTCTGATTATAATCATGTTCAATCCATGGTTATGATCCTATCATACTGCCCAAAATTATTATTGTGAAAAGTGTATTTTGTAGCAAAATTCATTTTTAACATCCATACACCACCCTTCGCACATTTGTAAGCTTTGTTCCGCTATGACATCATATACTTACGTCACATTACTGGCAAGATTGATTTTATGAATTTTACACAAAACATCACAAATTTAAACAACACATATAAAAATAAAATAATAGCAAAAATTATTAATTAATATACTTATGGCCGAGTGCATCAATCTCGGTATTCAGAATACCGCGGTAAAGTCGCTTAGTTTACCCTGGTAAAGTCTATTTTCGTTGCATCGTGCTCGGTTTCGACTTTTACCGCGGTAAGATGCAAACCGGCCGTGAAGGTGCTGTAAAGTGAGAAAACCGCTGTTTTCTTTCCAAGATGGAGATCAGCGTAATGTATCATATTTATGATATCTAGGCCAAAAGCTAATTGAATATAAAGAATAATGAGAGACAGGTGGGATCTATTTGAAGAATGAACGATGGTGCATATCTTTGCAAATACTGTGCTGTAACATCGATTGAAATTACCTTCCTTTCTTACCTCAACTAAACCAGGTCCATCGAGTAGGCTAGTGGGCGTAACCACGACTAATACGATTAGTACAGTATTTATGGTGTTTGAATTCAAACTTTCAATTCAGACGACATATATACGCAATATAATAATCCATTTTATCCTTATGAACATTTATTACTGATCAATAAGGCAAGAAATAAATGAAAAATGGAAAACCTGTGGGCCTAGGCCAACTTTGCAATGAATGGCTACATGCATCACGATATAGCCTATGTACCGGTATATAGTGTATGTAATCAATTTATCATACTTGCACACACACACGAACATAATTATAACAGCCCTTTCATGGCTATGTAGATGATTTTGCACCTAAAATTTCCACTGGTCGAACGGGAATAAAAGTGAGGCTATGTCGAACTCAGAACAGAGATTTCATGGTGTTGCTTTGCCTTAGATTTCACAGGTGTGAGAATTATTCTTTAAAACATAAATGATATTTTATTGAAATGTACAGACAGGTGGGATCTATTTGAAGAATGAACGATGGTACATATATTTGCAAATGTTGTATGTAACCTCGATTGAAATGACCTCATCCAAACCAGGTCCATCCAGTAGGCGTAATCAACTGATTTTCACGATCGTTACAGTATCTATGGTGTTTGAATTCAAAGTCAGACATATATACCCAATATAATATTCCATTTTATCCTTACGAACATTTATTATTGAACAATAAGGCAAAAATAAATGAAATTTGGCCTATAGACGAGCCACCGTGACTGGCAGACGTGCAGAGAGAGAGCGAACCTAGCGGCCATGGAAGAAACCAACACAAAATTTCTCCATGGGAGAAATTCATAGCAGAGTAACCGCGATATTTCCAAGCATTAGCAAACCGCGATATTTTAGCAATGGTGCACAGAGATTTTGAAAATACCCCGGTATTACGTTTACCGCGGTAACGAAACGGCTGAGAAAACCGGAGAATGGTGCACTCGGGCATTAAACTAGATATAGATATTCGCCAGTAGATTTATTGCTGCTCGTCTTTATTATATATATTCGCCAGTAGATTTATTACTGCTCGTCTTTATTATATATATTCGCCAGTAGATTTATTACTGCTCGTCTTTATTATATATATTCGCCAGTAGATTTATTACTGCTCGTCTTTATTATATATATACACTTGATTACACTGTAAGCTTACATCACACGTAGTATTCGCGATCATGTACTCTTACACTGTAAATCACACTTAACCCTTGTACCTGTTTATTACGGAATGACGCAAGCCTGTTGTCATACTGTTATACCCTTATTTCTTATTCTTTATAAGGCCTAACAAAAGACAAATTGTATCGCCCAATAATCTTCGCAGTTTTGGTGTCAGCTACTTCAAAACACACCCCATTAAATACATTTGTGACGACATACGGTCCCCTTGGTACAAAAGCTTAATGTTAAATTCTATAGCCTAATACTACACTTATCAAGAAAGTCATATAATACGTCTGTTAACTTTTTATACTCCCAGTACCTTCCTTCTTAATAGTTCGACTCAATTCTGTAAATAATTATAGTTCTGTCTTATTAATGTTCTCTATCCTCTAGAGTAAATACAATCTGCTTTGTTTTCTAAATCCACAGCTATTTTCGAGGTTTTGTTGTACTTAAAAATCTTACAAACATGGCTAATATCTGATAAATTTGATCTCTTTATCATCTCATTATCTGACATTTTTACATTGATTTCATTGGCCTCTTCTCTCATAAATCTTGGTAACATTTCGTAAATTAAACAATATCCAGGTGAATTACAGTACACGCCCACATTACTGTTTAGTACCTTACATAGCTTATCTTTTTGAGGTTCCGTTATTGATGTGATACCATCTACTTTATTTCTCAAGATTTCAAGGATTTCGGATTCAGTCAACCTATCGTTATATTCCCTTCCATTTTCATTATTGCAATGTTCCTGCTCATTTCTGCTCGTTCCGCACATATTTATTTCGCAATTGAGTCCGACATCATAAATCTCCTCTAAATAAGCGTTATTAAATTCGTCGATTTCAACGTTTAGATTGCATCGAGTTAATGACCCTGTATTCGGTTCCTCGATAATATTCCCTGTGTTGCATCGACCTTCATTTTGACTACTTGCTTGGTTCTCACGACCTTTAGTGTCAAATAAAATTTCGCTTATTATTTCCCCCTCTTCATTTTGATCTTGCCATTCAGCTAGGCTTTCAATAATGAAGCATTCGTCCTGAATTGCGAGTTCATTATTGGAACAATTAGAGCTGTCATAAACATTACTCTTAAGAAATGGAACTTCAATAACGTCATTTTCATCTTTTATTTTCAAACAATTTTCCTCGAAGCTTAAAATCCCTTGATATTCCTGCAAAGTATCACATCCTAAAATATACGGATGAGCTAAATTTCTGACCACAAGCATGTATATTTCCGTGTGCCAAGATCCTATGCTTAAAGGTACCATTATTTGCTTGTCTACTTTATATTTAGTTTTATTAATGGCCGTCGTACAATAAAGTCCTGGGACGTTTAATTCCTGCAGTTTAATTTTATTTTCTTTTAACTCCAGATAAGCTTTTTCATTTATCACAGACATTGAGCTACCAGAATCCAATAAAATCTGAATTTTTAAGTTCCCAATATTAGCCTCTATTTGTGGTGGATTTAATATTTGCTGGTTAGTTTTATTTACATTGTAGGACATTTCTAAGTTATGTACAGTATTTTTGAGTCTATCCTCGGAAGGCCTGGTACCATCAACAGACGTAATATGACTCGCTATTACATCTCTGTCTCGTTTAAATCTCCGTTCTGTGGGCAATCATCCCGAGAATCAGTTACGTGATTTTGAGTGCGGTGAAATTCATTTGCATTAGGGTTCAGTGACTGTCGTGTTTCTGGCACGTGTCCACCGTTACTCCCTTCACTATCTCTAAATCGCACATATCTTCCGTCTCTTAATTCTCCATATCTGGCATTCCTATCAGCATTCCCTACCTCAGTTTCTTGGAACGCAATATGATTGACAGTAACGTTTTGCGGTCTTGACCCAGTTCTGTCACCGTGATTATTATTGCGCGGACCTTGTTGACTGTAACTTCCCTTGTTATTATTAGCTCCATTGCCTCGGTCATTTCTCTCCCGTGAATAATTATTATTGTTTTGATTATTCCTTCCATTATTTCCGGGTCGATTTTCCCGATTATCATTAAAGTCTTGTCTAGGCCTTGCTGCGTTATCAAAGTGGCTAACATTATTTCTGTTATTTGCATAAGAATATGCCCCATTGTCACCCTGATTTAGACCTTTATTTCCTTGGTCATATCGCGCATAATTTTTCTGTCTTCCTCCGCTACGATTTCCTTCTTCAAATTCAGCTAATAGGTTCAGCATTTCTGCGTAGGAATTTGGTTTGGCTACCGCTAATAATTTATGAATTTCGGACCCAAAGTGCTTCATAGAAAGTTGAAGTACGTCCTGTTCAGAAAACATAGTTTGCAATGATTTCGCAATCCTGATTAGTCTTAAGAAATATTCAGTTAATGTCAAATGACCTTTATCATTGTAGCTTCCCGCATATAATTCAGTACGTGCCTTCATTTGTCTACTTGGGCTCCAATATTTTTCCATAAACAATTTTCGGAATTCTTGGTAACTTACTCCCTCAGCTAATACAAATTGACACCAATCCTTGCATTTACCTATCAGACCCTTTTGAACTAATATCATTTTGTATTCCTCTGGGATCCCCTTTAATTTAAAGTACGTTTCCATTTCCGATATAAATTGATGTGGATTAGACAAATTTTCGTCCTTTATATCGCGGTAACGCCCACTCAATTCCAAGAATATTAGTTAATTGTACATGACTTTGACTAGTACTCGGGTGAACAACATGATTACTAAGGCTTACGTCACTTCGCGTAGTGTCGGAATCTTGGCTAATGCTCGGAGCTAATGGTTCTCCATTATTACGTTCATTACCTTGCAAAATATTTGCACTTGCAAAATTTATAGGTGGAGTACAAACTCCTCCGCCATCTGCCTCGATTCTCGTACAAGAAATGCCATTACTCATTTGGTTAACCTTATCAGAAAAATTATTTATTTCTTTGGTAATGCTATTTTGTACCCCTACTACTTTCTGCATTTCTTTCGTCAATTTCACTTCAATCTCCTTAACTTGTCCCTGGAACCTATCATTTAATTCTCCGATATCAGCTGAGAAAGATTTTACCAAATTATTTTCCAAGCTTTTATTCTGGTCCCTAATCTCATTTCGCAAAACACTATTATTTGTCTCTATCTTCTTATCAACAGTATCAATAGTATTAGCAAGTTTCTGCTCTACTTCCCTATCTTTGTTTACAAATTTAGCCGTTATTTCTTTCTTATTCTGATCAATTTCATTTTGTACTTTATCAATTCTGCCATCTAACCTAGCATTGTTTACAGTACATTCCTCCCTTAATTTGTCAATCTTTTCATCATTTTTCTTTAGATCCCCAGAAAGTTTGTCTACTGATCTTTTAAGTTCATTTTTCAGTTCAGTTGAAATATGATCTATTTTATCAGCTGTCTCACTAGCTAACTTCCTATTCTGCTCTGCATTTTCCTTGGAATTTTTTTCTATTTTATTAGCTAATTCCCTGTTTTGCTCTTTAGTTTCACTAGCTAACTTCCTATTCTGCTCTGCATTTTCCTTGGAATTTTTATCTATTTTATTAGCTAATTCCCTGTTTTGTTCTTTAGTTTCACTAGCTAACTTCCTATTTTGTTCTGTAATTAGTTTCCTATTTTGTTCCATAAATGCCCCTAACCAAGACGGCATCCCTACGTCTAGATTAATTTGCTCCGTTCCCTCATTTTCTAGATTTTCCTCATTTATTTGAGCTGATGGCTCGTCACTATTTGCCCGCTCCTGATTACTTTCGTTTATCTCCATTTCCTCATAGCTACTTATAACTTCCCCCTGTTCGTTATTTTGCATTACTTCAATTTCACTACTAGTGAGCAAATCCTGGCTGTCCTGATCTACTGAGTTTTCCATTTTAGGCTTTATTATTTTCCCGTTACGTAGTGTTAACATAACCCTGACCTAACCTTATTCACTGCACTGGAATTCACTGAGTAAAAAATCATGCTCTCTTACCTTTGTACATACATATATCACCAACATAACACTGCATGCAAATACATATAAACACTGTTATTTCTAATGACATAAACAATACCCTCTTATTAACTACAATTACAAAAATTTTCTTGTTTTTCGCGGTCTTCTTTCTTGCTATGCCCACTCCAAAATTTCTTTGTTCCGGTTGAATTCTCCTCTTGTTTTTATCTTGCACAAAGTTAAGCTGACTTTACTTGAATACTGTCACGTTGCAGCACTAGTATGAAGCACTTATTGAATATTTGGTGTACTTTAAGTCTATCTTTTTGGACCCTTAAGATGGCGTTAAGTATGAAGCACTTGCTGAATATCTTGGCGTAATTTATTGGTATTTTTAACCTTACTGTTTAGCTAGTGTTACTGTTTTTTCGAAGCCCCTTAAGTTGCGGCGCCAAGTATGAAGCACTTGCTGAATATCTTGGCGTAATTTATTGGTATTTTAATCTTTGTTTAATACCCTATATCTGTCTCTCTTTTTTAGCCCCTTACGATGGCGCGCCAAGTATGAAACGGTTCGCAGTGTGGTTTTTAGCTCTTACTTTTAACTATCCAGGATGTGTCTGGGAACCACAAAACGACCGACCACGGTAGCTCAGTGGATGCAACAGAGTGTCTCTATCTTATCTGGGGGGAACTTGGGTTATTTGTTCAATATATATACTAGTAATAATGTCAAAAGATTACTGGTATGATTAAGTTTTATTTCTGTTCAACAATGTTTTTTAGCAATTAACCACTTGAAAAGTGGGTGATGAGTTCGGAATGTCTGGACGGTAGAACGCTCGTAATACTGAAGTTACTATCGAGGATTTTATGTAGTGATGACGTACAATTGTTACGTGTTGATACTGTCTGTATTTTGCTTCGTAGAACACAAGTACTTACGTGCGTCACTGAATTTACCTTGGTAGTAACTGTAAATAAGTTCTACCGCAATTCCTAGTACAAACTGTTTTTGGTAATAATTATTTATTGGTACCGTGAGCAGGATCCTCCTGATCACGATAATATGACTTTATAAAATATAATATGCTTCACTGGCACTTTGAAGCCAAGAAGCGAGAAAATGTCCCCTGCACCGACTATCTCGGTGAAGGAGTCTTGTAGAAGTGTGTCTCTATCACGTGCGTTCCAGCGTCCTCCGTTCCTTAGTTTATCTCTCCCCACTTATTTCTACAACCAATAATAACTACCATTAGAGCATTTTACCCTGTTTTGCGATGATATATGTACTCTCATTGGTTACCTTCATTTGAGCGTCTAAATGCTACTCCGAGTAGGAAGTATCATTTCCCAGCTCACTCAGTTCCCGTTATTACTCAAGGATTCTCGGAACATCTATACAAAATATTCTTCCCACTCAAATTCTTAGTACCTCCTTTTCACTGTTCCTGAGTTCTATTCTATAAGTTTTTGCCACAATAAGAGAGCACTTCTCAACAATGAGTGTCTCTTGTATCATGCTGTGGTTGAATAGCAGAGTGTATTTCCCTCACTGTTTTTCCTTGAATTCCGTCTGAGTTAAAATGTGAAGTTTTGCTAACTTGAAATTTATCTTACTAAAATATTCTTTATTTATTTAATTACTGAATTTATTATCATTTAGTATCTATTTCTTATAATATTTAATTGTGGTACTATCAATGCTTAATCATATTTGATGTATTCAATCTTATTTAATATGCTCAATAATACTTGATATATGTTCTGATTATAATCATGTTCAATCCAAGGTTATGATCCTATCAAATTATTTAAAAGTTCCTCGGCAGTAGTCTCAGGACGTTGTATCGAGTCTTTGATTTTTGTAACTGAGTCAATTATATAGTTGCTATAATTTTCAGCAGTAATGTTTTTAGGTTCAATTTGGGCTTTATTTTTACGTGCTACCTTGTTAATTATTTCCCATGCTTTTTTACACTTATTACTGGAATTGCTGATTAGGGATTCATTGTGAGTGATCATTGCTTGCTTCAATTTGTGTTTATATTCATGCCTTTTCTCTCTGTATAAATCTCCAACGTTAACATTATCTGTCCGTTTCCTCAGATCATTCAATAACAAGATAAAATTACGCAGATTTCGCAACTCTTCACCAAACACGTGTACAAACCTCTCCCAGCTCCTTAGTTTCAGTTGTTGGAGTTCATCTTGAAATTTATGTTTTTTCCCCTTATATACATTTAGGATATGCTTCCCTTCTTAATCTCTGCAAGTGTTCATTCCATGGTGTGTCACTGATTTTAACTACTGAGCTTTTCAGGGGTATAGATAGCTACAGCCATCGCCTGATGGATTGTTTTTGTAAGCTCTTTAGCTAGAGTCTCAACACAACCGTTCAATGCGTTCATCAAAGGAGGTTTGAAGGTATTATGAAATAATTCCTTATCTGCATTTCCAACATCATATCTACACTTTCCTTTAGTTACCGTACTCGATAGTGCCTCCATCTTTTTGCCGTCTTCAAAACTGATGATATTATGATCACTTTCCGTTAACCCTTGCCCTACTTTTCACCCACTTACTGATTTGGCTCCTGGAAGATTAGCTAATGTCACATCTATGTTGGTACCATTTTGGCCAAAAGATCCTAAGTAAGTGGGTGGATTGTTAGGCTCGTTAATAATAAATCAATTCATCTCACTTACCAGTTCTTCTAGTGCCAGACCTCTATCATCAGTTTTTTCGTCAAACCAAAGTTCAGAAAAGAGCATTTGCATCAGTTGAAAGGATGACTGGACTTTGCATGTACGTCGAACAAATTCCATGCACTTTGTCCAGATATGGATCGATTTCATCCTTGCGTCGTGTACAATTCCACACATGCAGTGTGCTGTTCATTGAACTGCACTAGTTTTGCCGACATAGGGGCATTTCCTGTAGACACGAATCTTGCAGTCACTGGCATGTATGGAATTTGACCATTATCGAGTACGGTTCCTGTAGACAAATAATATCCACATTCATCTACTCCTCAGCTAGCTTCCTCACCTGCTGAATGACAGATTTGCTTCTCATAGCATTTAGGGATGCTATTCGGAGCACGTTCATGGAATTATAGAAGTTAGATGTGAAAGTGACTGTTGGGCCATTCCACTCGTGGATTGAATGCTGCATGTCCATGGGTGTTTACATGTTGTCTATGCAACTCATCGATGCACAGCACTTCTCCTCTTCTTCCAAACGCCATTTTAGTACGGATCAGAAGCTCCTGAGGATCTGAAGGCAGATATACAGCCTTTAGTTGCATTCTATCGAAAGCTTCAGGGTGTGGGAAAGTTATTTCGTCTCCTTTGGAGTGTAGTTTTCTCGTCAAGTGTCTTAGTGCTATAGTCAGATTTGCGTGTTCTTCAAGTCCAGACAGTCTGAACATTGTTTCAAAGTTATTATAGATTTCTATGGATTATTTATAGATTTTTTTTATATGTCTCAGTGTTTAAGAAAGTGTCCTTAAAAGGAAATCGAATTTATTATTTGTTGTTGATTGTCATCGTCTTCAGTCAAAGTCCTTGTGTCGGATAATTTAGTCTGATTCCCTGGGGAACAGTTTAATCTGATTGGCTTCCTGGTGGTGACGTCAATGTGATCAGCTCTTGACTTCCACCATTTCCACCAAGCTGTCTTTTTTGTCATTGTTTCAGTTCCGTTTTCATAGCCTTCAGTGAGTTCTGTCTGTGTCATGTGGTCGAGTTTAACCGGTGTCTTCATTCTGGATCCTCTGTAAGCCTCAGTTCTCAGTCGATTTCTTCTTTTCCTGGAGGGTGAAGTTCTTTTCCGTCTTTTCTTGATATCCTGCAGGAGGTCATACCTTACATCCAGAATGATCCTTTTCAGCTCTTCCACATGCTGTGTCTTATATTTGGAATTATCCATAGTCCCTTCTCTGACTATGTCTGTTGAGCAGCATTCGGTATGTTGGACAATCCTGCATACTTTGTTGGTTACAGCATTTTCCTCGTAGTTTGCACGATGTGTATACTGCACCCTGGTTTATTTTAGCACAGTTTGCTTTCATATGGCCTTCTTCTTCACAGTGCCCACATGTTGATTTCTCTTGTTCGCAAAATTTTGCAACTTGGCGAAGGTCCTGACATCGTGCACAAAGTGCAATTATCAAGAAATCCTTTGGTGTTGTGGCAGTGTAGGAGAGATACAAGTACCTTTTCTGTAGTATCTGTCTCCTCAGAGTCGGATCTACCTTAACTACATAGTTAACTGTTGCCTTCTCCTTTGGTCCGGTTTTGAATCCTGGTAGGAATTTTGTTTTATATTGCTCTAGGTTCATTTCCTCATAAAAATTTTGATGATATGCCAAATTTGTTACCTCTTCACTGGTTAGAGTAGTTGGAATGTCGTGAAGTATTAACAGGGGGTCTCTTACTTTTTGGTAGTTCCACTTTTATATCAACTTTATTCTCCGTTTTTTCTGGATCTTTTTATATCTTCTTCAGTGTCGGTTTCTATGAGTACTGACCTAGGTGTTGTTTTAATATTTTCTATTTTAATTCTGTCCTCAATTGTGTTGATTATTTTTCTAAGTTTTTCCTGCCGATTTCTTGGCAGTTCATTGTTTTTTGAGGTGATGAACACAACATGATTTTCGTTGGCGTCTTCTTGTTCGATATGTTTTTCATGTGAGGGTTTTGATGCCGCCACTGCTACCACACTTGCGTACGTTGGCTATGCTTATTAATATCATACCCAATTATATATGTCAGTCCCATTAGTAAATACAAAATACCCATCATTTTGCTGATTTTTATGGTGTTTTACATTCGAACCAAGTGTACTGATGAAGATTTTTATTTTATTTTTTCCGGAGTTCATTAGGACTTCGGTAAGAACAAGTAATACGTGTTACTACTTCCCTAGTCAGTAATCTTGCTGCAAGATGTTCGGATTAACGCTGATTGCCATGGGGTACAAGCTCGTTGATTGCCAGTCAGTGTTCCGAGATCGGAACGAAACTTGATCAATACTAGGTTTGCTAACATTTGGAAAGGAAAATTAGAGATGGAAGGATAAAGCTTAAGTATAACTATTAACTAATTTGATGTAATGATTTTGAAACTGCTTTCTATTTTATTTATTATTAACTAGTTTGGACTTAATAATAGTTCGCATTCTTTCGTCTGTTTGATAAAAATGAAGATCTCTTTATAACATCTTAATATGCAGTCACTTAAAACTCAGCTTTCATTAGATCTACAATAGTCTTATTCCTAATGCCATTCATAAATAAGAAAATATATTCTGTACTATTTTTCATGCTAAAATTAACGTAATGTTAAAGAATTGGCTTGGATGATACAAGGGATAGATTTTGTTTGCCTAATGTCCGCTACAAGTGAATAGTAGCGGGCTATGCCTAACAAAAAATTGTGTCCATTTTCTTCTTATAGGAAATTATCTTCGCTGTCTCGTTCTTTCATATAAGCCTAATCTTTCTCTTTGACTAGAAAGGTGATTCTCCCACTCACTCATATCACCAAAGACCCAAAGATTTTAAAATTGTCATACTTCCACCCCATATTGGGTTCATGAAATGGACTTAAATAATATTGACATGGCTGTAAATAAATATAGAACTGTAGGTTATAAGAAACGGTTTCGTTGTTTTCAATAACATTTTGTAATTAAACCGCCAGGAAAGTGTTCTGTCGTATTTTATGTACTGTATTTTTTTTCTTAATTTTGGTGGTAGGTAACTATTGAGTTTAACAGTGATTGGAAAACGAAAAACGATTTTTAGTAATAGCAATAAATATAATTATGAAAATAACACACGACAAAAGAAGCACTTTTAACGGTAGAAGATCGAAGTTTTCTTATACTGGTGTTAATTTTTAAATTAATAGCTACAAACACTAATTAAAGGTAATTGTATTCAATATTGTAATTAGTGATACATATTCTTCTTACTGAATTAATAGACTTTCACGGTACTACAGCAACAAGTGAAATTTCTTCTATTGTAAAAAGTGAAAACATTTGTTTGAGGTTATGGGAAAACGCAAAGAAAACAAAAGCGAGCGTACTCAATCTATTACTGAAAAAAGTGAGTTGACAGAAATAGATGCCAACAATGATCCTTACTGCTTTTGTTAAGAATCTCATTCTAAAAGAAGACTTTCTGGAGCAAATTCTTGATCGTGTGGTTCAGAAAGTGGTGTTCAAATTAAAAGACAGTACCGACTTTAACACCAAGATTATTGATGACTTAAGATCTGAGCTCAGCAAACGTGATGAAATAATTAATAATCTCCAAGAACATCTGAAGAGAATGCACTCAAACTTCGAGGAGGAAGTGGATGAAATAAGCCAATATTCGAGAAGAAATAATATTGAAATTCATGGAATCTCGGAGTTACCACAAGAGAACGTTTATAATCTTGTTAGCGACATTGGAAAAGCTCTGGAATGCAACATTAATAAAACAAAAGATATTGACGTAGCTCATCGAGTGCTATCTAGCAATAAATCCCTTCCTAGGCCTATCATTGTGAAATTTATCAATAGATGGCAGAAAGGAGAAATTATGATTGCCAAAGGGAACAAAAAATTGCTAACACCATCTATTGGTATCCCTTCACCTGAGAAGCCCATTTTCATCAATGACCATCTCACGCCTAGGACAAAGGGCATCTTAAGGAAAGCCAAAGACCTTAGGAATAAGGGATTCAAATATGTATGGAGCAGGGACGGCAATATTTTTGTGAGGAAAGATGAAGCGTCACAAGCAATTATAAAATCACTTGATGATGTTGTAAAGTTGGAGACAATGTAACTGATTATGCATAGCACTTATAGGTACAATTTCTTGTTCTAGTTATGGAACACAGTTTTGACACGATCAATGATTATTTAGATAGCTTTGTTTCTCACGACAGTTTTTCGTTATGTTGTATAAATACCAAAAGTTTGTGTAATAAGTTTGAGGATTTAGAAATTCTCGCAAATAGATTAAATTTTCCAGAAGTTTTGGTAATATCCGAAAATTGGTTACGGCCTGGTGATGAAAGGCTTTTTGACCTTCCTAATTATAATGCACACCATATTATCCGAAATTCTATAGGAGGGGGTGTTTCAATTTATGTGCTACGTGATAGTTTCCACAGTGAGGTTATACAGTGTAATAATGCTTCATACAGCATAATTCATATTATGATTAAAGGGAGCACTACTTTTAATATAATAGGAATATACAATCCTCATGAATTAATGTATGAAAACTTCCTAAATGATTTAGAATTAATTTTAATGAAAGTAAACAGGGGTTCAGTAATACTTGCAGGTGATTTTAATATTGATATACAGGGTTCCCACAAATGATCTTTCGGGTTTCGAAAATGTGTAACTTGTGTTTAAATAAACTTACAAACATGTAACTGGTACTAATGGAAAGAGAAACTCAGAAAGTTTTGATTATAGTACCTTACAGATGTTCAATGTGAGCTCCGTTGGTAACACGACACACATCAAGCCTGTAGTCCATTTCCGCCCAGGCACGTTGTAACATGCCATGGTCAACTGTTCCATTGGCTGCTGTGATGCGTTCTCTTAGATCAAGGATGGTCTGTGGAAGAGGTGGCTTGTACACAAGATCTTTGACATAACCCCACAAAAAGAAGTCAAGGGGTGTGAGGTCTGGCGAACGCGGAGGCCAAGGAAGAAGTTCTTCATCGTCATTACCAACACGGCCAATCCATCGGTTCGGTAGTCTGGTGTTGAGCTCCAATCTGACTTCATTATGAAAATGAGGGGGTGCGCCGTCCTGTTGAAATATCATGTTGGGCATTTCCTGTTCCAACTGAGGCAGGAGCCATTGTTGTAGCATATCCAGGTACTCAAATCCTCCAATTGTTTTCTCTACAAAGAAGAACGGGCTGTACACTTTCTGCACACTTAAAGCGCAGAATACGTTTACTTTAGGAGAGTCGCGGACATGCTGCACGTAGGTATTGGGGTTTTCCGACCCCCAGACTCTAACGTTATGTTTGTTCACTTTACCTGAAAGATGGAAGGTGCACTCGTCACTAAACACTATGGATTCGAAAAACCCATCAGTTTCCATGAGAGTCTGCATATTCTCGCAGAAAGTACGTCGCACCATTTTATCTTCTTCCTTTAAGAACTGCATCATCTGCAATCGGCATGGAAGAAAATTCAAACGTTTATGCAGAACTTTCCATATGGTGGATTTAGGGATCTGCAGTTCCCTACTAGCTACAATGGTTGATTTTTGAGGACTACGTGTAAAAGATTCACGAATCCGGTCTACAGTTTCCTCACTTACTGCCGGGCGTCCTGAAGATTTCCTCCTACAGATGCACCCTCTTGTCGTAAAATCAGAATACCACTTACGAATTGAAGGGCCACTGGGTGGATCTTCACCAAATCTTGTTCGAAAATGTCGTTGAACAACAGTTACAGATTTATTAACATGATAATCGAGAACACAGAACGCTCGCCTATCCTCTATACCAGCCATTTTCTCGCTTTCGGCAATGCGCAATGTTGAATGTCATTATACGTCATTGTTGCCAACTGTGATACTATAATCAAAACTTTTTGAGTTTCTCTTTCCATTAGTACCAGTTACATGTTTGTAAGTTTATTTAAACACAAGTTACACATTTTCGAAACCTGAAAGATCATTTGTGGGAACCCTGTATATTCTTCCAGCAAAGCAACTACATTATGCGAGTCATTAACAGAAAGCTTTAGTTTAATGCGTTATAATAAATTACCAACTAGAATACAAGGAAATAAAAAATCGTTATTAGATCACATATATATGAATAAGTATGTAAATTCGATGGTAAAAATAGCTAATATAAAGTCAGACTTTAGTGATCACATTATACTAATTATGAATCTTGTCTCACAAACGACCAAATTTAAACTTGATTCAGGTAATTTAGAGGTTGTGTAAAATATTGATTACAAGAAACTATCTTATTATTTTAAAACCACTACTTTTGTATGTTCATCTGACGATCCAGAAATTTATTATGATGAACTTTTAGACTATATAAAAAGTGGAGTTGTCGCTTGTACTGTTCACAAACAAAGGTCCAAATCTATAAAGGCATCTCGTTTTTCTTGTAAGTGGATAACTTCTGAACTCATGGAACTAATTCATAGTAAAGATCAATGGTATAAGAAAACCAAATCATTATATTCTTCAGAATATACATTAATAGAATATAAACGACTTCGTAATTTAGTTACTAAAAAAAGAGGAGAATTAAAACAAGAATATTATACAAAAACGTTTTCAAGTACTAAAAGTTCCAGACATTCATGGGAAATTGTAAATGAACTTTTTAATATTCCAAAAAAGACCAAAAATACTTCCTTGGTCGAACTAATGGTTGATAATAAATCTATCAAGGACCCAGTTGAAATTTCGCAAAATCTAAACACTTATTTTGTTAATGTTGCTCTAAACTTGGCTAAGAAAATACCCAGAAATAACGATTCTTATAAACACTCATACAGCAACACTCCTATTGGAAGTTTATTCCTTACTCCTACAAACGAATATGAAATAAAAAAAATAATAAGTGAACTAAAAAACTTTGGGAACCGTACAGATGGTTTTCTTACTAACAAACTTATTAAAAACAACAGAATTTGGCTAACTCCCTACATTGTCCAATTTGTAAATCTCTCTCTAACTGGGGAATTGTACCTTCTAAATGTAAAATTGCGAGAGTAGTTCCCATTTCAAAAGGAGGAAATGACATAGACCCTAGTAATTATAGACCAATTAGTATTTTACCGGTTTTGGCTAAAATCCTTGACAAAGTTGTTAAAATAAGACTACAAAACTTTTTGCATAAGAATGCATTCTTTCATCCCATGCAATATGGGTTTACATCAAAAAGCAGTACAGCCACTGCTCTATTTGACATTCTTGTTCAAATAAAAAATCAGTTGACGGAAATAGCTTAGCATCAGGGTTATTCTTGGACCTAAGAAAAGCTTTCGACACTGTAGACTATGATTTACTACTATAGAAATTGAATTACGCAGGGTTAAGAGGATTGTCGTTAGCATGGTTTGAAAGTTATTTGAGTAATCGAAAGCAATACGTTAGTGTAAATCAACACAATAGTGAAATAGCATCTATTAAGTGTGGAGTACCTCAAGGATCTATCCTGAGTCCACTCCTATTCAATATATATGTAAACGATTTGTTTAATTTAAAATTGTTTGGTAAAATGCTTTTGTATGCCGATGACACAAATATTTTCTATACAGGACGAACAGAAGAAGACTTAGCTTATGAAATGCAACATGACATGAATGACCTAATCAATTGGTTTAAATATAATAAATTAACAATAAACGAAGATAAAACTAAATTCATGTTCTTTCACAAGCGATCGCACAGACTTCAAACCAATATAAACTTAAACATAAATAATAAGACAATAGAGAGAATTGAATTTATTTCTTTTTAGGACTAAATACTGACAGTATCCTTTCATGAGCTAGAAGTAATTCAAAATAGAGCGATTAAAATTATGTTTAATATCCCCTTTAGAACCCATACTAGTGATAGATTCAAAATTTCTGGAATCAAGCCACTTTCTGTCTCTACAAATGCAGCAATAGTCAGTCACTTACATTCTATCAAATATAAACTTATCAAATCCAACACCACCTTGATTACCCCCGAAGATGTTCATCTCCATAACACAAGACAAGTCAGTCATCTTTTTGTAACTCATAGCGAATCCACTACGTATGGCCTAATGGAATATTACCTCATGCTATAAAATTGTACAGAGTGGACCAAAAGTCGCGATCGGATAATGTTTATATTGTAATAACTCATTTTCCGAAACCGAAAACTAATTAAAAACTATTCATAGGCTGAGAGGAATATGTACCCCCTTCATATACGTTTTGTAGGATTAGTTTGTCGGTTTTCCGATAGAGCAAGGGCATTGTTATGTTTTAGTGACAAGGCAGAGTTTTCTTGCGCGCGGGTTTATTAGGTGATTGTTGTCGATGTGAAACGCTGTGTTATGTTTGTGTTGTAAGCAACGGCGGATACAAGCAAATATACGATTGAGGAACGTCTTACTGTTAGTGTGTGGGTTCACGAAAAAGAACAAACTGGCGAAACGTACGAAGAAATCAGAGATAACTTCTTTCTTCGTTTCAATAAAGTAGCTCCCACTGAAGCCAAACTACGGAAACTGTAAAATAAGACTCTCAAAAGGCTCTGTATTGGATGCAAAACGCAGCGGAAGACCTAAAAAATATTGCAGCGATGATGTCAGTAAACGTCTGAGTGAATCCTTGGAGGGTTCACCGATGAAATCAACAAGGAAGCGATTGGCAGAAATGCAGATCCCAAGAACTTCGTTGTGCGACAACTGGCTCTGGTCCTCCTTAGAAGAAAATCTTGGGTTGGAATGATTCGGATGGATTCTGTTGAACAACTTAAGAGAGAGATCATCCGTATCTTCAGAACGACCACTCCCGAAATGCTGAGGCGGGCAAGCAGAAGGACATGGCTGCGCATTCAACCGTGCGCGGAAAACGATGGTGCACATACCGAAACTTTGGACGTTTAACAATGACGCTGACAGGCCCAGGGAACTTTATTTTACCATATTTTCATCCCTTAATATTTGCTACTTCAATAAATCAAGTTTTTACGTCAATTATGGTATTTTATTATTGCATAGACTAACATACAAAATATCCGATCGCGACTTATGGTCCACCCTGTATAACATGTTACCTGAAAGTGTGTCCAGTTCCATTATACATTTTAAACCAAAAGCATTATCATATTTTTTAGATGTGTAGGCTACTTTAGTCAGTAGGATAGTTATAATATATTTCCGGAAGTCGTACAAAAAAAGAATGCATATTTCAAAATTGGTTAGTATATTTCAATTTTTTTTGTGGTTTGTATAATGTTTGTCATTAGTGAATTTGTTATAGCCATAATATAATTGTAGTATGTTTTATAATAGTAAGATAATTGTAGTATGTTTTAGAACCAATGTATTTATGTCACCCCTCGAATGAGCTTTGCTCTTTGGGGTTGTACTATATTATATATATATTAAATTAAATATATATATTAAATATTAAAATTATTGAGTTGGTGCTACTGTACTCGTGTAATATTGACTTTCAGAGTCACCGCAACACTATTTGACTGAGAATAATATACAGTACTCGTTTTAAAATAGAGCGGCATAACTTAGGATAATTTCATAATAAATAAATCGGGACAAAATCGGCAAATCTTTATTTAAACAGGATATTTCGCATTTTGACAAAGACACTTTCCTAGCCGAATAATCACCTAATTTAAATCTCGGGACATATTTTTTTGGTTAAAATAAAGTCATTGCAGGTTTTCTCGGGGAATATGGTACAGGATAGTTGGCAACTCTAATTAGACCTGACTTCTTGTTCTTTACAAATACTGTGAATCAGGGATGCGGCATACTTATGAATGGACATATCTGTATTATTTATCGCGATGTCGCATGTAACACCATATAGGGGAAGTTAGTGAGGCACGCAGCGACTACATTCCTCGCATCCTCGCGAGTTGGGATCTGATTTGGAATTCAGCACTGCTCACTTGTACGACGGCGCCACTCTGTCGCCATGGAAACAATAGGATGTCACTGCCATAATGCGACGTGACGTCACACGGGTGGTCCTCAGGTACAAACAAGATGGCCGTCTAACACAATCGATTCTGGACAGTCTGCTTGGACTATGAATTTTCTATTGCTATTCTTTTTCCTGAGTAATAAATAGAATATTCTGATGCTGGAGACAATTTTAATCCTCTGTATTTCTTAACAGAGTGTCGTATGGATTACCCAAATAATTAAATTCGTAACTTCAGCAAACTAAATGCAAAAATTATACAATAGAATGCCTTCAGCAACAGGATGAAGATCATAACTCACTATTGCTTAGCTATTGTTCTCTTATGAAATTATGAGTTCGCAGCAACATTGCTCTAGCTCATCTAATGTGACCATATTTTTTGAAGCTGACTTCTCAATCGATTTTTTTAAAAATTAGGCCTGTAAATTAATGCAATTAGAAAATCTAAGAGTGTCAATCTATTCATTATAAAAGTAAAGCATAATCAATAGAACACTGGCAATAATATTAAAGGCAATGTTATTACAATACACAATATAATACGAAATTACCAAATGAAATTGTCATGTTACATAACTCATAAAATTGTTGGCTACTGGAAATATTTTCGTGAAGAATGGATTTTTTAATATTTTAAATTGTTAGTGATTGTTTCTTGAAGGTTTTGCGTTATGTCACTTCGATATGCTAACGTTAAGTTGATTTAATGAGTCATCAATTTTATTAACAGACAATAGGTATTTTCTCAGTAATGCGAACTGGTGTTCACAGAATATTAATGTTCTGTAAAAATTAAAAGTCCTTGGGGTTATGAATATTGTGTTTCTATGCAAAATCATTGTTTTAATAGACAACGTGCAACATAAATTACTTCAAAAGTTATTACAATATTTCTTTCAAGGAAGACATTCCTTAAGAAAAATTTCATTAGAATACGATAAAAAGGCAGAGAGAATGAAAACATATATCAATAATTTATATCCTTTTTAACACGAAGGAAAGATGCCCACATATTTTCTTAGTCTTATATTACCTACAAGCGGGTCAGGTGATTTCCTACAAAGTTGCGGTTCGTAGGATTTTGATATGTGAATTCCTACAATTTGATACTTGAATTCCTGCAAAGACAAGTTTGTGAATTACTATAAAGACAAAATCATCCCTCCCGATGACTAGGTTAGACATTAAAATTGTAACATTATGAAAGCTAGTGCACCACTCCTCCGGCGAGTCACCAAGTCGAATATTAATTACCTGGACTTCCTTTCTCTGCTACCAGCACCAGGTCCAACCCAGAGGATCTAAATAAGTGTGACTAAAAGGAGAACCGGAGAAAGAGGCAACATATTTAACGAAAGGCTACGAAATGAAGTTTCGATGCCTTTCGCATTTAATATGTTCTCCAAACAACTCAGAAATCATAAGGAAGCGTATAAGAATGAGAAAGGGTTTATTTTACAAATCGGCTGAAGGCCTTAAAATACATACAATATATATTAAACTCAAAATCAATAATAACCCTTTTGAATTTAACATAAATTCAAAGAATAATCAGTACCTGGAAAGACGTTACACAAACAATTTCAATATTGAGTTTCTCTTTACATGAAAATTTACATGATAAACACTTAGGACTTACTTTATTCATAGAACCAGAAACAGCTTCTCCATCCACGGAGTTGTGGTTGAAGAAGGCTCACTCTCCTCGCACAATGGACATAGACACAAGGTTCAGGGATAATAAACAACACAAGGAACAGAGGAACACAAGCTGAAGGCAACCGAATGAGAAATTAATTAAAGCCATGATAAACACAGAGACGAACAGGCATTAAGTTTAGAAAACACGCCTATCACATTTACATATCGGCCTGAAAGGCTTAATTTAAACTTAACACATTTCATAATACCCGAGAAAACATATCAATGACAAGTACATACCTCTGTATAAAGAATCCTAATTGAGACTGAAGTCACATCCCACTGAACCAAGGAGTCCCAGGTCGATGTCCATTGCCCGATGGAGAGAAACAGAATCAAGAAGACACCCAGACGGAGAATCCGACAAGAGCGAATGAAGGATAGATAGAGAGTGAGTCCGAGGCACCATTGTCCTCGATCTTTTATACATAACCAAGCCTTTTGTTACGTCAGTGCTCTTAACAATATAGAAACACTCCACAATCACGGGAGAACCAAAGTCTCCCTATAGCACAAGTAACAATAGATAAAAACGCAACAGAAGCCACGACAATATGTCAGTACGTGGCATCCTGCATTAAACCAAAACTAGATGACGCAACACAGTGTCTTAACAATCTGCAAGTACAGGGCCGACTATAATATGTTTGTGACATAGCAAGTAGAAGAACAAAGCCTCCTACATAATGATTTCTTCTCCAAAATTTATATTAATAAATTCCGTGCGCCAAGTGATAAAAAACTGATTAAAAATAAAATATTGGCGCACTAGGCATCAATTTTTTTTTGTCGAAACATCGTTTAAAGTAAGTAAATAAATAATTAAATAAATAAGTCAAATTCTTGATAATTTATTTCTGTAAGACAATTTCTTCATGTGATCAAACTTTGTTATGAGCCCACATAAATATTCATACATCGCCTTTCTTGTCTCCTTCTTTAATGTTTTCTTTTAAAATGAGACATTATTTACGCATTGTATGGTTTTACATATGTGTTTCATTCTTTTGCATTCTCTTCATAGCTTCTAAAAATTTGAATATATGAGGGTGGTGATTACAAAAATTACCATTAAGGTCTGTGTGGAAAGCTTCACAGATATTGGAAATAAGAATTAGCACATTGTCATTTTTAAGAGATTGTAGCAATTCTTCTTCTTCTTCTACACTTCAGGCTTTCACCTGCTCCGTCCTCACAGTACTTCTCTATATCTCTTTAGCAGTCTTCCTACATCTCTCTTTCCTTTTGGATTGTATAAAAAGGCCAGTTTAGGCCTTTTATTTATGTGTTGTAGCCATTTATCGCGGTATTTACCAACCCTAGTTATTATCCCTTCTACATTCAATTCTTGTAGTATAATTTCGTTTCTAATAAGTCTTCTCTAGAGCAACCTTTTGTCCTTTTTAAGAACTTCATTTCTGAACTCTGAATTCTTGTTAGAGTTTTTGTTGGCACCCAACTCTCACTAGGCCTATCATACATCAATGTTGGTATTGCCATTGCTTTATAAAAGTTTATCCTTGTTTCAGGTCTAGTTTTGTTCTTTAGGGTATTATGTATTGCATCACAGATCATTTCAAACCTGGCTAATTTCTTGTATACATATATATTTTTTACTGGCATGCTTATTTCATATCCCAAATAATTAAAGGAAGTTACTTGTTCGAAAATATAATTCTCTATAACAATTTTTGAGCGAACAGGATCTTTACCCCAGAAAGCCATCACCTTATTTTTTTCTTTTGAGATTTAAAATAATATATTTTACTAAATTCATTAAACCTATTTAAAGAGTATTGTAGCGCGTCTTCAGTTTCTTGAATCATTACCACATTGTCAGCATATAATAAAATAATTATTATAGATTTCCACTTATGTGATATCATCAAAATATACAGTGTATTAAAAAGATGGGTGATACTGGACACCAATGTCCTACACCTTTATTTATAAAAATCTCATCTGTCCTATTATTTCCTGCATTTATAACAATTTTGGAATGTTTGTATAAGCTTTCTACTGCTTTTACTAATTTTAACGGGTAACCCTTTTCTATCATAATAGTCCATAATTTACTTCTATTAACACTATCAAAAGCTTTTTCAATATCTATAAAAGGCACACGTGTTTGCAAATTTTGTTCTCTCCTTTTTTCCATTATCTATTGTAATATAAATATGTTAGCCTATCTGTTGTCAATCTACCTTTTCTGAAACCACTTTGGTCTTCAGATAGCAAGGCTTCAGATAGCAAGGCTTCAGATATAATTTTTAACCATTTATTTATTATTCTTGCATGTAACTTAAAGATGTTATTAAGAAGGCTTATGCCCCTATAACTCTTAAAACTTTAACGATCACCCTTTTTAAAAAGTGTTATTACTTCTGCTGTTGTCCATATCTCTGGTATCCTATTTTCTTTTCAACATTGATTAATAATATGTAATATTCTCCAATTGAGCAATATACCCCCGTATTTCAATACTTTTGCATTAATTTTGTCTAACCCTGTAGCTTTCCTATTTTTTATTTCTTTTAGTGCATATTGAAGCTCCTCAATTATAATATAATCTGTATTTTCATTGTTATTAGTTTTGTCATTACCTCCTGGGAATGTTTCTTCTATAGCTTCTTCTTTGCACCATAGTTTCTTACAATGTTCTATCCATTCTTTTTCTTGTATTACATTTATCCTTGCCACATCTTTTTCAGATTTATTCAGAAGTTTAACCATATTATACGCAAAATCTTGATGACCATGAATGTCTTGTTCTATTTCTGATACGAATTTATCCCATGCGTCTTGATGTGGAAGCTGAACATTTTTTGTTGTTGCACTATTACGTTTTGTTTTATAATTTTCTCTACTCTCATCATTATTTTGTTGCAACCATTTCCTATATGCTTCTTGTTTCTCTTTTATTACTGCTTTTATTTCCTCATTCCATATTCGATACTCTTTTCTGCTCCGTATTTTCTCTTTTTACCAAGTGCTTCTTGTGAGCTTTTCTAACACATATTAGGATATTATCCCATTCTTCTTCTATTGTTTCTTTAGTTGGATTCTCTAATAGGTAGTTTTGTTTTCTTGCTTGGTATAGAGCTCTTATTCTCTCATCTTTTAATTAAAAAAAAACTTTATTAACCTCATCTTGTGTGTGTCTTCTCCTATCTTTAACAATTTTCCATCTTCCCAAAGGGTAAATTTTGCTTGCAAAAGAAAATTGTCTGATGGATATATCGCTTCCTAGATACTCTTACAACTTTTAGGTGTGATCTCACTTTGTCATTTATTGAAAAATAATCTATTATTGACTTTAATCCCCTTGCAGCACCAAGTAAAATTTTCAATTTCTTTCTTTCTGTAGTAATTCACATGTCCTAATTCCCAAAAATGTTTACCTCCTACAATTTTGTAGGAATTCACACCATAGCCTGTTGGCCCAGCCAGACTAAGGTGGGGATGGTTAATAGTTTGAGGGCTGTAAACAACCTCATGCCACATACATTTTGTAACCTGGCATTTATTTAACTTTAAAGCTGTCTATCTTTGATTGAGCATTATATTCATGTAAAACATTACAATAGTGTATTGTTTATTAATATTTCAACAAAGCCAAAAATTTGCTCCTATTTTTAAAAATATAATTGAAATGATAGAAATAACAGTATTAAAAAAAATTCCAGTATTACCCGAGCGAAACCCGGCCGGGCAGCTAGTTTGTTTAAAATTGTGAAGCGTGTTTTTTCAGAATTTATTCACATTGCACTCCGTAAATTTCATTATGATAAAGAGCTTTATTACATAGTTCTGTGCAGGGGTTGACTTAGGTAGCTATCGAAGCTGCTTCTAATTTGAATTAGCGATTTTTGTTTGTTTGTAACTCGGCCTAGAACTACTTGTCCATAGTCACGTGAACACTAAGAACTTCCAAGCTTCTTTTGTAACTTGTGGATTAAACTAGTCGTATAATAATAACGCAGCAATAATATCAATAATAATAATAATAATGATGATGATGAAAAGAATAGCATCGGCATAACAATATTATAAAATTAATATCCGCAATGGTAGTTTTGTAAGGATATTTGTTTCCAAACTGTCATATTATTATCATGATTAATGCCACTCCTTTATGTTGAAATCCAGATAGCCGTGTCAATATATTGTAGAACAATGAGGAAGAGAGAGCAGCATTGCAATCCAGATGTCATATAACAGATTGCAATGCCGATTCTTTTGCCATGTCAAATGTACGAGGTTACTATATCAATCTGCTGGTCAGGTAGATAACCTATTATACAAAGAGCATAAGGAATAATTGAAATTCCATCTAGATAAAATAATCTCATAGAGTTCTGGGAATGTTGCCAGTGGGACATCTCTGTCTTAGAAAGTAACATGATAATACACAAATACGCCTTCAAGCGAAGCATGCAACTACGGTATAAAACTTTCCGCATGATAGAACTCCACAAACAGCAGTAATCATGCGGTGATTTATACCTGCAATTTATAGGAAGAAACTGCCATTGTGTATAGTTTCGATTGCCTTATTAAGTTAAATCAAGATAAAATAATAAACCACTAATCCATGGCTTGTACTTGTCTGGAGATAACTTGGAATTACGGATAATTTTCTAAGACTTAGGTATAAATAAAATTATACTGTGTAAACAGATGTGCTTACACTTTGCACGAAGGCAAATAACGTATTTCCTATCTTGTTATTCTGGCAAATAGTTAGCTTATCCTTTTTATTCTTATTTCTCTTCGTGAACTTGTTCTTCGCTCTGCGGCGCTGAGGTTGTGTAGCAATTTCCTTTCTCATGGTGCGGTACACAAATAAACTTTCCCGTGAGTGATAAGATAGAGTGATTATAATGACCATGTTCCCATAACTAAATAATGAGTCAAATGGCAATGCATCCCGGTCTCCCATCCAGTAGATCCCAGGTTCGTGTCCCAATATTTCCTTGTCAACATCATGCAAGTTTATGTTGTCCACAGACTCTATATGAGAAGATAGTAAAGAGTTATCAGTTGTCAGAAGAGTTATCAGTAATGAATGACCCAATCTTAGTCAAAAACTTTACACTAAGTCGAGTTAACAGGATTTATTTTGCTTTGTCTTTGTTTTGTTTTTGGTTGATTTTGTTTTGTTATTTATATTTGCACTTTTGTATTTTCTGGGATGGAAATACAATAATTTATGAAATATTCACACTTAAAATAAAGGATTCCAACATTTTACAATGTTACCGGTACTTGTTTGCCTTATAAGCAATTTATTACCGTACGCTTATAATTTTTACTATATCTTGTGGCAAAAACAGGGGGTACAACGTACCGTAGTTGGTTAAGGCACCGTACTACAAACCAGAAGGTTACGGGCTCGATCTCCAACGAGGTCATTGGATTTTTCAATTGGACTAGTCCTTCTGCTGGCACTATGTCCTTGGGGTTCGACTAGGTCGATAACGGAAATGAATAACAGGAGCAATCCTGGGGGGGGGGGAGGTAAAAGGCGGTCGGTGCGTAAGGCTGGAAACCTTACCACTTTCATGTGCCGCATGTTTAAAAATCTGGGAGCCTCAACCTTTGGAATCGTAAGGGCCTCTGCGATCGGTATAGGGACCACTTTACTTTAACTGCCAAACAGAATTACGGGGTTGGAAGTATTCTTTAAGCAAACTAGGGGGAAAAGCTTAATAGCCACGAATCCTGAAATTAGTATCTTACGCGGTATAATTATAGCCTACTTGTCCATCAGTGGCATAACAACTACTCAATGTGATCTATTCATAGCAAAGAAATACAGTCACTAGTGTTCATTAAAATCAATAGGGTTGCCATATGTCCCGGATTTCACAGATAATCCATATCTTATAGCCTATTGTAAAACGAAAGTCCTGTAAAAAAAATGAAATGTTGCGACTTCGTTATGTTGTTACAATGATTGTTGATCATTTAAATTCACGCCAAGTAACATTGCCATTACTATGAGTGAAATATACAGTAGACCTACTACATGCAATCCCTATAAAGTTGTCCAGAGTTGGTTTTCAGTTCCTGCGACCCTGCGACATTATAAATGCCGAGAGAAAGTTTTATCAGTAGGCAGAATAAAGAAAAAGGCTAACATCGAAATCAATTAATGCAAATCTCCAAATCCAGTACCTTACAACATGAAACATGTACATAAACAGTAAGTTTCGTAAGCTCTTCCAAAATCATTTTTAAGTAATATATTTCTCCTGTTCACGGCTCTGAGTAGGCTTAATATGAAGGTATAGAAAAGATACACGCTTAAGGATAAAATTTAGTTGCTAAGTTTGTTATTAAAAATACCATTGAATGTAATGCCAATATTTTTGGTTTAACGAACTGTTAAATTTAAACTTATTGTGAACTGCAATAAGGGTCCAATAGTAAATACAAGTTAGGTGTCTTAATGTTCTTCGTTACAAGTTACGAACTATCAACTGGATGATTGCGGTTCTAAAGTTTAGGCCTAACTCTTAAATTATGTCATGGAAATTCACTGTTGTCATCAAGGAAGAATTTTTGTGTAGCCTAAATGTATATATTTATGAAGCTAAAATATCAATTGAATCGGTCATTTTGACTAGGACTCATATCCATAAAAGTAGATTTTACTGTAGACTCAAAAAGTAAATAAATAGAGAATAACTACACACCGCACAAAATGTTCAGGTATTTTTTTCGCAAGGGTAAATTATGCACAAGATGTTATCAGAAATTCTTCTGGCATAGGGAAATTCCGTATCAGGTTTTGATAGCTTTTTGTTATGCTTTTCATGCTTTGTGGTAGTACGCAATTTTCTCATCTTAAATGTTTAATTAAGAATGTGGGGTACGCTGTAGCGTAGTGGTTGAGGCGGTGCGCTACAAACCGGAAAGTCTTGGGTTCGAACCCCGATGAGATCGTTGGAGTTTTCAATTGGCCTAATCCTTCTGGTGACACTATGGTCCTGGGGTCGGCTCAGCCTCTAACATAAATGAGGACCAGGAGCAATCCTGGGGGTAAAGGCAGCCGGTGCGTAATTCTGGCCACCTTACCACCTTCGCGATCCGATGTCTAAAATCTGCGAGCCTCAGTCTCCTGGAACACTCTGATCCTCCAAGGCCTGTAATAGGGGAACCCTTTACTTTTTTACTTATCAGCAATAGGAATCTGCATGCTGTACGGTAGGCCAGCTTTGCTGCTGGTGTTCAGGCTGTTACCCTGCGCAGATTGAATTGTAATTAACAATATGTTTGTGCTGCGGTGCCTGCAGTGAAACACGTGTAGGGGCTGCTTCCCGGAGAGCACTGATCTGGAACTCATTCAGCAGGTGTTCATGGATTTGCATCTAACAAGATTCAACATACTTTCCCAGTGACTCTGCACTCACCTCACCTATCATTCATTTGTGACGTAATCACATCCACACCCATTTGGTCCATCCTTGCTGTTGTTGCATTGCTTTTCAGCAAAATGGACGCACTATACATGGTGACTATTTATTACTTCCTCTTTCCGTGCCATAGGTACTAATAGATAGAGGAAGTATTGTATTCGAGAGTTCGACCTCAGATTCAAAGCTGAATTTTTAACATAAATACACGTTTTGAGATGTGTGTCTGCGTCTGTGTGTCTGTGAGCAGAACGGAAATCGTATGAAAACAAAATTGTGTATTTGGGTTTGGTATTACCTTGGTAATACCTTCTGGGGATGTGACACTAAGAATGGCGACGACTTTCTCCTATTTTAAAGGAGACGTTACATGAAGAAAATTTCTTTTTTTCGCGATATTCTCGAAAAACGATGTTGACATTTTGAACATGAAGTGCTTATACTAACTACTAAAAATTTTATTTGATTTTTTTTTAAAAAAAATCTCTGAAGGGTAGTTATAAGCAAACCACTGATTGTAGAAACTTAGTATTGACTGTGAACAATAAAGCTTTGTTTCAGGCTGAAACGACTGAATACGCACTTTTTGCAATAGATCCTCTTATTCTATATCAGAATGTGAAGTGGGAATTGTAGTATTGGCCATGCTTAAGGTAAAGAAAATTACGTGAATGTATTAATCAGATTTTAATTGGATTATGTATCCTTCGGGAATGCAATACTGTAATGCCATTCTCTTCATTTGTACATGACAAAAATGTCATACATAATTATTATATTATACTAAGAGGCAAAACTTTTATTTGGGCAGAGGAAGTTATGTGTTTCACATTTGACTTTTTCATTTTATTAATTTAACCTGGCGGAGTTAAGGCCATAAATGCCTTCTCTACCAGTCAGCTGGTAAGAAATACATGAATTATAAGAATTACACAACTTATTGGAACACAAGAAGAAGAATAAAATAAAAGTGCTGTATACAATGATTGTAAAGAAGTCATTTCAATTGCATAATATTACTTCCATCCTTTCAGTACAAAGACAGTTCAGCGAAACTAATCAGTAACCTTTTTTGCACATTTGTTTTTCTTCGCCGCTAAATTTCTTACTGATTCAATTGAAAACATTTTGTTTTGAGCAGTGCTCCGTTTGATTTTGTGTCACTTTACTGATGTCAGTGAATGCTGACTTTCATTTCCCAAGTTCGTGGGTTCGATCCTGGCCAAGATTGATTGTATATTGTCCCGTTTGTATCTGTAGATTGACAGGACGTATGTAAAAGAACTCCTGCAGGACTAAATTTTGATACACCGGGGTGATGTATACGCCTATGTAGCAGTGCAGAGTTTAAAAATCTGAATTGGCATTCAAAATTATATTGGTTCTACAAATTAAATCAATTGCTAATGAATTATCATCGTCTTCATCATAGAGAAAGAAGTTACAATATGTTTCATGCTAGCCCAGGGATGCTGAAAGCAATCCTCAAGACGCGAAAAATTTAGAGGTATACCGTGGCACAGTTGGTTGAGGCAGTGGACTACAAAATGGAAGGTCGCGGATTCGATCCCTCATGAGGTCAGTGGGATTTTTCAATTGGCTTAGTCGCTGGATGATGTTCAAACAGATTAGGCTGCATCCCATAGGC